>OY735245.1:12991747-13569225 GCA_963457695.1 Neria commutata | reverse complement strand
GCATGCGCATGTTGCAAGCGCATTAGACGAAGTGTGTGTGTGTGTTTGTATGTGAGGGTCCGGACGTGTGTCTGCTCATGCGAGTGACCAACGGTACTTGACCAGTTAGTTGCATGCTTCGCACTGGGCGCCATTTTCATATTCCTTCAGCTCTTGCATAGAATTTCAGTCTGGCCTTTTTACGTTGCTTTCTCGCTCTTGGAATTTTCTTTTTGCAGGGACTAAAATTCTTATGCAAATTGAATTTTTAGGCTTTTGAAGGCGTTGCCTTGGAACTTGCAATTACGCGCCGCTCGAGCGCATCTCCCAACAGCAGCGCTCCTCAGCTGAGTGTGTGTGCAAATTGATTTATACTCGTCCGTGTGTGTGTGCGCGCTGCTGCGAGAAAGGCAAGTCGTTTTCCATTGTTGTTGTTGTTGTGCGCGCGCATGCGCCATAAATTGAAATTAAGCTAAAATTAACAGTTTTCAAATTTCCGCTGTGCCTCCACAAAACAACAAAAACAATAACAGCTGTTGCAAAAAAAACCCATTAGTTCTATTAACCAACTTGTGCAAATGGTTTTGCATCGTTGCATTTGCAAAATGGTAGAGTATATTTTTGCTATACACTAACAAAATGTACAGAGTTGCATTTACAAACCCATAGTTTATATTTACAATGCGAATTCAATACTAAATTGCAACCTGACAGCTAATAAAAGAAGATATAAAGAAACATGAGAAACAGTAATTATGAAAAAAGCAAGAAATAATAAGTTGTATGAAAAGGAAAGATCCTAGCCAAAAGTGGACTGAGGAGGATTAAGACAGAGTGGGCTGAAAGTAAAGTGCGAATTGGATTTGAAAGATTTGGGGTTGCAGAAAAAAGACTGATTGAAAATTGAAAATGATGTTTGAAATTGAAATGAATCATTTGTTAAAATGTCATGGAGAATAGTGCAAACAAGAAACCATTTGCAACATAAGTAATTTATGACTTTTTTTATTAGCATGATGCAGCATCCTTAGCTTTTTAGGACTACAAAATCTTTCTTTAGAAAGTGCAAAGCAATGCTTCACTCTAACCTCATATTTGCTATCCCTTCAATTTAAATCGATTTGAGCAAGCTGTAGCGCGTTGCTTCTGCAAGGCGTAATTAATATTCCTGAATCTCCTGCTATCCATTGATGTAAAGAACAATATTGCATCTTTTTGAAGCTAAAATTCCTATAGAAAATAAGTTTCCTTTTTGCCAATCAGCTGTGAATTTCGTGTTTTACAACAAGTATTGCAAATTAAACCAAAAAAATACACTCACAATTGATCGAAAATTTTTACTATTGCACAAATTTGCAATCTTAAATGCACAAGATTGTGAATTCACTGTCTGCATTGTGAACGTGTGTGATGACTATCGTGCTCCCGTTGCCAGGCACTAGCAACATTTGCAAATGAATTGAGTGTGTGTGTGTGTTTTGCCACATTTGGGCGCATTTTGCATTAATTTTCTAACCGCGATGGCGGCGGCAGCTACGCAGTCGGCTGCCAGCAGATAAAACCCGCAACAAACCAGTTTGGAATTGTTGCTCCGCAGCCGGAAATTGTAATGTTGACATCAAAAGGGCGAATCCCATAAGCGTACGAAATTTCGACGTAAATGAAAATTGCAACATATTACAATGTAAAAGAATTGTGCAAATCCCAGTGCAATTCCCGCACACCACACCACAACGCACCGCAGCAGTTGCATGTAGAGCTGACACTCGCGCGAGAACAGAGGTGTAGCAGGAGCGGTTCAGTGCAGTGCACGGGTTAAGCTGCAAAATATCTAAATGCAAGTCTAGTAGCCATCTCAGGGATAAGAAGGTATGAACAATTAAATAAAAATTACAAAAATTAAAGACAGAGTACCGAATATTTACGGGCTTTTTAACCGCACACTTTAAGGCAGTGAAACATATACATATATGGCAAGAATGGGTATAGTCCCTGCGATGGGATAGTTAGATAGTTAAAGACTTCGTCACCTAAGTAATATATGTTTATCTACAGCCACAGTATATTTCGGATAAATGCCAAAGAAACTTGCTTTGTACATCTTAAAGCTGCACATCCATGAGGATTTGTTAATAGATGGAGAATTGCCATAAAAGGCCTTTCAAGCCGCGGTTTCTAGCAGACTATATCGCTCCAAATAAAATACAATCTAATCTAGTCTAGTACCTATATACCCATCTATACCATCACTAAATCAATTGATCGCCTGCTGGCATGTTATAATTTTTCAAGCGTTTAAAACGAACTATTGCCAATTTTTTGTGGTTTTGAGGAATTCTGAAAATTGTAATAAAACCAAATAAAATCGTCTACAAAATGTTGATCAATACAGAAATTATTAGCTCATGGAAAGATTAAAAAAGTTTTTCATGAAGTTTTTAATATCGGATACTTTTAAATTCCCTTTTGATACGTAAAGTACCTACTTAAAATAATACTTACAAATTTCAGCTAGAAATTAATACAGACGCTGACAGCTGAGTAAGCACGTTCGGAATAAAAAATCTAAAGCATTACTTGATAAGAATATCTATTAAATTGCCAGCCAAAAAACAAAGATGTAAAGTCTCTTATTTTGTATGAAATGGATAAACTGCTTTCCACTGAAATTTAAATACACTTACACTTTTTAGAAAAGCTCAAAAGAATTGCATTGAAATCGAGAAGGCTCAAAATTGTATACCAATCCCGCCGGCTACGCTCCTGTGCACAAATGAGCCTGCACAAGAATTCCCTGCGTTGCTGATGTCAGCCCGCAGGCAGCAGCGTGCAGTCGACAGCGGCAGCCTTCATGAATCTGGCACAAAACATAGCGTTACGAATCGAATTGACTTTGATAAATTTTTAGTGTGAAATTAGATTTTGCATTTTTTACACGGGTTTGTCTGCATTTTCATGTTGCTCGTTGCTGTTGTTGCTGCTCCTTTTCGCTGCAATTGCTGCTGCTGCTGTCACTGCAGTCCTTGGCATTGCAGAATTTTTGAATAGTGTTGCTGATTTACTGAATATTTCATGTATTTTTTTTGCAACGATAGAAGATGAAAAAACCTGCTTGAATATGTGATGTGTGTATGTGTGACAATGTGTGAGTGAGTGTTTGCGTGATGAACTGCGTTCAAATGATTTGTTTGTTGCAAAACAAACTGCCTTCAAAAAATTCTAAAAAATTCATAACAAGTGATGTCGAATATATAATAGAAAAGAATGCAAATTGTTGTTGTTGCTAGCTGGAAAAAAATGTGACAAATTGCAAAAATGTTGCAATTTAGCGCGTAAATTGTGAGCAACATGAATGGAAGGAGGGGGGAGAGGGGAGGAGAGATGTTGAGTTGAATGCATGAAATCACAGCGAAAAGTGCAGATGTGATTTTCCGCTGGGAGTGATTTGCATAAGGGTGCAATAACGCTGATTCATATATGCTATATATGCAAGGATGCCAGCGGCGTATATGAACACATACGAGTCTCTGCCGCTCGCTGTGCTGATTATCTTGTTGTTGTAGCTACATGTTAACTGTCAACCCACACAAAATGCCGCACTTCAGCGCCGGAGCGCCTTTGGTTTTATGTTTCGACCGCCAGCCGTCGCCGCCGCCGCCACCGCCACTGCGCTTAAGCAGCTAATCAGCTTGCTTCTAAAAAGTATTAAAGTCGCTGCTGTCAGTCGCCGGCTATTATTCATTTCGCTGATTGTGAACGGATTTGGCCTTTCGAGGCGAGAGCTAATATCGTCATCGCTGCTGGCCACTGGGATGCCGTCGCGCTGCCGCCCGCAACCTTCGTCAGCTTTACTTGCAGTTTTTCTGTTGAACAGCCATCCCGAAAACGAGGAGTGGCGTGTTGCATTTAAGAGCCACAAAAAGGCACAGTCAGCTGCGCACGAGCTTCGTTGCGCCTGCGCGGTTTGTTGGTTTTTTTGTGCAATGCCGCCGCATGACGCTTGCAACTGCGTTAGCTGTAGGAAAAAGTGCCGCTGTGTGATGTCACGAGTGGAATTGATGCGGTATGATCTGCTGGCAATGTTGCATTTATTTGTTTCCCTTTGCATATAATATACTTAGAGAGCTTAGAGTGTTTTTAGAAAGAGCGAATAGATTGAAGAAGGCAGCGAAGTGCGGTGGAAAAATTTAATATGCATAATCGCTTTTAGCTACAGCTTTGTCAGGAATGTAATAACACGGCATGGAGCTACATAAGTATAATAATATTATTCTTTTTCTGCTAACATGATGCAATATTTGTTCTAGTGTGCCTTCAGTGAATACAGTCAATAATTTTGTAAGAAATACATTTGACATTTTCATGTAAAATGCATGATTTTGGCATTTATAAATTGTGTGTGAATCTCTTACTCTGCCGTTTTTAAGTTTTCAATTCAACAATCTATTAATTTATTCAATCTTTAGTTTAATGGCAAAGAATAATCTAGTAGAGTTGCCAATTCTTCGCAAAAGAAGGCGCCGCGCAAAGTGACTGTTTGAATATAAATAATTTTTTTTTCAGATGTTATGAGTCTGCTGAGGATCGAATCAGCGATCTCTCGCATCCGAGAACGAGCACTTATGCACTGAGATATTGCGGCTTCTATTAGAATTGGCTTATATAAAATTGACTAAGGATATGTTATAAGAATTCATATTATTTTTCAAAAAAATACCAAATTTTAGTGTTTCCGGCTTACTAAAAAAGACATGCTTTAAAAATCCGTGCAATTTTATAGGCACAAGGTCACTGCAACTGACCTAATACTCGTATTCATGCAATTACACATAAAATCAAAACACAAAGCTGACATGAGAGTGTGGGTGTATCAATTTAATGCTCTAAGGTAACACAAATAAAAAGCGGAAGTCAATGTTTTTTGTTGCTGTGAACAGATAACTGCACATGCAAACCGCATAAGCGCCAATAAAGCGTGCCATGGAGCATTCTTCTTCTGCTTCTGCTTCGTGGCAAGCAATACGAGCGGCCTCTATCCTCTTGCTGCGCCACTTTGTGCTTTTGTTGGGTTAGCTTGTAGCTTCATTGGTCTCATGCGGCCGATACATAAATACAATAACAATTGTGCAACTATAACAACAGTAATGCCACAGCAACAACAACTCCAGTTTAGAAAAGTAGCTGCACTCGAGAAACCGTTCTGTGTATGTGTGTGTGTGTGTGTGTGTGTGTGTGTGTGTGTGTGTGTGTGTGTGTGTGTGTGTGTATGTGTAGCTCAACGGGCAACAGGGACTGCATGCTAAAGAAATATATTATTCCACATTTAAGTTCGATTATCTCGGCATTATGGCAACAACAACAATTAAAATTAGCCCGCGTGCCGTGTAGCTGCAGGAACAACAGGTGAAAAACTGTTGCAACAAAACAACGGAAAATGCAATTGTTTGCATAAATCCGCAGTCGGCGGGGAGTGAAGAGGAGAGGCATAGCGGTGCCGATTGCCGAGTAATACCGCAAACTAAATCATATGCCAACACGCTAAGAGTTAAAGCGAGCGCAGTTGGCTAGAGGAAGCAAGTCGTGTGTATGTATACATGTATGTATGTGTGTGAACGTGTGTGTGTGCCGGTAGTACAGCTCAGCAGGCTGCTGCCGTTGCTCTTAGCCGCATCTGAGCTAAGCATCTGCACGACCCAAAGAACAGCCTGCCAGTGTTGCCATAGCAAAGCAGCGCGTGCGCGCACTCCATATCAGGTCACTTGTTGCTACTTACTACCGCTGGCTTGTTGTTGTTTGTTGTTGTTGCTTCAGTTGCTGCGCCATTGTGCCTGTTCATATTTATTGATTGCCTTGTCTACACGCCCCTGTGCTTCGGCCATAATACTCAATTATTTTATTAACTTACTTCTGGCGCCTTTGTGCGCCACTTCACCTGCCCTCCCCCCTCTGCTCTATTGCGATTTCATTCTTCTGCCATTGTTTGCGCATATCTATGCTCTACTATGGAACAATATGGCGCAGCAGCCATTACAAACAGAGATGTGCTCCATTTTCTACTTATGTAGAATAGTGCAGTGATATCTACATGTAGAAAATGGCAAGTAGAAATCTCTTAAAACCGTGTAGAATATGCAAACTATCTGCAAAATATGTATACTATCTGCGATATACCTACTTACATATGTATGTAAATATATAAAATATATTTTAAAAATTATTGCAATTTATATCTTTGTCGATTTTATATGCTAAACTGTTTTAATTGCTTTTGCATTTTGTTGTTGCTTTTTTATGTTAACTATTTTATGATGTATAGCAATTTTAACTAATTATATATAATACATTGTTTAAAAATATTTCAATTTATATCAATAACTTCGGCGGTTTTGATGAAATTGTTGTCAAACTGCAACATTTTCTGAAGTTAAATGCCCATTTTGCAATAATTCTAAGCTGAGGTCCGATAGATGAAAATTTTCTGGTTTTCGAATTCAAACTGTATTATGCTACAACAGTTTTGACATAGTCAGTCGGATTACCACAGCTTCATCAACCGAATCATGGATGGAGGTGTTCCAGCGAAAAAGGTTTTTGAGCTGGCAGTTAAAACGCTGAGATGGTGCGGGAGGCCTTGCCTACGCTTGGAATTTCGAACTGGCGAAGCCGCCACGTAGCAAAAGCCCAACGTCACGTCGTTCTGAACAATCAAGAAGAAGAAGCTTGATAATCTTCTTTGTCAGTCAAGGAAATATCCCTTTATATCTACCCTTTCTTTTCATTGTCTACTTGATATTCTACTTGATTTCCATAGTCTCTTTGCTTTTCTACATATAAATAATTTCCGGCATGCATAAATTGATATGTGCCCAACTCCGATTACAACAACATGCATTATTTTTGCTGTTATGCTTCGTTGTTTATTGTTTTTGTATGGGTATATTACTTATTGAAATTATATCGTAATTTGAGCATTAGCCTTTTGTTATGTAGCATTTATTTATTATGTTTAACGCATGCTTTTGCATTTGTGAGCATGTTTAAGTGCGTGTGTGTGTGTCAGTGTGTGATTGGGTTAGCTGCACATCGCTTATCTGCTGCGTAGAATTGATTCTTGGCTTTTTGTTCTTCGCTGATTTTGGAGTAGATCGAATTGTTGACCTAAATTCTATATCAAAATATCATCGCTGATTTGTAGATTGGCTTTGCTAGTATGTAAGACTCTAGCCGGCAGAATGTATACGCATATTAAAAGTGCATTTGCAACTGTTGATTATTCTTTTGAATTCTATACAGATCGCAGGAAAAGTATTAAAGTTCTTATGATGGATGCTTAAAGCTAATATTTATGTACTCATATATCAGAATATAACTGAGCCGGCGCCGCGATGGATCAGTGGACAAGTGCTTGGTCGCGGATGCGGGGGTCCTGGGTTCAAATCTCAATACATCTAACTTAAAGAAAGAGAATTTGTTCTTCATAATTTGATCTTTGCCGCTCCTCGCGATGAATTGGCAATTTTTCGAGAGTATTCTTTGCCATGAAAAGCTGCTCAAGCCGTTCAAATATTGCTATTTGTAGGTCCCGTTAATTTTTGTAGAATATAATAAGCACACACAAGTTAATGCGAGAAGGCTAGGCTTAAGCTCACTCGGGCTTCCATGCGTATCAATTAATTATTATATGTCAGAATAGCGTCATAATTCCAGCTTGTATTTGAACTTAATGATATTGACTATGCTTAGCTATAGTCCATTGAGCAGCTGAAGCTCACAAGACTTTGACTCCAAGCGGGCTAAGCGGTACTTTCATTGGCCGATTTATGCGCGGCAAATCTATCAAAACCGTAGAAAGTCCGCTTTAAGTGGCAAACAGTCATAGTTGCAACAACAACTTTAATTCGATGGTGATGCTGATGATGATATGAAGATGCTGCTGCCTGTTGCCAATAGTGAGGGGATAATGTTCATAATGGACGCCAATGGACGCGACGTGTGTGACGCATGTGCAACAAAATGTTGCAGCAACTGTGGCACGGTGATTGTTGTACAACTATTAACAATTGTGTTTTTGTTGCTATTGTTGTTGTGGCATACACTGCATGTATTATTAAAGTGGTGAAGGCAAAGCTGCTAGCGTCATTTCTGTTGTTGTTGTTGTTGCAGTTGTTTACTAAATGGCCAGCAATAAAACGCTGCTTTCTTTTATAGCGGTCCAGAGCTGGTGCTGAAGCCACTTACGGTCCAAATAAACGCATAAATTGCGTTAGGATAATAATCACAAGCACGGCTGTTACTGGTTGTTGTTGTTGTTGTTGTAGCTGGTGCGCTTTGTTGTTGCAACTGAGCCTATATGGCATGGGCAAAACGAACGAGCGATGCAACGAACGAACGGCATTCGTTGGCAGCGAAGAACAGTTGGAATAAAATAGCAAAAAAAAATAAGTATTAAAAAAAGCGGTAAAATGTGGACGAGCGGAAAACTTCGATAACTGGTTTCGTAGCAAATTCGTTGCTCAAAGATACCGAATGCAAGTGAGCATATGCGCAGGAAAGCCGCACAAACACACACACACACACACGCACTCATACAGAAAAACATAATAAATAGCAAAAAAAAAAGAACCCGTTGAGCAGCAGGCTGGGCGCCAGTTAAATTGAGATTTATTACAAAAAGCGATTGTGAGGCGGCTGCAGGTGCATCTCTGTGCCTTTGTTGTTGTTGTTGTTGTTGTTGCTGTTTCTGTAGCATGGAAAAATTGCCAACAAGTGCAAAAACTGTAAATGCACATCAGTTGGGTTGGCATGCATGCTGCCATGAAGGCGATTATTGCGCCAGTAGCCCGGGAATTATTGAAATGCAAATATTCGCCTCATAAGCTGCGGGGCTTAGAGTCTTAGCCCGATTTTCCAATTTCCAACTTGGACGCCGGCATGTCGCTGGCAATATGCAAAATTTAAATTGCTCATCAGCGGCAGCCCCGCCGCCAACTGTCCGAGTCCAGTCGAAGCGTATATTTTCCATTTCTCTGCATTTCACTTCACGCCATTCGTTACACTAATTACGAATGACATTGATTACCGATTCCACACCAACACTACACGTTGTCTTAACTGCGGATAATGAGTTCTAAAACGCGTTTAGATACAACATCATTTCTTATGCCTGCAACACAATCCCAGCTAATGCCGAGAAGCATGCCAAACTGAGCTGAGCCGCTGGCATGAACGTGGCCATCGAAACGCTTTAGCGTGCTTGGCAAACTTGCAGTACCTGCTCTTGGTAGCAGCGGGGCGGGGAGAAAATTAAATTTTTCGTTTGCCGCTCATATACAACAACAACAACAACAGTAAAAAACAAGATCACCGCCACAGCGCCACCAGCAGGTGGCTTGATCCTTTTCACCGTTTGTCGTTGAATGATGGCGTTTGCATCTCGAATGCTGTGCTTGTATGCAACTGCGTGTGTGTGTGTTGATTATCGTGTTTGTTTGTTGTTGTTGGTGGAACTGTTAGCTTCCAGTGTCTCTTGGCAGTGATGGCTAGCATTATCAACGCTTCATCTGTGGCGTGGCGTGGCATAGAATTAAGTTGCCGCTGTGTAACCGTAATCAAGCAAGGCGATTTGTGATGAACGCCAACCAGTTTTCAGTTTCTAGAAATTCGCTGTATTCCGTTGATTGTTTGTATTGCTAAATTCATCTGCAATTGTTCACCAACAAAATGTAGGCTCTTTCTCTGGCACTGTAAAATCAATAAGCCTCTTTTTTCTTTTTTGAAATATGTTGCTATATTAAGAGCAGAACGAATTGAAGAAAACACTACAGTTGTCGAAAGTGTTGCCATCTTTAATGAAATTTAGGAAAATTTTCAAGACAAGCTGGCAAGTTGTAGTAAAAGTTCATAAATTTCAATACTATAATGATAAAATAGTTGGGGTGGTGTGATAATGTAAACAATTGTGTTTCAGAAATGCCAAACTGGAAAATAAAAAAAGCTAATAAAGACATAGAAGAGAGAAAACGCGAGACTAAGCTCTAACTGTCAGTAGATCTCTTACGTATAATCGCTGTCCATATTTGGAAATCGACTACATATTATGCCCACCGTACAAACAGCTCAGGACAGAGGCAAGCAAAGAGACTCCTGACCACAACAAGAGCCATATTACAAAACCTTATCATGAGAGGGAGAACCTTTGCATCCTCACAGGCTATCATAAAAGGTACTGCAGCCTTCAAAAGCAGTAGGCTCAGAAACATCCATCTTGGAGGCTACACAAATTTCATCATTTATAAATTCCACCATAGCTCAATTTTTCTGCGACCCTTAATTTTAAGCTGATTCTTAGCTCTTCTGCTGCACTGTGCCTTGGCAGCAGGAAACAGCAAGACGTGATTATAATAATTTCGTTGTTTTCGCGAGTGCAATCGCTTTTGCTACCGCTACAGTTTCCTACGCCGCGCCGCAGCACAAGAACAATGCCAACATCAACAGCGAACAAACTTGGCCAATTGACAACATGTTGCACGTCAGCTGTGGCAGGCAGGCAGGCTCTCCCCAATGGCCGCCCGGCAGGGGGCAATGTCACAGTTTTGCTCAACAACCGCGACACGACAGGCAGCGGTCTGCAGCGTCTTGCAGCAAACGACCGCAGTGGCAGCGACAGCAGCAGCAACAGCCACGTCAACAGCAACAGCAAGAGCAACATTCTGCCTGCTAATCTAAATTGTGGCATGCAACTGTTGTGCGCCGCTTGGTGGTAGCAATCACGTCGGTTAATTTGCCTCAGCCAATTGCACAAAGTGCTGCCGTACTTGCGGCGACTGCCAAGCAGAGAAGAGACGGTAGCGGCAGCAACAGGCGCGAGGCATGCCACAGCAGCACGCCGAGTACGAGCATGGCAGCCGTACAATTGTGCAAATGACACCTTCGAAGGATGCGGCTACTGTTGTTGCTGTTGTCGCAGCAATGCCAGCAACCGTTCCAATAATTGCAGCTCCACTTGCAGTGGCAAATAATAGCTTCATTCAGCGCGCGCGTTCGTCCCGGCTGCGGTCGTTACTAGCAGACCGGCCGCAGCCAAAGTGGCGTGTAGCAGCCAGTGTCCCATGACACCGAACTGAACTGATTACAACGTACACAAATTTGCATTGTTCGTCGTATCAGAGCAGAAACAAGAACTAAATTCGAAATCTCCGCTGCTCCAGAGCGACCAGCTCCCACTTCAGTCCAGCTCCAAGCATCAGCAACAAAGCCATTGAATGAAAGCGGAATCAGAACAAGCGCGCATTGCCATTTTCATTGCTCGGCGCTCATGCCCATAAACGCTGATTGTTGCTGACGTTATTACTGCCGCTAATGCGGTTTACAAGCTGTGGATCCAATTGTTAAATTCCAATAAATCCGGCGAATAACAGATGTCGTTTCTGCCATTTAAAACCCCATAAATGTGCTGCAATGCCATCATGTGAAAGTAGTTGTGCATGCGTGTGTGTGTGTGTGTGTGTCTGTTGGCTTGGATTTAAATAAAATTTTTGAAATTCTTGAGAATTTTATAGCTGATACATGAGCATTAGATACATTTTAAGGCGAAAATTGTAGCGGCAAAACAATTGGATATATTTTAGCTGGTTGCTATTTTTTTTTGTTAAATTTGAATATGCTGATATTTAAGGCTGACAACAAGACTTGAAAGAAATCGATACAACTGTGTTTATAACCTCACTAAACCAGTGTGCAGCTAATTTAAATTTGTAAAAGCATTTTTTGCAATTTCTTTTTTACCACATAATAAAATCATCGTCAACACATTTAACAGCTGCATCATTAATCAGTCGCGATCAACATTTATTTAGCTGGAGCTCGCTTTAGCAGAGGCAGCGGAATATGAAGTGTTTGGGTTACACAGCACTTATGAGTATATAAGGAGAATATAGACTACAAAATCCACAGAATTTAATATCTTTGTATACACTATCATTTAAGTTCTTCAATTCACTGTCTACTCAGTTGTTTATTTGTAGCTGAAAATGATGTGTCTTAAAGATTTATCAATTCTTGAGACATTCATAGATCGATGGTTCCGGTTATGATGAGGTTATATAAGTCAGAAACTTAATTTTTAGACAGAAGAAATTATATGCTTTCATATACATATATAATTGTAAGATTTTCTTCAAAACATTAGATTGACTGCATAGAGCTAAGATAAAATTTAGAAGAATAAACCTAGTAACAGTTTGAAATAAAATATGAATAAAAGAGCAATTTATTCTTTATATCGTTAGATTGAAGGGATGTAAGTATTCTATTCTTTACTGTAGTCTAAAGGTGGTGGTCGCAGCTGCTCGGTGCTTCTATGCTCAGTATCAGATGATATAACTGACAATTCTACTTAAATACGGATGAAGCCTTTTAAATACTTAACAGCTATTTATAAGGAAGTCCACAATTTCTGTGTATTTTGACTTGTGTGTCGCACATTTTGCGTACTTTGCATAGAAACTTTTGCTTAACAACTTCTGACTCAATTCCCCGCACGCTGTTATAATTTGCATAAACGCTCTCGCCGACAAAAAAAGTATTCCAAAGTTCGTGTCACCAGGAACTCACCTGAAAAACGGAAAGATGGCGCTCGGCTACCATAGCCCACTCTTCGTCGGTTTCGTGCTCTGCTCCTTTTGCTCAGCTGCTAGGCTGAAGTGCTGCTGCTCTACCGGCAATGTTTATTCTTGGCACATGAATCTGCGGCAATTGAATTGCTTCATTTGGAACAATTTTATATTTATTACACAAATTCAGCAAAGGGCAACTGCAAAAAAGACGAAGCGGGCGTCTAATGTCGCGCTGGTTTCGCTGTCACTGCTTTGCCGGAGACTACGTTTACACGTTTTGAGCTTTTGCCAAATAAAATGAGTGAGAATGTGCATTGTTGTTGTAGCAAGAAACGCAAAATAGGTAGCCAAATGTCGTGAGCCGGCGAAGCCGTGAGAATTGCGAAAAACGCTTACAAAGTGCAAAATGCAAAAATGAGCCTAAATCACTGGCGAATATGCCATGTGCAAAACAGCGTGAGTGTGTGTGTGTGGGTGAGTGTAAAATGAAAATGAAAGCGAGCGCAAAAATAATTGAAACAAAAACTGACACAGAGAAGAGAAGAGAATTCGCCGTGAATTGCAAGAGCCAGATGATGGTGCACGTACGTACGTATGAGCCAACAGGTTGTTTGGCAATGATTTTTCGGCTGGCTTCCATGTCGTATCAGTGTGTGTTAGCATGAGTAAGTAAAATATTTGCATATGTTTACACAAAAGTTAAAACTGTGCAGCGGAGTTGTATAAACTAAGAGCTGATTATTAATTTTCTTTATAAAAACATCACTTGAAACTTTTCTTTTATATTAAAAAACCAGATTTTTGCAGATACACTTAAATGACAAAAAAGTGCTCTTTGATCTTGACTCTTTCTTTCGTCGGCATAAGAAAATTTATCAGCACGAAGACAGGCGTTTGTCCATTTTACTGATAAGTAGTAAATTAGCTTTTACAGAAATCCGATTACTAGGGTGAAGCAAAATCTTTTTTTTTTTAGAATGCATACTTTCGTCTAGGCAGAAAAGTTGTTTCTATGAAATATGGCTTTGTGTCTATAATTGCTTTGGTTGAATTTGTCTATCGTGCACTTGAAAAATAGTCTATTCATATTAGAGAACAGTGGTACATATGTTTAGACTAAAATATTCCCATACATCTGCCGCTCCATCATAGTGAGAGTTGTTGGACGTCTATTTTATTAATCACATATCATTATAAGTACATATATAAATTCGTCAATATATATCATAATTCAGAGACCAATAAATGCAAATGTTATTTTCCAAAACTAGGTCAAAGGAATGCGAATTTGATTGCGTCAGGCAATTGGATCACCGCATGCAAATGCGACACAGAGAATATTTGCAAAAACAAAAAAGAAAGATAGACATTTGTACATTTTTAGCTGCCCTCAAGAAGCTTGTTGAGGACAAGTATCGTTGAAAAAACGCGCACACCTTCACCCTTCTAGCATGACAGCAATCGCCCACGCTCGCTCACGTGGCACAACAAGCGCCAGCAGGCTTGAGAACACAACATTTATGAAATTGAATGAATGGCTAAATTGCAAATAATTGGCAGAAGGTGGCGAAGTGGAAGCAACGCAATGAAAAATGCCAAGAACACAGACCAGCTGGAGGTGATAGCCGTAGATAGGAGCTGCGGCGAATTCGAGCACAAATGCCGGCAAATTATTTCAGCAGCAGCGGTAACAAGGAAATGTCAAAAACAGCTGTTGAAGGCGACACAATAGCAACAACAATACCTGAATAAATTCTCACTAGAGTCAACTCAACTCTTGGCAGAAAAATGCGAGAAAATGAGCGCAAAGTGAAAAGCTACTAAGGCGACAAAAGCTTCTCACAGCTCACAGCGGTCTTTGAGTGGAAGTGAGTGGGTGTGTGTGTGTGTGGTTGTGTGTGAAAAGGGCTCATTTGGCGCCAAGCATAAAATTTGACACTTGACTTCACAAACAATAACTGTTTGTGTAAGGCAGAGCAGCATGGCAACTTTGACAGTTGAAGGCTAACGTCTGTATTTGCACCCTCCCGCTAAGACATCGCTACTAGCACAATCAAGCAACAACAGTAAAGGCTGCCCTGCTTTGGCGTTGCTGCACTGCGAAGGGGCTTCTCCGGCGGTCGGTTGGGTAGCTGTGTGGATGTGCGTGCGTGTGGGTGTGTTTGTGTGGCCCTTTGGTAAATAGCGTTATTTTGTATTTATAAGTAGGCACTACTGGCGTGTTGCTAAAATTACTAAAGCAGCTTATAATTTTACATTTCAATGGCTACACATGCCGGCCAAACACTCGAGGCAAATAGTTAGCAAGCTTGGTCGTAATATTATTAATATCGCCATAATACTCGCTCCAAAAATTATTTCAAAATAACCCATCAATAGTTTGATTAAAAGCGAAATTAATCCTAGCTGTAATGCAAAACACTTAAGAATTATATTCATATTTTGCAAGATACATTATATTTTGTTGGAATCCGACTTGAGACTGCATTTCGCTGCCAAAATGCACAAACATTTCTGAATTTTACAGAAGAAGCCAAAACATTATAAAATTTCATTGCATGTTCATAGAAAATGCTTTTTAGTATTAGCAATAAAATCGTAATTTTTGGCTATCAAACTAAAATTTTTTGTCAGCAGGTATGCTTATTATAGGCTACCAGAAATTAAAAAAAGTGCTTCGTAAAAAATATTGTTTAGTTTCTTTGTGCAATTTGCTAGCGAATTCATGTTAATAGCTGCCTACTTGCATGTGCACTAACATTTTGCGTTGAGTGCTTGAGGGATTGTGGCCACCTGCGCAGGTAATAAGATTAGAAATATTTGACTTGCTTTACTTTTGCGCTGCGTCCGGCCAATGTCAGTGAGTCGGTCGGCCGGAAAAATGCGTTCCGGCTGCATATTTTTAGAGGCTAACGTGACCAGCGAATTGCAGAGCCTCAAAGTATGCTAAGATTTGGTAGTGCAAGTGACTGCGCTTGGCCAAGCAAATGCAAATGCATGCCGGTCGACCGGCAGCAGTTAAAGCATGGGCTGCTCTTTAAAGCTGAATCTCATGCCCGCCAGTTAAAAGTTCCCGCCTCCTGCTCATATTGCATTTCTGTATTGGTATTGGTGTCAGCGTGCAAGTGTGTGTGTGTGTCAGCGAGGGTGTGCTTTTGTGCTTATCTGCCTGAATGCACGTGCGACTCAACCACAATACCAGAAATTAACCACAAGCAGCCATGCACACATGCACTCAAGTTATATTGCACACTAGCAACACAATACACACAACAGCAGCACACACCTACACACAGATACTGCATTTTTAGCGTCGAAAGGGTTAAAGTACGCGCGCACTGCTTCGGATGCACTGCATCGTTCGTCCCTAGATGCCATAAACGCCATGCTTAACCCTACCCAAACAGCGTGTAACCTTACACACAGACACTCAGCCACACACACTCTCATACAAGTTCATTCATAGCCATGTTCACTTCGCGGAGGATGGCACTTGAAGCTGTGAGCACTCTGCTAAATTGCTGCACTCCGCGCGCTACAAGCGGCTTTCGGCCATTTACAACACTTCGGCGCATTGCACACAAGCAGCTCCTCTTGCTATATCCGCTTCCGCTGCTGAAAGGCTTGTCTGCAGGCTGGCTTCCGTGTGCTGCCGGATTGCAACAGGGGTAACGGTAATTAAGGCATGCTTTAGTGATTGTTAAATGCGGTTGGACGCACTCCAAATCGAGGGTACTAATACACTGATACGAACTGCACACAAATAAAGGCGTACAGCGAAGCAGAGTTGTCTGAGTGTTGAGTTAAGGAGATGGAGATGGTGTGTTTGCATTGAAGTCGTTCTGAGGGTTGTGCATTCAAAAGAGGCTTCTGTTTGAAAGCAAAAGAGGGAATACACTTTCAAAGCCGGCAGTATCTGGCGAAACTTAATACCATGATGCTGCTGTATTTTTTACCGAATAATTAAATTTAATATTGAAGTAAATACGCGAGTGCAGGCTCGCTGAGAAACTGCGTAAAAAGTTTAAGAAAACATTGATTTATAAGAAAAACTAACAAGAGATTAAGCATCGAGTTAACTCGAAGAGAAATTGACATAGCTAGCGAACGTTCCTTTCTTGGAGCAATGCTTTAATACTAATAATTTAAAGTTTTGGTATTATCGTCAGAGTTTCAAGTTGCGGTGGCAGTTTCGAAATGGGAATGCCGTTCTAGCAAGATGATGCAAGATGGCTCATTAAAGTTTACAAATATTTAAAAAAATCATAAAAATGTATTCGTATCTACCAATTCGAACAAACCATTGGAAATATTCAAATCCAGATACTCGCACAGTTCACTTCTACAAGTGCCAGGTATGGCTCATAAAGCGATCTTTGATTATTTTTAGGGTTCCCTTCCCCTAAAGAGAAAAACAGGAACTCTTTTAAGATCACTTTTGTTTGCGAAGAAAGGTTTATAAACAGACCTAATTTAACAAAGTAAAATTTACTCCTTTGTTAACTATTTTTTATACTTCTTGTGAAAAAGTCTTTTCTTGTGCATCGGAATCATAAGTTAGGCCAATTATGCTGGCCAAAGTCTCCGCAGTTAATCTAACTTGAAAGTATTATTAATGCATAGAATTTCAAGAAACAGTTAAAAAAAAATGAAAAGCTAAAGAACAATTAGACATGAACTTTCAAACTTTGCTATTGCAAAAAATACGCACTGTCGAATTTTCTTTGGCAAAACCGCATAAAATTTCTGCTTTAATTACTCCAGAAACTCAACTGCATGAGACTTTGTAATAAATTCCATCAAAAGTCAGCATTCAATTTGTGAAATTGGAAGCCACTGTTCGGAAAAGCGCACTTTTTTGAGATAACTTCAAAAGCGAAATTGCTCTAAATTACACTTTAAATGCAGTTTTTTTAAGGGAAGAGGGAGCGGGGGCTGCTGCAACAATGCATAAGTTCACTTGCTGGCGGAGGGGTAGCAGCTCGTCGACGACGACGTGCATTTGCGCTCAAGTGAAGCAATGAGAATTGCATTTAACGCTTGCCTTGCATTGTAACAAACTAATTTTTCAGCGCGGGCGGCAGCGGCACGCTTCGCTGCAGCACAAAGTTGTAAGCTGCATGCGCTTACACAAGCGCGTTCCGTGCAGCAGCAGCAACAACAGCAACAACAACAAAACGAAAAATAGTAACAACAAGAATAGAAAAAACGCTTTTCCGCTTTTGCAAATATCAAGCAAGCGCACGTATTTAGTGGGTCAAACTGCGGGCGAGCAAAGAGAGCGTGGGTGGGCATGGCAACCGACCACTTTGACAGATGTTAGTGGCGGTTGTGTTGAGAAGGGGAGGGGAGGGGATACGTTATGAATGCGGACAAGCTGTGCTGCGCATAATTGTAATTTAAGTTAGTGGTTGCCGGAACTTCCTTGCCAATTTCCCGGGAATTCTGTCTCAATTTCGCGACGCTTTCGCCACGTGCGAACTCCAACAGCAGCAACAGCAGCAACAACATTTATTGCAATTAAGGTGCATCAAGCACAGCGAGTGGACAGATATTTCGAAGCTTTTCAACAAGCTTAACCTCTGCAGAGCTACGAGTCGTTCGTTCATAATAATACGAATTTAAGCAAAAATAGAAACAGATTTTTTTAAATTCGTTACTTGAAAAATCGCCGATTCAAAGCCAGAGTAGGTACGCTTTAATGGTAGAAATATACAACTCTTTCTTCATAGAAAGTACTTCTGGCCCTCGGAAAAATATTCAGATTGATGCTTTTTAATACCGAAGTTTCTAAGTTAACTTGACGGCATAAAAAAATGGCTAACAAAATTAAATCGCAAATTTGGAAATAATTTTATTCTCAAAAGTTATTCCGAATTAAATTGAAGGTCTTAACTTAACTCATAATTTTTTGCTTTCAGTAAGTAATTTTGTTAAGCTGGTTGCATTAGATAGTCCAAGAGATTCGAGTTGGCTCAAGGATCTTTCAAGGATATCACTTGCCGCATTTATTGCCTATCAGAATCTAGAAATTGTAATACTTGTGATTTCGAAATAATATAAATTATTTTTCATGATACAATTAGTTAGAATAAAGTGGCATATGCTAAGTGAAAATGGAAGCTAGTTGTTTAGTTTGAAGCGGGTTAAGCAACGACCATATTGGAATTGCCATAAATCCTGCATATTTTATAACACACCTCGTCATTTATTCATTTATTGAAATAAAATGAAATTGCGTAAGCACTTTTTCTCCTACGCTTTTCAATTGAAATATCTTACTTCCCAACAACAACACAGCAAAAACATTGCTGCTCTCTTTTTGTTGTAGTTGCTTTTAAATATGGCTAAGTTTGTTTTGCGCGTGTCGCATAAATTGCTACGAACTCAGCGCATTGCATTAATGTATGCCATGTCATTCAAATTAAATAATTTCCGCACTGAATTGCGTAGGTTTGAAAGAAGTTGAGAAAGAAAGTGTAAGATAAGAATTTTCAGTTGGCAATGAAATCTTAAATTTTCAAATGTAGTTAGTAGCTTCACTGGAAAGGCTTATTGGAATATTAGTAACCCTGACTAGTTAGTAAATGAATCATCTAAAAAGATTCTAAAAGCTTCAATGAAACCAAAATCAATCTTAAAATTTGTAATTAAAGCTAAAAAGTTTATACGGAATACTTTACTTAATATAATATAATAATTATATATAATTTGCAAAGAATATATGTTTCATATTCCTTAATTCAATACTTTATAATAATAATGCAACTAAATATCTTTAAATGGAAGTGAACTCACGGATAGATGTTGGCAGGAATTTCGAAAGAATATGGCTATATAAAGATTTTCTCTGTTATGATCGATTAAAACATTTTGTTCTTAATGATCTTGTTTCAAACTGCAGCGCAGTAGCTTTAGCATAACTGCTGATATTGACTTTGAAGGCTGTCGCAATGTTATTTCACATAATTCCACTAATGCTGCACAAATACGCTGCCGCAGGCCTTCTCAGAGCTCATCTTCCTCAGATGCTATGGCAATTTTCATAAATCAGTAGCAGCTTATCAGTGTCCCTAAATATCTGTGCAAACTGTCATTAAAGCACATGCCAGCTTCAAGTGCGTGTGTGTGTGTGTGCATGTTTGTGTTGTGTTTGCTTGTTTTGGTCGTGATTAAGTTCAAAGTGTGCGTGCTTGTGTGCGTGCTAGCACTGCGAGCTAAGTTGATTTGTATCGCATTTGACACGCTCTAATGACAAATTGTTAGGCAATTTATTGTTAATTGTCGCACGCACGCTTATGCAATACACACACGCACACATTCGCGCAGGCATACGAATGCATGAGTATTCAATATTTAATACTAATTTATTGCGCCAATAGATACTAATTGTAAGTCTTTAATAAGTTATGGCAGCTTTTCAACATGTGTGTGTGTGCCAGCTATATGAAAATGTCATGCGATTTATTTATTTGCTTTTAGCTGAGATATGTATGCATATCAATGTGTATGTATGTGTGCAGTTGAATTTAATTCAAACTTTATTTAATCTAAATAAATAAATCGCGTACTGCGTGCATAATCTATGCTCTTTTTATAAAAATAGTCAACGATGACTGGTGAAAAGGCTAACATTTGAGCATGCGGCGTATGAGTAATATTAATTGCCATTGATTTGATTAGTCATACGCCACGCTGTCACGCAACTCAATCAAAATGCATAGAAATGCACGTTGACGTGTGTAAAATAACATAAATTACTAATCTAAATAAAATGATGAATACTTTTGCTATTTTTTTGCTCATCAAATGTAATAAAAATATAGCAAATTTTAATTAGCTTGCAGTTGAGTTTAGGCTACAAGCGTCGAATTATGTATTTGAATTTTGATGACGTGCAATTTTTGTAATTATCTTTTAACGTTTCAGTATGTAATAACTTTAAAAAGAAGTGTTTAATTTGTTTGGTTGATTTAGACTCTAAAAATGCATTCATTAGAAGATACTTGCAACAGAAATGTAATTGAAGTTCAAAAGTGAAACAGAAAAAATCCGATTTTATTTGAAAATGTGCCTAAAAAGTTTCGCAGCACACCTTTTTGTATAAATTTATTGTGTCTGAAGATACAATCAGAACAGTTTCATTTCATGTTTCTATTTGTAAAGCCATTAGCCTTGACTTCTCGCAATTAAAGAAATGAGTGCTGCTTTAACCGTCTCTCATTGCATCATCCTCCTTTGCCCTTAGCATGCCAATTTGACTTTATATGAAAATAGTGTATGAAAATTAAGAACTTTTGCTGTAATAGTGTAAATTCCAATTTTATTTAATTAGTCGATCGTAAGTACACATTTTAACACATGATTCGCACATATTATAAAGATGGCCGTAACATGCGAACTTTTAGTATTTGTCACGATTGCTATGAATTTTGATATTGCGAATTTAAAGGCAATAGTAGTGCCAATTTGACACTAAGAGATGTATGAAGGTTAATACATTAAGTCGACAGAATATATTTTTTTAAATATTTGCACACATCTGCAGTTAATCATAATTCAAAAAGTAGACTTCGATGCAGCTGTAAGAATAATTCTAAGAAAATATAACCTAGCAAAGATATAGATTTGAAAAATCACATGTCCTGATGTAATCTTTAATTCCATAATTGCATTGTTTTTGCCACGCCGCAAAATCACTTGCTTATTTGCAGCAGGAGTCACTTAAGCAATTTGTCTTATAAATTACGTCACTGTTCGCCAGGGGTGGGGGTTAGCAACTACCAAAGTGCGAGAACAATGAGCGAATAAGGTGGAAACAACAACAAACATTTAGCAAAGTCATAAATTTCAATACAAATGACTTCCGTTTATGATAAAAGTGCATTTGTCTAGCAATTCTGCTACAGTCTAGAAGTGTGATGTAGGGGGGGGGGACATATTTAAACACATAATATGAAATAATGTCAAAAAGCAAAAAATTGCGCAAACATGTTGGTCGAAATTTTAATGCACCTTTTGTTTATTATTTGGTCTTGTGAAGTGGCTAAGAGAGTAAACTGCAAGCATAAGTCATACTTCCTGTCACTTGGCCAGGTGCTGGTATATGGATGCAGACAGCTGGCAGTTGCTTATGTGGAGGCGAGCATGCAGAGCAGCAGCAACAGCAACAGCAACAGAAGAAGTTAAATTTCTTAAGAAAATAATTGCTTGCACACTCAAACACATTCCAAGCAGCTGCAGGAGCAGCATCCTAGCAACCGAGACAAATAAATGGAATCAGCTGTAAATCATGCCACTGCGAGCTACGAGTGATGCCGATGGCTCTGCGGCATGCATGCATGTGTGAATCCTTGTGAAGTTGAGAATGAGTGGGGCAGGTGAGTCTGATGCTGCTGATGAACTGATAAGCCACTTAGCAAATGTCTTGAAACTTTCTCTTCTTCTTTACTTAGGCTCGTCCTTTGAATTTATGTGACATTTTAGCTAAGATAGCAAATATTTCTTTCGGCATGCTTGAAATGACAGCAGCTTCTGCATTTACATGCTGCAGTTGTATTTGCAGTTGTTGTCATTGTTGTTGTTGTTGTTTTTTGTAGATATTTGCTGAGGTATGCATTGTAAATGCATTAAGCAATTATGCTGGCAAATGTTTTGCCTTTTGTCTGTTCGGCAATGCGAAAAGGTGACAAAGCCTTATTATTTTTACATAAATACACATAACAAAGATTTGTTTAAGAGAACACACACACACACATTACACACAAACATGCACACAATTGAGAATGCTGAAAATTCGTTTTCTTGGTGGAGTGTCTGAAGCTTTAAGCTTTGTTTGAAAAATCTACTGACCTTCCCAGTAGCAAAATAAGAAAGCGTTTTTGTAAGAATTTTTTCGAAATTAGCAGATATTAATTTTTTTTTAAATGCAGTGCCTAGCAAAAGTTAATTTTGCAGAGTTAAGTACATATAATTTCTGTAAAGCAGCAAAGCTATGCATACAAAAATTCAGCGTATCTTTTCACTGATTTAGAAAACTTTTTTATTAGAGGGTACACTTGATTTGGAATTTAGGGCTCTCGTGCATTAGGGAAAAGTTCTAAAGTTCTTACTGTAATATATATATTTCATATACTTTTTTGAGGCACTGTATTACATTAAAATTGAATGCAGGCCCATACAACAAATCCAAAGTTATACTAGAAAAATGCACATGGCTAAGATGAAAGCAAAAGCAATTAAATTTTCTTCGCTTAAAACTGACATTTTCAAACATAGCCTTGCTTTTCACGGCACGTCGATTCAGAAAGAGAAAATATGTATGTTATGATTTATAGAAGAAATAATTTCTCAGTTGGTGTAGGGCGGTTTTTGAGAAATGGCTTAGTCTTGAATATTATATATAATATTTCTCGTTTGCCGAAAATTTTTTAAAATTTTCCTGCTGGGTGGTTAATTGATCGATTGTGCATCTTACGTATGTGTGTGTATTATGCTCTTTTTGAGTAAGATAAAGACCGTAAATAAATAATTTTACCAGGCGCATAAATTGTTTAACTTATGACAGCTGATCGACTCTACTTTTCGTATTGTTGAACTTCACTAATTCGAATTTTAAGATAACGAATAACTTAAAAATTATGCGAAAATTGAATACGAGTAATTGCAACGAAATTCGAATGAAATATTTAAATTTGTATGCAATTTTAAGCAATTTCAAGCAGTGAAATAAACCTCAGAAAGTTTGTAATAAATTATATAAATTGGTAATTTCTGTACGTTTCCCTCGAGCTATTCCAAAGATGATTATTTTTGTCGAAGCTTTAAGCTAAGGATATTTTTTAGCATGTGCACTTTTCGGGCTTAAATCAATTCGCCCGCTTGCGTTACAGGCGCCGCAATCTTCTGCCGCCATCGAATGTAAATTTCGAACAATCTACAATCTGGCACTGCCAAAGAACTATTCAAAATGCCAATGAAGAGAGCGTGTCTGCTGCATTACGACTAAATCCACTTCTTTCTTGCACGTACGAAAACTTGCTCCATGGCAAGGAATAACAAAAAACTTTCACTTTGCATTGCGTTACGCTGAGCTCTTTTCTGCTACGTAACGCACGAACAATCAAAATAAATTAGAATTCGATCTTAGCACGCTGGCAGGCAGCTTGGTGGGTGGCGGAGAGAGAGGTAGGCGGGTGTAGGGTAAACTTATTGAGACTTGCAACTGAGTTGCTAGAGCAGTCAATTCAAAAAGCAGCAGCGGCATCAGGCAACATGTGCCTGCGGTGTGCAGGAGGAGCGGCGGAGATGGCAGGGTTGCTCCGGGAGCACTCGAAGGTGTTGCCGTGTTGTGGAATGCAACAGCGATTATCAGCAGCGCAACAGTTAAGACAAGTGCTGAGCTTGAAATTCTCATCGATGAGGAACAATTTAAGTTGCACACACACTCACATATAATAAAAACCAATCAATTCTGTGTTAGTGTATGTGCGTTGAGCAGTGATTTTGTAGCTATGACCCGCTGAAAAGGCACGCAGCGATTTTCGAAAATTTTTCTAAACCGGAGGATTTTTCAGACTGTTCTAGTCTACTTAGCAGTATCGATATACACATACATATGTATTGGATTGAAATTTAATTGTAAGTTTTGCATCTAATTTTGCAATTGCACAGAAAAAATTGCGAAAATGAAAGGGCACAGAATCACTTGCACCGGTCTAGCCTATTTTTGACGATTCATAAAAATTGTATTTGACTATTCAGAATTTATTTTCCCAACTCATTTAAATTCTGCCAAATACAGATGTTGTATATAAATTTAAAATTTCATGTTTTCTTTTAAAAAAACTTTCACAACGAAAGCACTCATGGGCGACCTGTCACTGTTTGTGTGTGTGTGTGCGAGAGAGACAGAGGGCATTCTGCATGTTTAAAATATCAACCAAATAAATGTAAATGTTGAAGTTTTTGCTATTGAGAATTTGCATGCCGCAGGAGCAGTTTGCTGTCATCATGCTGTCGGCGTAAACGAGCTCTCCTGAATAAACGCTTACGAATTGCAAATTTTGTAATGTGAAAATGGCAGCTAGTGGCAGAACTACATACATAGTAGCAGAAGGGCAAGGACAAGGACTCCTTGTAAATGCATAGTAAATTTTTGTTGTTTTTCGGTTTTTGTGTTTTTTTGTTGCAATTTATGAATTTATAAAAAGTCTGCAATGCTGACCTTTCAGTTTTTGCAGGAGCAGCAACAGTTGCGGACAGTGCGAAGCACTTGTTGGGAACTATATAATAATTGTATTCTTCTCTTGCGTAAACTTGAGCGAACTTTTCATTTCCAGAGGTACAGAGTACAGCAGTACGCTGGGCTTTATAGAAAAGTTGTTTATCTATTACTAGAAATAAAAGTGCTATACGAGTAGAGGAAGTGGAAATGGCAGACAGTGCGAAAGCAAGTTTTAATTGCAGCACTTTGCTGAGTTCTGAGGCATATCGGAATGGCAAGGAACCAGTGGCACTATTTCATAGTTTATAAATGAAGTTGAAAGGATTCGTTCTTTGCGTGTGGCACTATCTTTTGCGTCCTAGTTGGCAACTCTTCGGGATTATACCATGATTATGCCATGAAAAAAGCTTATCAATTCCGTTCGGATATGGCTATAGAATAAATGTGTGTGTTCTTATATCTTGGGCTAGTAAGGATCAGACTTCGTCAGCTATATGCATGTAATATATGCCTACAACCGCAGTATATTGTTTAAAGGTCTCCAAAAGAAATTGCTTCATAACTCTTGAAGCTGCGCATCCATTGGCTAGGACACTAGATCCCTACTCCAAATACAATAGAATCGAATTTAGAGTGCCGTTATCTTGTGCTAAAATAGTATGAGTACACACAAGTTAATGCGATTGGAGAAGAAGGAGGTTGAATTTCTACTTTGAAAAAAACCATTGCCATTGCTACATAAAAGTTGATAAAATGCAAAGCCCAAATAACTGCAGGCTAAAATGTATAATAAAATGTGCTTGCTTTCAACGCTGAAGTGAATATGTTTAAAATGAAATTAAATAGAAAATCTCTTTTATTACAGCAGCTCAAATGTTACTCCCGCTACAAATTTACAGCCACTTTGCAAACAAATTCTGCAAGAGTTGTCAGCTTATGAAAAAAGAAACCGTATTTGAGCTTATAAACGGGAATATATCATGCCACAAAGTCATGTAACTAAAAGTGGCAGAGGGGGGAGGAAGCAGCTTGCAGTGCTCCTAGTAAGGCATATGCAAAAATACGACAAGGCAAAGACGATAGGGGCAATACCAAATGGGGAACATGCAAGCACACATACACACATGCAGACGCAAATATGTTTATGGCAAAGAGAATGCAATATTAGTGGGCAAAGGTGCACAGGATTGCTGCAGGATATTTTGCAGAGGTGCATGTAAATATGCAGAACGGAAGTGCGAAATACGAGAGTAGCAGCAAAGAGGTAGAGGCAGGAAACAGGCAAGGAAAGGCAAGCAGGCATATCACACAAAGTGAGCTACAATTTTCAAATAGAAAGGCAATGAAATTAAAATGTATATTTCTGCATTCATTGTGTTGATGTTGTTGAGTTGCTAGAGCTAGCCGAAGCATTTAATTCGCATGTGGTCAATATGGAAGCCACACACTTGGCACATGGCAATTGCCATTTGTATTTTGTTTGTGAGTGTGTGTGTTTGAGGCAGTCACAGCAATAGCAACAACAAAAGCTCAAACTACAGCAGAATGAACGAAAGCAAGTGAGCACAAAAAAACATTTGATCAATTGTAATTGGAAATTGTAATTCATGAGCAGACAACGCAACGGAAGTATTGCGCAATAATAGGCATAGGCGTGTGTGTGTGAGAAAGGAAAGTGTGAATGCCATCAACAAGTTTCATATCACTGTTCTCTTCAATGGCAAGCATCAAAATTGCCTGGAAGGAAATAGAAATGTAGAGCGCAGTACTGCGAGCCGTGTTGAGCACCATGATGCTTGCAACACATGCCAATATAGCACAGCAAGGTTGCCATCGATGCCAACAACAGACAGTCCTTGCAGTTGGTTAGTTGGCTGTGGCTGTCTGCCCTTCTTGTGCTGGGTTAGACGCTCACAAGGATTTTTCATTGCAGCGCTGGAAGCCAAAAACTATTGACGATTGACACAGCCTGAAGTAGAAAAGATAGTAACAGATGTTTTTGTGGCTTTGTACGAGTATGTGCACGTGTGCTTGTGTATAGATATGTCAGCTTGGATGGTGTAGTACTTCAAACGTTGACAGCTGTGCTGCATTTTTTCTATAGTTTCAAGTCGGTTGCGCTTTTTTGCGGTTGTGAAGATTGAAATTTCGGCATGATATCGAACCAGCTCTTCGTTTTTTTTACGATTTTTATTAGGTTTTGTAGTTCAAACTTGAGTTTAAGCTTTGTATAGATACGCACATACATATGTCGTTCAACAACTTTTCTATCATTAACTTTCATACTAACTGTTGAAGAAATTAATTACAGATTACAGCACTTTATACTTCGGAATGCAACACTGCATTACATAGCAAATATGTATAACATCCATATTGTATGTTTCTTATTTTCTTACTTCCGTTCTTTCTCAATGTTCATGCCAAACCCCTTCGCGTTGGATCCCTTCCCGAAGGCAGTTGGCAACCCAGGCCAGGATGACAGCCTTTTTAACAGGCCTAGCTGTCAACTGGCTTGGGGGCATTTTTGCAAGTTGAAAGCTGTGACTTTCACTGCGACTTTCACCTTGGTTAATAAGCAAAGTGATCCCGAGCCGACAGGAAGCCATCGTTATAGCTGCAACTTGATAATATTGTAAGTTCATAAAACCCCGAAAATAAACCTAATATTACATACAACCCACACTACAGCAAAAGGTTTTGGTAAAAACACTCAACAAAATACTGAATACAAGACTAACTAATTTTACGGTTTGAGAAGTACTTAGTTAGAATTGTATTTAAATTGGATAATGAAGTGTGTAAAATCATTTTCTATACCTTCACTTTACATACAAATTACCGAACTTTGTATAGCTTTAAAACTTTAAAATTCAGTTTCTATCAAATATCTTTTAATTTACATGCATAACAGTTTATCTACAATTATAACAAACAATTAGTTCGTCTGAATTCTTCCCACAACAACTTTGCAATTTTAGAAACCAAGGAGACCTACTGGCATTTTGACATGACCGCAGTGACCGACCTTATTACTAGTAAAGCCATGTGGCACTGCGGCTAGGATTGTTCCCCTGAGTGGCAGTGTAAATATTTGTTTTCGATGGCTCGTAGCCATGTGTTAGAGCTAAGGCATGCAATTATGTAATGCACCTGCACACATACGCACAGTCATACAAACATGTATCATAATTCCAGGACTGTGCAGGCAGCCAGTTAGCAGTATTTCTAGGGCATTTAGAGTAGGGCCGCAAACTAGCCCAAGTGCAAGTTGCGAAATTTTGAAATATAAATAAAGCGTTGCTTAACAATTTTAGAAATTTATGTTTGATTATCAATTGGTTCCTATGATCCGCTGTATCATATATATGAACAATGAAATTTCTTAATTTCTGAAATCAATTAAAATTTTGTATTTTAAAATCAATAGTTTATTCTTTGCTAGAGACACAATTTTTTTAAAAAGAGAAAAGAGCAATGCCGATGAAAAAGAATGACCGAAAGAAATTGATAGTGTCCAAAAGCTTTTTTGCATATAAACTATTTACATGTGTACTCTAAGCCACTGCTTACAATTCTTTAACAGGAAGAGAGTGTGGCAAGGCCAGCGGCGTCGTTTTGCATTTATTTGCTTTTAATTTTTTTTAGCTGGATACTTCTCATTCTTCCACAAAATAGCACTGTTTATGCTTTCTACTGAGCGGAGGAAGAGTAAGCACTTGCCGCAGACATAATCCAACTGCTGCTTTGTTGTTGTTGGCCGCCGGGTGTGCAAAGGGCAGGTGGACTCAAAATGCTTTGTTAATATTTGAATAATGTCATTGTTTGGCAATTCCAGTGTGAGAAGTGCTTCCCACAAAAGTGATTAATTACAAGTGCACACACACACATTCATTCATACACATATGTGTGCACATTCACACTACACCAAAACAATTCAAAGCATTGTCAAATGATAGGCTGTACTAAAGGCAATGGTTGGTTGGTAGGCAAGCGAGTCAGGCGAACATGTCAGCCTTGTCTTGGTCCTTGTTCCCGTCGCCTTTTGGCAACACTCAACACTTTTGAACAAATTTCAATCTCTGAGACCGATGGCGTTGCCATGCAAAGCGTGCAAAGTGTTGTTTATATTATTTTTGTCATTGTGCTTGCCACTTTTCAGTTTAGTAGGCAGCATTTGTTGTTGCTGTTGCTACTGTTAAAGCGGAGGAAATGTTGCTAAATGGTTTTGTTTCTATTTCCTTAGGAATGCTAATTTTTACTAATGCTACTATTAGGGTTTGCTGTCTCTGTAAAAGATTTGTTCAATGCACATACACACACGCACGATCTTAGTTTACACACATGCATATGACAGTGTATACAACATTCAAGCGCCCAGGCCCTACAGCAGAAGGCAACTCACTGCGAAGACGTAAAGTAAGCTGAATTAAAGAAATAAAACCTTTGAATTGTGAGAAGGAAATAGATCTGAAAATGTGCCAAAAGTTTGAAAATTTCGAAAAACCAATTTATTTTAAATCTTTAACCTTTTTGTGCAAAGGCAATCGGTTACATATTTGAATTTCAAATCCATAAAAAGATTAGATGGTATGCAAGCTTATGCTATCAGATTCCATACCTTTCTAAATTTTAGTTTTGCATCAGACACGTTTTTGTATTGCAAAGAATATCTTTTTTTATGCAGAATATTCAAAAATACGTCTAAACCGATTTCAACAATTTTTGAAGTTTTGTTCCAAAATTTTATACGAAAAAAGTTGATCTTATTTTTCAGAACATTCGAAAATACGTGCAATTCTTAAGCGATTTGAACCATTTCGGAAAAGAGTTTCCTTTTAGATATTTTGATTTAAATCCTAATTCTCGAATGTTCGTATTCTACACAATTTTTTTAAAAGAAAAATAATGCCTAGCTGTAGATTCTTAAAATTTAATATAACTCCGATATCACGTAATCCCGTAAAGGTGGCACTGTATGTGTGTGTAGAGGTACTTGTCCCGTTGCTCTTTACTTTAAATAGTGCAAAATAATTGGGGAAATATTTCATAGCTGGGCTTTCCACAATAGCACACACATACATACATACAAGCTGAATATTTTTCGCTTATGCTGTTGTAATTTGTGCGAAAATTCCCCCAAAATTCAAACGTTATCTCTCTTGTTGCATGCGGATTAATACCCTTGCAAATAAAATCTGTTGATGCAATAATCAGGCAACAAAATAAAAAACCAACAACAAATAGCGCATATTTAACGCACAGGCAGCAACATACAAGTGCACACCTTCACTCACATATACATGCATACTCGTACTAACGAAATGGTCGCCGTACATGCCACCAAGGGGCGTATGCGGAATGCCACGGAATAATGCAACGCAATTTGCAAAACGCCGGCGTCCTTAAATCTTCTGGCATTTTTAGTTATTTGCTTAAACTGGGGGCGTCTTTTTGTGGGGGATGTTTCGATGCTTTCGGTCGGAGTTGGCATGTTGTTGTTGTTGTTTATGGCAGCCAACGTGCGTTGACTTAAAAATTTTGCAATGCACTTGCTGGGAGCATAACACTGGAGGGTTCAAGAAAGGCGCTAAATACAAAGACCAACAGAGCTAATAATAATGTTATCCAGTGAATAATTGAGAACCAAAAGTCATTTTTATCTTATATATCCAGGCTCCCCTAAAAAGCACTTATTAAGCCAGGAATGGCTTTAGAAATATGCAAAAAGGAGTAAATTTCTTTTCATTATTGGATTAAGATTTGATTGTATTTGGAGTAGGGAACAAATATCCTAGCCACCGCGATCTGCAAAGGCCCTCGTGTGGCAGTTCTCTATCTATTTACATATTCTCATTAATGAGTTAATGAGCAGCTTCAGGAAGTATGAAGCAATCCCCAGTGGGGTTCCGCCCGCAGTTTTATTATAAACCCCTTCTGCTTCAATGAAAAAATTAATATTGAAATGAATAAAAATGATAATGCTTTTGTCTAATATGCTGAACAAAGCATCGGCAAAATTTTAAAGCATCTATTTTGCATTCATTATTCAATGAGTAATTTATCTGGCTCAAATTTAAAGACAATGTTGGTCCATCAAAACAATATCGAAATACAATTTTCAAAAAAGAAACTACTAATTATTGGTTTGTTCATTCAATATAATATGAATATAATACAACTTTCTGCAACATTTTAATTGAATCAAGCCATTGTACATACATATGTATATGTACGTCATACAATGCCATTAGGTGTGTAACTTCGGTGTTAGGACAAAAAGAAAACTACAAAACTCTCCCGTACACAAATTTTTAAAGGGGCATTAATTTTACCTGATAAATTTATGCATTGCTTGCAATATTGCATATTTGCATATTTTTATCTGGCAGTTCAAATGAACGCACTTTCCGATGAGTCATTTATTTTCAATAATATTTATATCATAATTTTTTTTCATTTGTTTTCGTTATGCATTTCCAACTGGAGAAGGCGCCTGCGTGGCAGATGCACCTTGGGAGACACCCTACGCCAGGTTGTAAGCCGGTAACGGGTTGTTACTAACCAATTGAGAAGAGAACTTGTTTTTAACATTGAACTTTTTTGAATGTTGCAAAAGTTTAAAATGCATATGACCCAATGTCGAGAAGATGTCATACTTTTGCAAATATGTACTTATAATATATACAAGTGATGTGGAGTGTCAGAAGCTTCCAATAGTTTGACGAAGTATATAGCTAGCTGCTTCGAACTTCGAACACTTTTCGAAAACTTTAAGATAGATTAGATGAGTCTGCGAAATCACTCATAAAGCAATGCGGGGATGATGAGGGCATCGTAAAGCGGCAGTTTTGTCAAACGAGAGAGGAGTCTACTTTTGGGGTTAGGTTAAAACAGCTGTTCTTTAAAGCACTTTGAGCAGCCATTGAACAACTTTAAATCTGCTGCAGACTTTTTTCTACAAAACATGAATTAAAATGGGCAACTTTTTTGTTGGACTCAGTGTGATATCTTGGCATGGCCATCACGTAACTTTTGCCAAACAAAAGTAAAGCAGGCAATTGAGTTGCTTGATTTCAATGCAATGATATTGTGCCCCACAAGATTGCCGCTTGCTCCAAAATGGCAGTGTGCTTGCGGCTTAACAAGCCATTGCAGCCAATGCTGGCGTGTGTAAAATGTTAATCATAACAACAACAATATCAAGCACAATCGCAATTGCAGCAGCAACAACAACCACTTGACTGCACTAAGGAAACGGAAGTTGTTAACAGGAAGCATATGTGCTGTCCTTGCAACTGGCGGCAAGCGTGTTTGCATTGCATGCAGCGACAAAATAAAAATGCTAACAAATGAATTGAAAATGGAATGAAATGTAATGAAAAAATAAGAGAAGAAATAGAAGCTAGAACAACAGCAGGCGGTCAGTTAAAAGGTAAAGCGCGTGTGCGGCACAATTGCGGCAACTTCTAAGGTTTCGAATCCCAACGCGCCGGCCGCAACGATTTATAAAAGCAAACAAGAAGGTCAAGCCAAATCCTTGAAGGAAAATTAAATTGCTTATATGTATTTCCTTTTATTGCTTGCATGCCGCACGTGCCCACCCTCGGCTTGATTTATTTGATTATTTAAATATTTTTCGTTTCCCCTGCTTTGATCGAGTGCAGCCGTAATCCGCAGCCACTGTCTACATTTAACACTAGAACTACCAAACGGGCAAAATGACCAGCTGCATCAATTATTATACTTTCAATATTTAACATGCTGAGTGCCAGCATATAAGGAAAACCAATTTGACACACAGGCCACCATAATTTTTTTACAGAATTTTGTAGAATATCACCCAAGTAGATATTCAAAATATCTATTTTTAATGGAACAGGCCAAATAGTATGCAAAATGTAATAGATCGAGTATGTGAGGAACACATTGCCAAGTCTTAAACTATATGCTATGAGACCAGGGTAGCACCACGCGGCCTGACAGCCTCTTCGGGCTGTGAAACCAACTTAGTCTCACATGGCACTCAACGTGTTAACTGAAATATGTATGTGTATTTTAATTTCTTTTAAACTAATTCATTTTATAAATTAATAATTTGAATTTTCCAATTTAATTATTTTGAAAAGTAAATATCAAACCCATCATTTTGATCGGGTTAGTATAAATTGGAATAGGTGTAAAATAAAAGTTGGTAATTCTAGTGTTAAACGTGGTCAGTCCATTTGCTGATATATCCAAATATCCAAATATGAATGTTCGACATTATTCGCATGCCTCATTCGTGCGCTAGTTTTGAAGTGCAAATGAATTTGTTGCGCAGCGGAAACGGAAATGCATGAACAACGGGCAAGCCTATGTACTCGCAAAAAATGCGCAAGTGTAAATTCCATGTGCATTGCCCAAAATCACTGTAATTACACTTCCGCTACCACTGCCCATAACATCAAAAGAAACAACAACAACAACAGCAACAAAGGACATGCCTGCTCATTCATAATTGCATTTCCTGGCGTGTTCCGATGCCGTGTCGTAAATACTCGTGCACTGATTGTGCGGTGTTTGCGCCGCTGCGGCACCTTCATTGGCGTTAATCTTGCCGGAAGCACTCGATTTTTCTTTCTTTTTTTGTGCAGCCTTTAATTAATTTTATAATTTCAGCCTATCGGCGTATCAAAGCGCACTTTCAGCATGCACCTTCTTGCAGGGGTGTTAACCACAATTTGTATTGTGTATTATTTTTTCGTGACCTATAATTCCGTCAGCTTGCCAATGAGCAGGAGCGTGCGTATACGCCGTAAATTAACGTGTGTGTGGCATGTGGGCGAATCGTCACATTCTGGCATTTATGCAAATCCCGCCAATTTCGAGCAATTCATCAAAGCAAACTAATTTGGCGGCATATTGAAATAGCGCGGCAGCACGAAGTGTATTAATATGTATATTAGCTGTAGTAAAAAGCAAAATAATTGAAGGGTTGTTTTAGCATATTTGGAATGATTCGATTTAGCTCCTCCTGGGCTATAGACACAGTGCTTACATGACGGTTGGAGTCGACGAATTCCATGATTTTATCGGCATTTTCGACACTTAAAATTACGATAATGGAATCGACGAAACCAAAATTACGAATTATTACATTATCCGGACCATGAGCACTATTCACATTTTCAGCCAGCTGGCTTTCGTTTTCGCTGTTGTCTATCTTTAACGCGCACTCAAACAAAACTGAGGCATGCCATCACAAAACTGTCTGAAATGTTTTTTTAGTTATTTAGTATTTTAAAATATTATCTTTTGAATGACATGCAGCGTTACCCGATCGCACTTATATAACGCGAGATACATATTACTAAGCCCATATATTGCAAAAATAATAGATTTCCTCTTACTAAACTATTTTTCAATATATGACAGGCATATTATTGATACACATTCAAAATTTGGCTTAATCTTATAACAACATTGAATAAGCTCAGTTGTTCTCAGAATTTATATCAGGAACCAGAGAAGTAAGTCAGTAGTGTGGCAAGTATTTGACTTCTGAAGTGTAGGCAAGATTTCAACAAAACGAAACATTTGTTTCCAAAACCTACATCCGTATATGTACACATTCATGAGTTTCCTAGTGGATTAGTTTATATTCACATTCAAATCTTTTTAAGATAGATAAAGAACATATAGTTCATTTAAAAGCACGATGTATTGCCAACTGCTCTCTGTAAAAATGGTATAATAAGAAAAATATCATTTCGATGTTCATCACATAGAAATATGATATTTTGTAGTATTATTATTTTTCTTCTAGCTAACATATATATTTCTGGAAATTTGAACTGTATGGGAAATGTATACAGAACGCGGTTGATGCACACGCGATCTTTTATGGTACAAGTAATTAGGCCATTATATATTGGGACAGCAACAAGCGACAGCGAGGTGATTCCTGGTGTAGCGGACCCTTCCGATACCCGTTAGCAACATCCTTCGGAGAGAGGATCGATTGTGCATTTTACAGTGTTATTAAAGGATCGTTATCGCTTGTTTCATTGTAGTTAGCAAGTGAGATATAGTATTACTACCTATAGATTCGTATGACATCATGTATTTAGGTAGTATTTAGATAGGCTATAATTTAGGTATAAATAAAGAGACACTCGCAAATAGAATGTCTTTCAGATGTAGTCAATTATTATCATAAGTACTATATAGTTGTCTGATTAATGGTAAAGATGTGTGCAGTATTAGGCTGTCTTTATACATATCTACCACTAGATCATGCACTTTTATTGCTAATATTATTATTTTAGAGAATGTGACACTTTAATATTGCTAATCTGTAGCTAAAGCCAACAACTTGCATAAGTAGGTGCGCATCCATTGAGGCTATAGCGATCGTTCCAAAGCATTGTTATTGTATCTCTATCTATGTTTACCGATGCAGATGCTATGCTCTAACGGCACGTTGCGAACGCTACTTGCAATCGAATGTGAATACGCATTTCATGCAGGCATCTATTGTCACACTATGGGCAATCTTTGTAGTTGTACTAAGTAGTTTACGCTACACTATGTAACTAGTTACTGGCGCTAGTTATGGCTAGACCATTAACACTACTATTATTATTACTTAGATTGAAGGAAAATGTATAGTCACTTACCCAAGGCGCCAGAGTTCATGATTTGCAATTTGTTGGTTGATTGAAGAATTGAATTGTTTACATGATAGGACAAACATTTATAAATATCGTACACTCTTATAGAGCAGTTAAGTATAGAGCAAAAATATTTGGCATCTCTTAATGCCTACTTTGTTTAGTTTGACTTTAAACGTGATTAATAGAAACTCTTACTTTATGTAGTTTTATGCCAATTTGCATGGGATTGTTAAGAATTTTGGTTGGTTTTTTTTAGCTTGATTATGTAATGTTCGATATGTTTAAAAAAACTATTGTATGTATGTGCTATTAAATATTGGAACTATTGAATAAAATATTGACTTAATGTTGCTATTTTAGTGAATATTTAGTTAATACTTTAAGCATAAAGTCGCTTGATTGTTGGGTTTTGTTGGTGTTATCGTTGCTTTTGGTTGTGTTATTATAGTGATTTTTTTTGTGGCTTTTGATCTCCTTATGCGTGCAAATGCCATTTCCGTTTCCGACAAGATTCTTATTTTTTACTTATTTCTTTAGGATGGATGTGATAAATTACGGCTGCGGCTATTTTTACATATGTAACAAATTTGCATATTGTATTTTAAATTACGAGCTGTTGCCGTGCTTTCTTATTACCCGCTCTCTCTCTCTCTCTCCCTCTCTCTACTTTCTTTGTTATGCTACATACAATAAATTTTGAATATAAGCTTATGATTTTTATTGGTTTGTACTTTCGGTTAAATTTGCATTTTACAAAGTGCTCGTGAATTTCGAAACAAGACATATTTCTTCAATAAGAATTGTTTAAGTGTAAATGAAAGTTTATGGTTGTATCTTAACAGGGATTTCTTTGGGGGGCAGTAGTATACTTTATTATAAGACTGTTAGTTGTGAAAATCACTACTTCATTAAAGACTCTTGTTATTTTATTTATGTAATAGTCTACGTACACTCAAACAGCTCTAACAGCTCAAAGTCTACAATTCGTATACGCGTTTCGAACTTATTTTGCAAGCGCCTACGCTCTTCCGCTTTATATACTATGCGTATAGTGCTATATTTTAATATATGTACATATATTTTTGTAAAATACAACATTAAAAATACTACTTGTGTGCCAGTCGACACCAAATATTTGTTGCTGTAATGTATGCATTATCAAGCTGTAGTAAAGTAATAAATATATGTATATATGTCATTGAAATTGCTGTATAATATATGTATATAGTATACTGATGTATTGTTACGGTTAGAATATGAGCTTTTACTTGTGCAGTTTATGCAAATGCATGCAGTTATGTATATAGGTATGTATGTAAATATAAGCTAATAGTTGTTGTCTACACTCACTAATTATTGTATTGATACTAGTCTAAGATATCGAATGTTTACTTAAAACTCTTCAGTTTATTATCAATTTCAGATTTTGATCTCCCAAATGTTCGTTACGAATATCATATATATATAGTTATATGTATGTAAATGTATGTACATATGTATAACGTCCTTATAGGAAAGCTTCAAAGTAAACACTTGATTGATACAAACATTATAACAAATTGCATTTGTATACTCGTATATGTCTAGTAGTTTCTAATCGAATCGTTTGTTTCATCAGACTTTTAAGTCAGAAACTACAAATTACGTACATAAAGCTACACAAAAGTTCAAATAGTTTAGCATGCATTGTAGAACTCTCAGATATGTACCATATAAAATAGCTATAGCGCTTCATAATGAATGAATGCTATGTAGATTTATTAAACTAGGTGCTTGCTATATGTATGTATGTGTATACACTTTTATTTGTCATAGATATGATTAAGTGTTTCGCTATGCGAAATGTATATGTAATTGTTTAATCTATGATTTACTACTAAATACATTGCGTATAGTATATAGACTTAAATGTTTTTCATATTTTTTTCTTAAAGATGCAGAATTTTTCCGCTAGTCGAAACATAATATAGTTATATCAATTTTGTTTACTAAATACATTATCGTACATATCTGACAAAAGCTGTATATTTTATGCATTTAAGTTCATGTATGTTATACTCCTAGTTTGGAATAACCGCTAAACTCTATAAACTATAATGATTGATTGTTGATTTCAATATGTGTATGTATCGTATTTTAAGTATCATTGAAGTTGAACGATTTCGTTAGTAGTAGTGCTTAATTAGCTACATATTTGCGCTTTAAATGCATATTCATTGCAGTAGGTTGCTATTTAGATTGGAACTAACATAAGGTATGCTACCTCTCGCTCTCTCTCAATTACTTGTTGTATATGTGTTGTTGCTATTTAGATTGGAACTAACATAACGTATGCTACCTTTCTCTCTCTCGCTCAATTATTTGTTGTATATGTGTTGTTGCTATTTAGATTGGAACTAACATAACGTATGCTACCTTTCTCTCTCTCGCTCAATTATTTGTTGTATATGTGTTGTTGCTATTTAGATTGGAACTAGAGTAACTTATGCTAACTCTCTACTTCTCTCTCAATTATTTATTATATTGTATATGTGTTATGTCTCTGTGTGTGTGTCTCTGCTCTGCAATAGTCTTACATTTCTATAAGTATTTAGTGCTATAAAAACATTGTATTTATTAAAGCGCTTATTCCATATTTTAGTCATCCTTAAACCAGCTTTAGTTAAGTGTTATTGTAATAGCTACATTAGTTGGCGTTACGTCTTACAAATGTTGCTATATACTAATAGTTTTCTATATCATAATAGCGTAGTAACAACACGGCAATAGTTTGTGCTTACAATTAGCTTACGTATTATTATTCTAATGATGCAATGGACACAATGTCACTTAGTATATACAATATAAATGTAGTCATATTTAGATTTACATTTCGCATAATTTTTACATGCTTTGGTAGTACGAAGTCCATTAAACCAGCATTGAGCGCTTTGGGTCGCTTAAACCAACCAAAATTATGTCAATTTAATTTTTGCATTTTGCAGGATTTTGTAAGAGTTCTTTTTTTTGACTTTTTGCTTGTAATTTTTAATGTAAATTTTTGCTGTTTCTTGCATTTGCGAGTTTTAATTTATGATATTGATTTATGCAAATGTTAACATGTGTTCATGTTGTTGCTTTTAAATAGGCATACAAAATGTATGCGCAGCTGTGTGCGTGTGTGTGAATATTGACTGCTTGTCAAAATTTAATAGCAACAATTGCAATTGCAATTTCATAAATACACTCTATAAATATGCAAAAATTCAAAATTTAATTTTAATGCTAGTTAAATTGTTAAAAAATCTATAGAACAAAAAATACTCAATTCGATATGAAATTTGCATACAGTTTGTGGAAACGTTGATAGCAGAACTTTTGTTGATTGAAGATATGCCTTGGGAATACGCTTTGATAACGGTATTTGATTTGTGCTTTGATTTGGGTTTTCGGTTTGGGGGGGCTGTGCATTTTGGTTCAAGCACGCTTGCCGCCATATTTGCATGGCGGCCTTCGCACGCGCCATTGGGCTTAACCTTACCTCGGCGGTGTTGATGGCGGCGGTGGTTGCGTTGGTGGCGGCTCCACGTCGACGCTGCGATTGTTGGCCGTTTGCAAATCCAGCGCGAAGGCGTTGTGTGTGCTCTCGCGCGGACGCATTGTTGTTGGTGGGCCGCGAAAGAGCGGCGCGTATGGATTGCCGAAGAAACCTTGTGACGTGGTCATCATGTTTGTGCTGTTGTAGTTTTTGTTGTTGTTACTGTTGTGTTTAATAATGTTGCCGCTGAAGTTGAAGTCACTGCAAAGAGAGATAGAAAAGGAAAACTTTTGAAAAATTTGTGAAATTTACTTCCGTTGCGAAAAAAAGATAAATTTAGTTCACACAGATGCAACTTTTGGACGAAAAGTGGCGTTTCCCTCAGCATTTGAATTACACTCCACAACAAATTCATTATAAATCCATGAAGAACTTTTAGTGATCTCTTATTGATTTTTCACTGGTCCAATGCAATAAGTTTAACTCTGAAATTTTTTAAATCGCACTTGTTGCCGTTGTAAATTGGCCAAAGCAGCTGCCACATTGCAGCTTGCCAGGCAATTCATGCTTTTTACATTTAAAAAAAAATGACGCTCAATATGGCGACCAAAGTCATTGGTGATGTATGGCAGAGTAGTGCCTTCACATTTAAAAAAAGGCATTCCGTTAATTGTTTATTTCCAATAAAATTTGCTATGAATATAAAATGAGTTGCCATGTTGATGGTGGCAGTTGCTTTTGATGTAGATGAGCTGTTGTTGGTATTGAGGTTGACGTTTCCGTTGTCAATAATGCGCACATGTGTCAAATGAGCGTTAAGCTTTTGTGAGATCATTATGTTGAAATAATCACTTGCGATGATCATCAGTTGTGTGTTTCATCAACAAGGAGATTGTCAGTTATTTGTTCTTTAATATAGTTCAAAAGGTTGAATTTTAATCGATTACAGTACTATGGCTAGCTAGTAAATAAGTCTTTTTTGGTAATCATTCAAGCTAATTTAAAACCACTGTTAACTAGGATGCTGACGGGCTTATGCGAGTAGGCTACGTTTAAGCGTCGGTTACTAAGATAATGTCTACGAAGAGAAGGATCAAGGTTGACAAAAGTGCCAAAGCTTTCAAGACCTAAGTTCTCGAGCCTTGTCAAAACTTTTAAAAGCAGTTTGTACGACAGCTTACAACTGAATCCTACTAAACGTCTCTTATATTTAGATCAAATGACTACTCAATTGTTTCCTTATCTAAGCTGAAGTAACTAACTGGAAATTTTTCTTTATTCTGAATTAGTTTAAATTTTGGCAGTGCACTTTTCGATTCAGTTTTTCGAGGCAAACCTATGAAAAAGTGACGATGTAGCGGCTTCTTCGCTTTCGGGTGTCTGCCCATAGCACTGGACACTGAAAAAATTCAACACATTGCAGCGATAGAAAAAATATATATCAAATGTTGAGCTGTATTTTTTTAACGAAAAAATAAACGATAAAATTTTAGAAATCATGTAAAATTATTACCATCAAAATTATTAGCAATTTTTTAGTGTGATCTTTCAGTTTGGTAAATTTTTAAAAACGATTCTTTTGAATTCCTCTTTTCGAATATCATTCGAATCAACTAAAAAGGTATTACAAAAATGCATTTTCTTATAAACTTATAAGTTGATCTGAAAAATTGTTGGAACTTTTGGACGACACCATTCGCAGTTAGCAAAAAGCAAGAACAAAAAATTCAGCTCGGTAGAAAAGAGAAAGTGGCTTGCAGTCCTGCATTCCAGTAACTGTAAGGCTCTTAAATTGCTGCCTTTTTTAAGGAAGATTATATTTTACACTTTAAATAGAACCAAAATGTCAAATTTACATTTTAGTGGACTGGACTTGAACTTTAAGTCATGCTTTGCAAACGGCAAAAGGGAACAATGTGGCGCATTTGAAAGCAACGCTTAAGTTGTCAACGGCAACACCAACTGTTACCTATGCACTCACCAAAATGTAAATCACTATTGCAACGGGCGATGTGGTGGAGTGGTGAAAGTGCAGATGTGCGAAGGGCTGAGAAGAAGGCGCTGGGAGTGCTGCGAGACGTAAAAGTAATTCACGAAAATTAAAATTTTTCGCGACAACTTTTGCGCGCGTTTGCCACGGCTTGGCTTGAAGCGGCGTGAAGCGGCACGAATGATTTAAAAGGTAATAAATTTTGCAATTTCAATTTCATTTTCATTTTTGTGTGTGCGAACTCATGCTTGGTGTAGTTGTAGTTGTGGTTGCTGTTATTGTTGTTGTTGTTGATAGAACGCAATATTTTCGTAAAAATGTAAATTACTTGTGTGAAAGTTGTTGTTGTGTGCGACAGCAGGCAGTTTGCAAGTAGCATGTGTGTGTGTGAGTGTATATGCCGCTTCTGTGTGTGCTTGTGTGCGTGTGCCGCATGTGTTGTAGCAGCATAAATTTATCGCGCCGCTCTGACACATACAAAAGATAAAGGCGAAAGCTGAAAAGTTGCAGTTATTTATATGTAGCAACAACAACAACAACAGCAAACTTACAAATAATAACAACAACTGCCAACATATCTGCCACAGAAGAGGCGCGCGCTATTATAAATGGCTTAAGTCAACTTAAGTAAACGCAGCAAATATACAGATAAAGAAGAAGCAGCGCATGCTTAAACATTAACATAATCAACTGTGACAAAGTTGTTGTCCCTACCTACTCCCCTCCGCGAATGGTGGCAGTGTATGTGGCTGCACATGGAAGAAGCAAGCTAGTTTATAGAATTGCTGCTGAGTAAATACATCAATACGCTGGCATCTAGCGGCAGACACAAATATACACACACATACTTACGCAAGCACGCAGCAAGCAGAGAGTAAGTGACAATAAAACCGCAAAATGTATCAATTTGTGGCACATGCAACACTCACACGCACACACACACTGTCTGCCTTTCCAGCAACAAGCAAAGGCAGCGTGCAACAGAAATCACTTCCTAATGCGATTTAAACCTGAAGCATCCAAAGTGGCAATAACAAAAACAACAATAACAGCAAAAATATAGCCTGCCATTTCAGCTCTGAACTCTTATCTATCAAAGTGCATGGCTTATGGCACCCACACTAATACAACAAAAATCGTCATAACATTCATACAAAATTTCGAAGAAAGTAGTACGTGAAACTTTTTACGATATTTAATATATGAATTGCTATTTGACTTGGCTTGGCTTAGGACATTAATATGTTGACTAAATATTAATAGAAAATTGTATAAAAATTCGATTTTTCGAATACATAAATTGAAAACAATAATTTTTGCAAATTTTTTGTTTTGTTATCATTGCCAATTTTCTAATTGAATTTTTAATTTTTTAACATTTTCGGCTGAAACCGATAGCTCTTTCGTCTAATCTTCGAACCAAACCGCAGGTACTTGAGGGATTATTTAAATTTGTTTAATGTTCAAAAATCTGCTTGTACATTGCCATTCTGAAGAGAAGAACATTATTAGGAAAAACAATTATATTAGAAATATGTAAATAGAAAAATGGGCTAAACTTAAATTAAAATAATATTCTCGCACGAGAAAAGCGTTACAATTTTGCATACATGACATGACAGTCAAAAGAGCCAGACTCATGGTCTCTTGCTTGCGAACCTAAGCTCGTTGCAGTTAGCCAACGTTGCTGGCCACATCTCGCTCTTCACTACTGTCCAAAAAAAAGGAAATTTCGAAACGTTCAAAAGCAAACAACTGAACCAGCTTGACAAAATCAACAAATTAATGTAATTATTTTCGTAATGCCAAAACATACGCACACACAGACACACAGGCACATACACCTCACAAATACAACAGAAATTACTTGTACAGCTTCAAAACAAAAGCTGAAATAGCATTGCCAAAAAGCCAGTGAGCGAGTTCGGAGCAACTTATTCATTTCATGATTATGCAAGCATTGTGAGCTGCACAAACTGAGCACCTAAAAACTACCAACACACACACACTCAAACAAGCAATATGAAAATGAAAATGCTTCTGATGTGCTGAAATGCAGTTGATTTCATTTCACTTAATTAATTAAAAGTTGCAAATAGAGAGAGAGAGGAAAAGAGTGCGTGCTCAGCTTCTAATTTGATAGCGGAAATGAAGAGTAAAATGTGAAAATTTATAGGGGAATTAGCGAAGGATTGAGTGAATTGAAAGGGACTGCATTTACATAAGTAATGAGAAGAACAGCGTGGAAAGGGGAAAGAAAGTGGCAAGAAAGTAGAAAAGCGCTGGAAGAAGTAAAATGTAATATGAAAGTTTTAAACAGGAGCATGACTAAATACTCTTTTGGCTGAAAATCGTGTCAGCTTTAGCTCAATTTCTGTAGAGTAGAAATTAATTTTGAAAACAACATTTGTTGTTGTATTGAATTAAAGAATGAGTTGCTGCAAAATATTTAGCATATTGAGTGATATAAAAGAATGATCTTGTACGTCAAAATGAAGTGAATGAAGGCAGTGTTGAATTTCTTTAAAAATTTCTTAAAATATTTGAGGCCTGCATGATGATTGCATTTTATAAAATTTATTCTGCCAACTTTCAATTTATACAGAAAATTAACTGGCTCCCAAAGGCATACCAAGCAATTAGTATTTGCTTAGAAATGAAACTCTGACACTCCTCACTACTTTACCGCTCGAATATTCCACGCCTTTATGAAAATTTAAATTATTTTAGCACTTTTGAGCTCTAATCTAACAATTGGAAATTTATTTGTTGCACAAATTTATTGATTCAAATTAATAACACAACGCGAGAAATTTATTTCAATTTGATTTTGTATTTGATTTCGAACTGAGTTTCTCTTTCACGCTTTTTTTATTGCTACTTTGAAAAAGTGTCAAAATATTTCTGCTCATAATTTATTTATTGGCGCCATTTTTTTGTTAATCGCTGCATTATTTTTTGATATTTTCAGATATTTGTGAAAGTTGCAAATTTTGTTGAGCTTGCATGCTTTTTTGCTGCTGTGCTGTTATTTTTGACACTTTCATGCAAGTAATAAATAACATTTCAGAGTATTACACTTGCCACCATCATTAAGCTAGCTTTTCATTTGCGTTGATTTAAAGTGCAGTTAAATGGCAATTTGTACCGAAAAGTATTAAAGAGATAAAGAGATATATAAATTGCTTAATTGCAGCTTTAAAAAGTAAGCTTGAAGCCTTTCAACTCACTGAGGCAATAAGTCTGCAGCATGACGCCGGATGCCTTTCAACTGCTTCTACAAGCTATAATAAATTTCCACTTGTTGCAAGAGTTGCCCTGCATTTTGAAAAATTGTCTTACCCTCGTTCAGAAGTCTTCAAGTGGCAGCTGCTGTTGTTTTTGTTGTTGTTAGCAACTGCCGCAAGTTTCATGCAGCTGTCGTCGTTGTCATAATTTTCAGCGCTGCAAAATAGCGCCATGAAAACATGGCAACAGCAGCAGCTAAAGGGATTTACACGTGACCTACTTTCGTTTTATTGTTATGGAAGGGAGCCGGATTTGAAGTTGTCTAACGCAACAAGACTCTAGTTGTGTTGCGACCCAGACATATCCTTGACTTAAAGTTTTATGCAATAAAAAGCGCTCTTTTTTACAAGCGGAACACTTGAAATATAATCTTTCCTTAATTGCTTGTATATTCATTATTTTTTTATTAAAATACACTTAATTTTTTAAAGCGGCTGTATTCGAGAGTAATAAATCAGAATCTGCAGACAGCTTAAATTGAATAATCTTTGAGTTGAGATATGAGCTGTTATTTTTGAAAATGGAATAAGTTCACTTTCTGTTATTGCGAGATATTTCATTGCTTACATTTCACTCTCAGTGTCAATACTATTAAAAGGTAAAACTTCCATCTCTCAAATACTAGAATCAAAAATTTTTTTTACTATAAATTGTTTACCCATACAAAGATCATAAAAAGTTTTATCTATAATTGCCATTATCTACATTTTTGTAAAAAATGGACTTATTCCACTTTCAAAAAGAACAGCTCATATGATATGCTAATGAATAAGATTAAAAATAATAAGAGAATGCGTAAAATTTGTATTTGCATAAATATTGAAAAATTAAACTAACGAAATTTGTGAATTTATAAGGCATCAATTACCAAAAGATGATAAAGAGATGTGATGCTTTGAAAAACTATGTAAAATTAATTATTAGCAGCCGTGGCATATATTAAATTTTTGTATGATAGTCGGTTAGCAAAGTCTTTGTCGGTCAGTGTAATTAAAAGTGCTGCTTTATGATAGCCTTTCAAGAAAAATTTTTTGTTGAAAATTGTGGCAGCCACCTTGGCCTCCTGTGCTCCTCCAAGCAAGCAGAATGATAAACTGAACGATGCCACGCTTAAAGGTATTATCTCTAAATTTGCTTTGTTTTATTTTTTCCTTCCTTCTTTTCTTTCTTGAGTTGCTCTTGAATATTGCTTTAAATTGAGTTTGTGGCGCTTGCTTTTTGCGAGACAAAGTTTTGCATGTGCTGCCACTTTTTTTTCTACTTTGAACGCTAATTCTTCACGAACTCTTTGCCACTTTTTTGAATCGCTGAATAAAATTATAAGCAGCCACGCGTTTTTGCTCTAACCTTCCAGGAAGCGTCTACCTGAAGCCTCATACTTACACAACTTAAGTGTGTGCTCTGTGTTTGTGTGTGTGTGTTTTTGTAAAAAAAAGGACCAATCTTAATATTATAATAGTTGCCAAGCTTTGTTAAGGGGCTAATGTGAAACACTCAAACAGAACAGAGTTATAGAGTAAGAGAGGAAGAGAGAGAGAAAGAGAGAGAGAGAGCGGGCGCCGTAGCTGAAGTAAACAGGCGATAGTGACAACTCATTGTCGCGCCAAGTAATAGCAATAAAAATTCTTTTTTCTTTGCAAGAAAAGCTGCTGAAACTCTGCCAACAACACTTGCGTGTATTTTACATGCAGATATGCGAAAGGGCAGAACGGGGAAATGACAGCGTTTTTAATTATGTTAAAATATGCCAAACGTGCAGTCAACAGTTCAAACAAACATTTAATGCTAAAAAATATAAAGAGAAAATGCCAAGAATAAACCGAATAATGGAGCGTATGATTGATACTTAATTATAAAGCATAAAGGTTACTCATACAACGGGGAGTACAGGTAAAATAACACCTAAAAAGCAAGTCTTGGCTATCTCAGGTTATTAGGTTGCTTCAAAATGGTTCCTTAGTATTATAAATATATGAATACTCGTATATGTTATTATTTTTAGTTCATTCTTTATAGCGAGGTAAACATCATCGTAGCTTTAATAGCTCAGGTTTGTTTTTGTGGAAAGCTTGAATACATATTGAGAATCTACTTTCTTTCGAAGATAACGAATGTTAAAGGTAGGGAAGCATCAGAAATGCAACTGCATTTCAATGAATTGTTTAACAACAATTAATATGCATGAATTTTGTAGAAGCTTTCTTTATTTTAAATACTTTTGGCCATCGGCGAATCGCATCAAAAACCAATTTTGCAATACTGTTTGCTACCCTGCATACATGAAAACAAACATATACATTTATGTAAATACAATGTAAAAACAGGTCGGCTGCGAAATGTGGCTGCTGTTGAAAAAAATATTGTCACAGTAATTGAATATGGTTTTTTTAGCCGTGCGCGAAATCGAATGAAATTGGAGACTCTGCCGGTCAACTGAAATATTTGCATGTGTGCGTAGGTGTTTGAATGAGTTCCTCTCTTTTGCTGGTAGTATTTGTGTTTTGTTTTGCTGGGCTTTGCGTTTGTTATTGTAGCGGCGCACGTATTTTTTTGTTAGTTTCGATTGTTTGTGAAATCTTGATTTTTTTCTCGTCATCGGTATTGTTCGTAAAGGTAGCGGCAAATAAGTGAGTAGTGGCTACGGTGTTGAAAAAATGCCATCGGCGTAATAAAGATATCAGTCGCTACTGTCTGAATCGATTTGACATGCATTCTTATTTAATTCAAAATCTTAGAAATTGAACTGAATCAGCTTTCCGAACCCATAGCACTTTTTAGAGAGTTAACTCCCTGATTTAAATGAAAATCCACAGGATCGCCATCTGTGGAAATATGTTCGTGTGAAGCCAAGCTCTGTAGACTGTGTTTAAGTATGATATTGGAACCAGCTGTAGCTTAGTTTTGGTTTAGGTACTGGCTTAGGCCTCGGCATTGGCTTCAGATGTACAATGATCAGACTCTACTTGTTATTGCTTTTCGCCTTATTTTTGTAAGTATAACTCACTTCGTTCCAAACCGTTCATTATAACTGATAATTTCTCCATTCAAATCTAAAAAGAAATTTTATTCGCAAAATTGCGCAGCTCGGATATGAAGAAGCCTTGCTCAGCTCGACAACCAGCCAAGGCACTTTTCCGTTTAATCAGGATGTTTAAGCGGAAGAATGAAGTTGTTTGTTGTTGTTTTTAATAATTATGTTAATTTACATGACCGCTTAATGAATTACAGCATGCAGCGTGAACAATGAACAGCGCGTAGAAAGAGAAGAGCGCGTACGTTCCATTGTCCGCCTCTTCCGCGTGGTTCTCTTCCTGTTGCCTGTCATACAGATCAACGCGTGCGCCTGCCAAGCGGCCGCTTTTTATTCAATTTCCATAATTATGCATTTAAGCAAGTGTGACCGGCCCGAGGCCTCGCATTATTTATTAAAGTGTATTGGAAAGCTGGACTATGCAAATATGCATGCAAATTGTTTACATACATACGCACAAAAAAAAACACTGCCATAAACAAAGAACGCACTTCAATGAAGTGTTTATGCAGTTTAAGGCCTTATATAACTGATAAATATTGATATGCTGAATATTCTACATATGTAGAACAGATGAGTTTCTTCACATATAAAATTGCAAACAGAGAATTCTTGAAATTGCGTAGACTATTGTTTTAATGTAAAATATTTCAAATACTGAAAGAGTTATTGCAATTTTCATTTTTGTCGAATTCTCGAATTCTTGCAAATAAGCTGCATATTGTACGATCAAATTAAGCTTAGCCAAGATATATTTTTACTAACTTGCCGGTAATTTATTTCAGGATGCACTTATGTTCATATGTCATAGGCAAGTCAGAGGCAACATGGTATAAACATTTTTGCCAACTCTCTCTATTGCAGTACTCTTTAGCTTTTTTAAGGCAAACTACCGAATTTCCAGTACTTACTCTCATTTTTGAGGCTAAGATTTCTTTAAAAATCCAAACAACAATTCAAAGTGCTTACAGAGCTCGTTATTTTGTAGAAATATTTAGAAAAGAAAAACAAGCTGAAGTGATGTCAGGGCGAGTTATTTTTACAGCTCGACTGTGTAAGATTGGAAATTATTATCAGCTTATTAAAATAAAAAAATATCTACCAAAAGGCAGCTACAGACAACAGTGATGAGTATAAATTTAGCAACAACAGAATCAATCGCAGCATACAAAAAACTGTCAAATCTTCATAAAAGTTATTAACATCATCGTAGATTTTTTTGTATCATAATTTGACTCTTTTAATGCTTACATAAGATTCTAAAATGTTTATTGATTCAATTTGAAGCAATAAGATTGTGTCGAAAATATATCTTAATATATTTCAATTATTATGTTTCGAAAATAAATTCAATAATGTTTCACTGTTCAACTATGAATCAACTAAGCCTCTGATTACTCTGAACTGCTTTATTTTCAATAATTAAAATAAATTTAAATCGAAAGAGCTGCTATTTTCTTATATGCAACTTTGTATCTGTATGTGCCTGTTTCTGCAAGCACAACAACAACAGCAACTACAACAAAATTACAATAATCGGCTAAATAGATAGGTCGAAATGGTGAAAGCATTTCTTAATATGGATGACTACAACAACATGAACAAGAAACTGTTGACAGTGTAGACTTATGGCATGGATCAAACGTGGGCGACATCGTCTGATGCTAGGCGTTGACATTTGCATTGCTTCAACAGGTTAACAAGGCCAGCGTGTGTTAATTTTTAAAGAGTCTTAAGCGTATACATCTTCACCGATGAATAACACGTGTTTAAAAAATGGCAGTGGATGCGAGCTGGTTGGTGGTAAAAACTAATGAGCAGAGTTGGGTTATATCGCATATTTTAATATTTTTCTACTTATACATGCAGATAGTTTATAAAAAGTTTAGTACTTAAATTTAGAATGCGTGAAAAACAGTGCAGAAAAAAGGTTAAAAATCTTTTACCTAATAACGAATATTTTTTTGGAAAAAGATATTTTCGTTGTAAGAAGTTTCTTTATAGTAATTAAAGCTCTTTCTTGTCAATTCAACATTATACTTCAATTAGTAGTTATGCTAATTGCTCAATAGTAAATAATTAAAGTTACTCATACGACCCGCTACAAACCGTCGAGCTCTGGCTTCGATACTTCATAGCATTAAATATAAAAATTTAAATTTTACAATGAAATTCACAACGAAATTAAATAGCTGTGAAGGTGTTTAATCAAGCGCACGTAAGCACGTCTGGACGTAAATAGCCGAGCCAGGCAGAAGGAGCATGCAAATTGTCGAACAAAGCCGCAAACTTGAGCATTAGCCAGTTATGAGGGGGGGAGTTTGGGAGAGCACAAGTACAAAGAAATCATTTTACTTGTAAAATTTGTTCGAGCATATGGCAAAGTAAGCAGAACTTTAAGTGCAGCGATAAGTGGCGGCAGCGGGGGAGCGGGGCAGACGTTACAGTGGTGTTGGTGCGCACACTCAAGGACGATGAAAGCCAAGCGCAAATACAATTCATTAGCATTTATAAAAGCAACGAAAGCCAAAGAAAAATGCACGTGGCAGAGAGGCTGGCAGAGAGGCAGGCAGAGTTGAAGTTGGAGGTGGAGCTGGTATTGCAAATGGAAGTGGGGTTGGGTCCTGGGTATGTAGTTCACTCAATGTGTAAAAGCGCTTAAAAAACTTTCAATTAAATAATAATTATCTCGTAATAACGATTCAGCACACAGAAAAATAAAAACGAGACAATATTGAGCAGCGGGACAGCGCGAAGGAATAAGAAACAAGAACGAGAAAACAGGCAAAGCCGCAAAAAATACGCAAACAAGTGCCATAAAAAGAGGCCAAAGATGTTAAGCGAGAAGCTGAATAACGGAGTAGTTCAGAGGCTTCAAGCAAGTCAGTGGCTTGTGGAAGAGAGGGTCAGAGGAACACAATGGCCGCCAGCAATCAACACGATATGAAGAACAATGGCACAAACAAGCCGGCAATATCGGCAGCAAACAACAGCGGCAAGCACTCTATGAAACGGAGTGGTTATGTGGGCTGAACAGCTGCTGCTTTAAGCCGCATTCGCAATTTTTATCTACATAATTTGTTATCATTTCGTTTTCGTTGTTTTTGGCTTTAGCTGAATTTCCCGCCGGAGAAAGTGGGAATTTATATTTTATAAGGCTATCACAATGCACACGATTCATTGGCCATTTTGTCGCCTGAAGCCCATTCCGTTTTGCTTTTTGGCGCAGTTCAGAGAAATTGACTTATTGATTTAGTGCCTGCAACACTGGCATTTGCGCCAGCTTCAAAGTTTAATTTCAGTCGAAATTTATGAATATCCTTTCGCCGCGTAATCCTGCCGCACAATGAACACTTCGCTTGGGCCGCAATACACTTGAGCGCTTTTTACTTGCTTTGCTTGGCCGCGGTCTACGCGCATTACAAATATTTTCTTGTCCGCTCGCTGTCCCGCTTTACCGCGTATCCTGCCATGCCAGAAACCTGAGGCAGCATAAATCTCTCGCTATTTTATTATCTGTCGTTTGTCGTTTAGCGCTTCAAGAGCGCCATAAATTTAATTTGCTAAGCGGCATCAGAGCAGATCCTTTGTGTGCGCGTTATTTGAGGAGCAATAACAACTTCAGCGGGCGTGCATTTGATATCTCTGGCAGTTAATCTGCTGATCCTTGCTATTTTGAGGGCTTTTATTGAAGCACTTATAGTGTATTTAAATGTTAACGTTGATGATTGGAAAGCTGAAACTCTTTTTCGTTTAGTATTTTCTATTATTCTTGCTACCCTTCTTTCGAACTAGTATTTGATTTTTCTTTAGTTCATGATAGTGAGTAACAAAGAAACGTTCGAAGTGTGCAAATCGAAAATCATTAGATAGTTACGCTGGTGGCTTGTCAACCAAATGATGGTATGTATTTAACATGCACTGAATTGGTCATTTGAAAAATGATTCCTCAATCTCACATTTCAATAGTTTTGCATACTTAGTCAAGTTTTATTACGTTTTGACATATTTCGATACATTTTCAAGAATTCTATCTGCAATATGGAACTAGAGATGTTTTATTGGCATGCGCTACAACAATAATGAAAGACTGCATTGTGTGTGTGTGTGTGTGGTATACGTTGATTGTTGCTATGGTATCCGATAGTGGCACCCGCTCCACTTCTTGCCGAATAATTTCAAACGTTTAAACTAATTTCATGCCATGTTTACATTTCAGAGTTCAGCAATATAATCGGATTAGAAAGTTTTACATGAAATCGAGCAGAGTGCTGCCTACTCACACATGCTCGTATGTACGAGAACACACATATACACAGAGAGACCAATCAAAATATTTGACGGCATAGACACACACATTGATAAACGCACTCATACTCGCACATGCACAATTTGTGCAGTTCACATGGCCAAAGAGAGAAGACGAGATTGGGGGTAAGTGAGTGAGCTTGAGCAGGGATGTCAGCTTCAAGAAGAAGCTATTCCGTTGTGTAAGGAATTCAATAATTTGAGCAATACAAGTTGAATTTCAGCAGAGTATTTCAAGTGAGTGAAACATATTTTTCTTTAAAAATTGCTTATCTCAAAAGATTTTTCAAAACTGTTGTATTTTATGATGCTTGTTGAAATAAGATTTGTCCGAATCGTCGCAGCGACTCCCTGAAATGAAGTCTCTCTTTATAAGCTGTTATAGCAGCAAGCAGAATATATGTAATTTTAATACTTCTGGCAAAAAATGTCATTGGCTTTCTGAACTAGTTAATATGAGGAATAATTTAAGTTATATACATATGTTGTACACTTAATCCTTTTGATTTTAACAGAAATATATCAATGTTGTATTTAAACGTTGGCAATAAGCCCGAATTAAAATAATTCTTATATACTTTTATTCAAATGTATTCTAATTTAACCTTCTTTTAAAATGTCAATAAGGAACCGATCAGCTTATTTCTGTTGTCAAGAAGAGTACCTAAGATTTTATTATTAAGTTAATACAAGCAATTTGCTCCTCTTTTGAGTCATGCTTTGTGAATGACGAGCAACCACTTTCAGGAACGTGTTGTCTGTCCACTTTGGGTTTCTATATTAAAAAATACTCGTTGGCATCCCTGCACAGAACACACAAGTGGCTCGTTCAAAATTGAAAGTGAGTGCCAAATTGCTAGTTGCCAAGAGCATTCGTAGCTAATGCAATGCAATTGCCATTCATGCCGCTTTCCCATCCAAATTTGCCAGTTTTCGTTTCAACTTGGCAGACTTGGCAGCCTGCACCGCATGTGCGCCTTAAACTTTCATAGCACTGCTTCCTTCTGCTTCTGCTTCTTCTTATTCTAACACTCAACATAGGCATTTTGCTCTTCTAAAAGTTTTGCACTTTAAATTGCTCCTTGTCGACTCACAAGTGACCACTGACAGTGCTGGCTCGTAGATGTGTGCGTGAGTGTATCGGTATCGGTATTTCGTGCTTGACTTAAGCATATAGATTATAAGATTTCTGGTACACTTTGAGAGATTATCCAGCACATCAGCTGCTGTTGTTGCTGTTATTGTCTGACTCTGTATACAGCTTTAAATAGCTGGGCTTCACTGGGCTTTGTTTTTACGCCATTTGCTTTTTTTCTGCCAATTTTCGAAACTTTTATTTTGCTTTTTTTGTAGAAAGGAGAATCGTTGCAAGTTGTTTGTCATGCCTGTGACTTCATTTTGGAAATCCATTTGTAATTCAATTGAATGAGAATAATCTATTATTTCTCTTTACACTTTACGCTGTGTAATTGACGTATCATTGATATCGGATGAAATTATAGAATATTTTTATTTATATTTGAAAAATTAACGGGTAAAATGTATTACCATAAAATATTATCTAAAGTTTGTGGGGCTGACCCCCTACAAAGCTACATTGGCCAGCGTTTGTCTCTAATGAGGCAGATATAATTTTATAAATGAAATGTACATAAATAAATACTGATCAATCTCCTTTCTATAAGATATAACTGATAGTTGATAGAAATTTTCTTTGATAGAATTTTAAAGAAAGTATTTCAAAAATTGTATTTCAAATGCATTCTGCAAAAAGCACGGCATATGCATATCTTAGCTCTTAAGCATATTACTACAAAGTGGTTTCAGAATACTTTTTAAAAATAGTCTTTGAAAAGCAATGATATATTTAAAATTCATAGGTGTGTTCTCTTCTTGATAAACTCAATACACAAAAAATACACGAACTTACAAAGAAACTAAAACTCTTTGAGTTGCAGTGCAGTTTAAAGTATGCCAGCATCTCTTTCCTTCAAATAAATGCTGCAATTTTATAAAATGCTGTGGACTGACTTTATATTTCCTATGATATTTTCAGTTGGCTATAAAATAAGTTATAATAATTTACATATCAGCTTAGCGTTGCAGCAGTGAGTGCTCACGCTCAAGACATCTACTTCACAAATCGCCACAGGCGCTTCACTCGAGTTTGTTTTGAAAGGATCAAAACTTATGCGGCATATCCTGCGACAAATGTCTTACTTACGCTTGCGACTTTCTTTCTTAGCACAAAACATTGCGAATGCGGTTATTTTTATTTGCTTGACATTTACAATGAGCTGCTGCTGCCAAAGTTGACGATAGTCGAATGCAATTGAAGTAAGTTTGAGATACGTCAACCGCAAAAACAGCGACGCTGCTGATGGACAAAAACAAAGCCAACTGCATACAAATGTTTTGCGCATTTTTATGCTTTTCCATTGATAAGACGGCAAGCTGCTTGACTTGGAGGAATGTGAAATTGGCTACAAAAGCATCTGAAAGAAAATGCATAAAATGCCGAAATAAGTTTGTTTTGAATGGTCGAAAAGGCAAGCGCGTGAATGCAGGCGTTGAACCACCTAAATCAGAAGAGTTCCTTCAAAAGTTTCAGCAATATTTTGGAGCTATAAAATAATTGAAATTGCTTGTAAAATTTCAAGTCCTTGACATTTTGCACGGCCATTTCGTAGGAAGCATAACTTGTTCATTACAAACAACTACCAGCAAGTGCATATACTCTGATAACCTGTCACACACACATATCTACATGCGTTTGTGTGTATGTGTCTGTTTGAAAATAGAACAGTGCTAGAAAATCATATTCCAGAATCATAATTTTTTCATACATATGTATGTATGTATATATATATTTTGCTCCTTAGACATATACGCATTGTCAAAATTTTAGCATCCACAATCAGTAACGTATGATGCGAGTTGACATTCGAACAACTGTCAGAAATAAACTATGAAAGTATGCATTGCTTTTTGGTGCACCCAATGAACATCTGAGTTTATGGTATGATGGAAAGTCAACCACTGAAAGAACCATATAAAATAGCTCATACAAATAAGTGTTTTTTCAGCTATTATGCAGGCAATAATAACCGAGACAGTTGTCCTGTAGGTTAACTGCCAAAGACACTCATCAAGATAATTAATTTTTTTTTCAGTTCTACAGAACTTCGAAAAGATTTGTGGTGATTCTTGCTCAAAACCCATTTAGAAAAAATTGTATTGCTTTAAAGATTCATCGAAAGAATTGTCATGTATAAATACAAACTGAAAAATAAAGAAATTGCTCAATTTAAATTGACAGCTTTAAGTGGGCACTAATATTTTGCAGTTTTGACTAAGACTCCGATGCTAGATTCAAAACCTGCTACAAGCACTCCGACGTATTTTAAAATACTTTTTCCAAGAAAGTAATGAAAATATATTTAAATTTTGTACAGCAATCGGCTTAAAGTTGCATTCCTTTTCGCTACATTGTAAAGAAAGATGCAAGTATGTCAGCAAACTTCTTAGCATATTTGTTCACTGGGCTATGCTAAACTGGCTAAGTTGCTATGACGCAACTCCATGAAATTTTAATGCATTCAAGTTTGCAGAAAGTCGACAGATGTCATATCTTACAGAACTTTTATTTGCCAGTGTAAACGATAACTTTGAATGCGTTGCTGTATTTTTGCTATTGCGGGGAAGTGTTGAAGTTTCTGTGAAGTTAGTTTTGCATAATTCAATCGAGCGAAGCAATTTACAGTTGAGCTGTTTAAGTTTCTGTTTGTAAGTATGATATTTTTATGAATACACTCAATTTGAAGAAAACATTTTTCAGAAGTCTAAGAAGTTTTCAACATTGGAAATCTACTTTTTATAGTTGCCTATTACACACAGCAACATCGAATTTACAATAAAAGTAGCCAAAGCTACCGTCGCCATAAAATCCTCAATGAACTTTAAAGTCCTGTTGTAAAATGCAAAAACAATTCCCTTTACGGCGCTTGTAAATGTTTTTCGAAAGTACAAATATTCGAAACATAAACAGCCACAAAGCTCACTCTCACACACACACACACAAACACACACACTCACAGTTTCAAACAAGGCGGAAAACTTTATTACCAAGCCTAACTGAAACGAGCTCAAGTGAAACCAATGCATAAGTTACAACAACAACAGCAACAGAAACAATGCACAGGCAAACACACATACACTGAACACACCAATGCACCGAATTGGCCACAAAGCGTTAAGTAACGCTAACGCTAAAGTGCATTGAAAGTCTAGTAAAAGCCGCCATCAAAGGCGGAGAACTGGCGCGAATTGCCCCTCGAAAAGCAAAACAAGTTAAATCCTGGCCAAAGTAAATGGCTAACGGCCAAGACAGGCAGACAGGGAGGCATATCAGCAAGAGAAGGGGGAGGGGATGCAAGAGCAGGCAGATTAGTAGAGCAACCGACGAACAAATCGATAAACAGACAGACAGACAAGTTGATGCTTGAGTAAACAAGCGCAAAATTCAGCTGCAGATAGACAGACAGATAAGGATGAACGAATCGGCCAATAGAAATTAAGAGCTGTGAATTGGAAATGAAAAGATAACGTTTAAATTTAAACTTTTGTTTGGTCAGCAGAAAAATGGATAAGCAGAAAACTACAGCCATACAATTGCATGTGAATGCAAGTGTATGCATGTGTGTGTAAGGGCTGTCAACCCCACATAGCATGTAATAATAATAGTGTTGTTGATTTATTTATAATTTCAGTGTTGAATATCCACAATTTTTAGAATATGTATTTTTTATATACTCATACAGAGACTATACGCCTTATACAACTTTTATTCTATCATACCATACACTCAGAGTATATATATACATATGTCACACTCAAAGTAAATGCCTGTAACTAAAGGCAACAGTTCTTTAAACGAGTGCTCATAACAAACGTCTAGGGTTCTCAACTCTCATGTCATGAGGATAATGAAACTCTTAGTCCTTGTATTACTTTTCTTTTTGAGCTTTTTTTGTTTAGTTTGCTTTCATTTCAGTAAATTTTAAATAATTTCGTTGAGGTTATGTGTTTTTCTCCTTTTAACATAATTAACTTTGAAACTGCAAAAATTCCCATAAGTACTATTAATAAAAAAAAAATTTTATAAACCGAAAATTGTAAAACAAACATTTTTTCTTGTTAAAAAGACAGTCTCAAAATAGAGATTTTTTTCCAATAAGAATGTTTCTAAGAACAACGAAATTTTGGGATTTTTATTTCCAAGATTGACAGCCCTACTTTGAATATGTGAGTGCATGTGTAGCTTTCAAGTGGAATAGGGTATGCTTGTGGTATGTTAGAATGCATCGTGTAAAGACCAAGCATGGACACATGCTCACACCTATACACGCATTACCATACGCATGTATACTGAGCTGCCGAGCACTGCGAACTGCTGACTTAAGACAGGAGCAGCGCATTTGCGCCTTTTGCATCCGCCTGAACAGGAAGTGCGAATGTTGGCATACATCCTGACACCTACTCGCCACAACGGTCATGCTGAAGCTGAGCTCTTCATGATGATGATGCTGATGACAACCAGAGCGACAACAACAACAACAACATCAATGATGTCGCAGTCTGCATGGCGTTGCAGTTGCATTCTGCATCACATGCAAGCACGCTTACAACGTCAACAGACACACATACACACACACACACATGTATATATACTTTCACAGTGCAGCATGTGCTGGCGTTCAAGTGCAACGGTTCTGTTTTAGAAGAAGAAGAACTGCACTGCCAGCGCGTTGAGGATGGATCAACAGCCAACAGCCAACATGGCGTATGATGAACTGTGAATTTATGCGCGCTTCGCTGGCGCCACGAGATAAATAGCACACAGCTCGTTATTTTTAAGCGCTCAACATTAAGCGTGATGATCAGAGTGATGAGCGGAAGTGATGAGCGTTGAAATGCTCTGAACTGCAAGTGAAATACACAGAGCTATATTTAAGTACACGTGCGTAGAAATCTTATTCAAATACCTGGAAATTTATTAAGCCTGCTGCCACAGCTCAATATTCCATGCAACTACAGAGATAAGCAAATGCAATATACCTTTAGTATTGTTAACCCTTGCATTGTAAACAACATATTTTATTCCGCAGGTATCATACTATAACAGCGAAAGTAAATCAATATATTTTGGAAGAAGAGGGTTAAGATACAAACGTGTTTTTGTTGCCATGATTTAAAATTATTATACCTTTTTTAGGTATTCTTTGATATGCTCGCTTTCAAGTGGAAAGAAAAAGAAATTATTTCAGGAAGGTAAAATCATTTTATATTTACTCTCAAAGACTCAAAGACTAGAAGCTGATAAAAGGAACATCCTTCAAGAAGGCTCTACTATAGTAAGGAATTAGCGCGAGTGTTCCGCATTTTCTAGCTTGTGATCATTGGTGCATTTCTTGATGCCATATTTACAAAAAGATCAGGACGATTTCAGTTAAAGAAATGTACAAGACAGGGACATAACTATTATGGAGTTTACCGATAAAAATTGAAAATAATTGTTGCGATACAACTAATTTCCAATTTCGTTAAAAATAACTATTATTTACAAGAGAAATATTTTTCAATTGCTGGTAACAATTATTTGTGAGAAATATTTTTTACGTTATCGAATAACTATTATTTTGTGAGAAATATTTTTTCCGTTGCCGCATAACTTTTATTTTTGGGAATAAATTTTTTACGTTGTTTTTGTGTCACGCCTCAACGGCTGAACTTATTTGGCTGAAACTTGGTGGGTATATAGTGCATTTTGTGGGCTATAACCTAGCCCACTTTTCATCCCGGAAAAATCTGAAGGGGCGTGGCACTTCCGGTTTTCAAATTTTATGTTGTACACATATGTATGTATATTGGAAATTACAACTTTAAAAATCGGTAGTCTGTTATTATTTCGTTATGCCTTTTCACTAGTGCAGCTTTGGGGTTTTGAGTAAGGGGGCGTGGCACTTTTCATATAACCCAATTTTGGTTTGCTATAAACTTTGGACGTATAACCTTTGGACCCTTTTTGCCTATCTAGAAGCCTCAGTTTCATTTAACACTACCAGGCGCTCATAAGCCTGTAGGCAGTGTCTCCCGCGCATCTTCTCTTCCCATTCTCCTGTACGTCAAGCGGTGCTTTCTCGCGGCCTTACGGATAACTTCTCTCGAACACTTCAATAGAGGCCGCTCTCCCACGCCTGGAGTGATAGAATTACCGTTTTTATTCAGCATTCAATTTTCAAATTGAATTTTCCAATTTATGGGTACGCAAAAAAAACAACAACAATTATCTTCGCTGGAGCTTCTTTGTCCACATGCATTTTCATTTTAATAACTGTGGACTACAAAAACAATTGTATTATGTGGGTCTGGTCTTTGGCTCTTAGTTTATGCATCTCCAAGTACAGCCGACACTTGCGATTTGTTTTCACAAGCGGTTATCGTGATTTTTTAATTCGAATACGAAATAACGAAATTTAATTGCAATAATGGGTAGGAAGAGAAACATATTTATTCGCGAATTCTTCGACTACTCGCAGGATGTTGATAGTTGCGTGTGTAAAGTTTGCTCCGCGACGTTTAAAGGCCTTAATATGACAAATTTGAATTCTATCACTCCAGGCGTGGGAGAGCGGCCTCTATTGAAGTGTTCGAGAGAAGTTATCCGTAAGGCCGCGAGAAAGCACCGCTTGACGTACAGGAGAATGGGAAGAGAAGATGCGCGGGAGACACTGCCTACAGGCTTATGAGCGCCTGGTAGTGTTAAATGAAACTGAGGCTTCTAGATAGGCAAAAAGGGTCCAAAGGTTATACGTCCAAAGTTTATAGCAAACCAAAATTGGGTTATATGAAAAGTGCCACGCCCCCTTACTCAAAACCCCAAAGCTGCACTAGTGAAAAGGCATAACGAAATAATAACAGACTACCGATTTTTAAAGTTGTAATTTCCAATATACATACATATGTGTACAACATAAAATTTGAAAACCGGAAGTGCCACGCCCCTTCAGATTTTTCCGGGATGAAAAGTGGGCTAGGTTATAGCCCACAAAATGCACTATATACCCACCAAGTTTCAGCCAAATAAGTTCAGCCGTTGAGGCGTGACACAAAAACAACGTAAAAAATTTATTCCCAAAAATAAAAGTTATGCGGCAACGGAAAAAATATTTCTCACAAAATAATAGTTATTCGATAACGTAAAAAATATTTCTCACAAAATAATAGTTATGCGGCAATGGGAAAAATTTTTTTCCAAAATAATAGTTATTTTCAACAAGAATAATTAATATCAATTGATAATTATTAAAAATAACATTTATTAATACTTCTTAAAAAGCGGTAATTTTTTCGGCTGTGAAAACAGGCATAATAATTATTTTCGGTCCCTGGTACAAGAGCAACTGTCTGCAAGCTGTTTAAATTTCTTATTCCGACAGTAAAAAGTTATAATTTTGTATTTTAAAGAACATATTTTATACTTGAACTCTGGCCATATTGTTTACTAGATATACTTTGATCAAAATGTGCAAACAAATGCTACTGCCTGATTTGCTTAGAAGTATGTTGGTTGTTGCTGCCAAAATCACCAACACCTTCAGCTGCCGCCCAAGTGCAGCAACCACTTCCGCTTAGTGCTTTTATATGCTTGCTCGCAGCCGATTTGCATGCTCATCGGCTTATCCGAACAACATAAATCAAAATAACTCAGCTGACTTTAATATTGATATTTAATGTGGTCTGCGCTGGAGTGAGACGAAACGGAATCGCATGCTTGGAGTGGGTGTGTCTGAGCTGTGTCGCGTTCTAGTAATTGCTGTGCACGCACACGTCACTAATTGCAGTAACACCGGGGCTTCACATCGGCTCGCAGCGCTGGGCACTCCACAAATGAGCATGTGGCTCATGGGAGCAACTGGAGTGCATATGGCGCGCTCTCGATGCGTGGCAGGTCAAGTATGCGTGTGCGTGTGCGTGAGTGAGCTGCGAGTTTATAGAGTGTATGTGAAGTGGTGTGTGCACCGCAGGCACATCCTCAGGCCGCCAGGAAGTATTTTAAAAAGGCGCAAATAAGCAAGCGACTAAATATATGAAACATATGCCACAAACTGCTACAAAGATACAACAACAACAAACATATAGTCCGGAATACAACACGATAAGCAGCTGTAGTTGGGCACGGGTGATCAAAAGTTGCCGGCAATTTCATTTAAGCCGAATTTGAATTTCGCCTAACAAAAGCGTCAGCAGCTTTTCTCTCTCTCTCTCTCTCTCTCTAACACCCTGTAAAGCAGCTTAAGATGCGCTAGCAAAAAGTTGAAAAAAAATTCGAAAACCCAAAATTCCATTGCAGCTCCGTTGTAAGATGCAGCCCAGCAGCTGCCCCTTCTTACTCCTTGGGTTTACAGCAGCGCGCGAACTCTTCGAGAAGTTTATAGAATCATTCATTAAGCACGGCGCGCCGCTGGACAGCTACAACACAGCGGCTGCTGCTGCTTTTATTGCCTTAGACGCTGGAACTTTCGAGCGGAAGCGATTATTTGCTGTGGCTGCGCAAGTACAACGCGCTTCCGCTACAGACTTTTGTACACAGAGTTTACAGCAAAGCAAACAATTTTGTTGCCACAATAAGTGGCAACAAGCAGCAGGAAGAGCAGCAAGAAGTGTTGCTGCAAATTCTTCATCATGCCGCGCTGATTCCAAGCAAAAAATTCTGCAAACTGCTCCTGCTACGGTAGTAGTTAGTTTTGAGTGTTGTGAAAAATTCAGAAGACTTTTTCTTGTAATTCATAAAATATCTTTCAGGAATATCTTAGGAATTTTGAATTATCTGCTATATTGTAAATTAAGTATTCTTATGGGAAAATGTATGACATATATAGATTAGATTAGTTTAAAATTGTTGTTGAAATTTTTGGGCTACTTAACACAGATTTGAGCATTCGAAAATAGTTAAAACTCTTCAAAGTTATTATTTTTGTTGAACTCAAATCAAATAATTTAATAACTGTGACAGGCAAACAAATTTGTAGAACAATGTAATTAATCAACGACAAAAGTTTTTGGAAAGTCTACAAGAAAAGTGTTCCTTCATCGGTCAGATATTTTTCATCAAAATAGAAGTTGTATGGCTTCTCATAGAATACATTTTTTTAAATGATATATTAACTTTTTAATGAAAATTTGTACTCAATATTCTTAGAAATTTTAGTTGGTAAAGCAAAATGTGATATTTTAATGCGACGATTTTCAGAAGGAAAAATATCAGTGAGTATATAACTTCACATGCTTGGAAAGATTTCATTTATATTAGACTTGGTTAGCTTGTATTTGAAGCAGGAATCCAGTTTTCTAGTGAAAGGCCTATTGTTACAGTTCATTATGCTTTTATAGATTCTCCTTAATGCGCAGCTTCAAGAAGTGCAATTTTATATTAACCTAAGGAATTTCCTTCTGAACAGTTCGCATAACGTCGAAAGATATTCTGCACATTTCTGTATATGTATGTGTGCGTGTGCTTGTGCACTTGCAGCTGCTGTGCGTGTAAGCATTTTTATGCTTTTCCATGCTAGAGCTTTACCTTTACAAGTTGGCATCTCATTTGCCGCCTTCCGCTGCCTTCATAGTGCAGGCAGTGAGCACTATAAACAGAGGAGCTTTTCTCCACACACACACACACACACTCACAGATACACAACTGAATGCTGACGTGTTCGAATTCAGTTTTCAAATATAAATCGGAAGTCAATTTCCTTAGCTACTGCTGCTTGGCTACCGCCAGTCGTCGCTGCATTTATTGTTATTAGTTGTTGTTATTATTGATTGTTTTTGTTTTGTTGCTGCTGCTGCTGATTATGATAACGTTTCTTTTGGAAAAATTTTGTAAATTACACATGAGATTATAAACAGTTTTCGTCCTTATCCTATGCTCACTGCCGCCTTGCTGCCTCTGAAGCGCTTCGATTGCGCTTATTTATAATTCAAGCTATCGATAAGCTATGCACTAGCGGCTCGAGTCTACAAATATAAACTGCATGTACGTTACCCCAACACCCCTTTCCTATCTACCTACATGTAGCCATAAAACTTTAACACCAGCGGCAGCTGATTGAGTCATAAAATTCGTTACTTATGCAACTTGCACTGGCGAAAGCGTTGAGCGATGCTGGCGCTGCTGCTCGTCCTTTTGTGCAAACCGCTTCATGGAGCCTGGCGCAGGATAAAAGCTGAAAAATGCGTCACTGTGATGAAAAGCGCCCAACGCGCCGCTAAGTGCGCCTTGGTTAGCGACAGCGAATAAATCAAACGCAGCGATAAAAAAAAGGACATTTACGACAAATGTGGTGCTCGCATAATGCTGCGCTATAATAGATACACGAAACACATACACACGCACACTCTCATGCAAAGAGTGTTGCACACAAATTAAAAAAGCCACGTGCAATCTGTATGGCTCAAAATAGTTGTCAAATATTATCGGAAAAAAATTATTTTTAGGCTAAAATTTGATGTCTACTACTCTTGCAATTTTTTCACACTGTGCATTCCATTGTTTTGGCTTATGCTAGCAAAGCTTTTTGTACTAATTCTGGAAGAGGTCATTTTCAGTTAGTTTCATATTATCATATGAATTTAGAAGCATAGTGACACGAATGCTGACACAACTCTAACAATATCGACTATGATATGCTCAAACGTATGCAAACAAAGTAGCTCAAAAGCTAATTAGAGAACTGAAAAACCTTTTAATTTTTGGAAATTAGTTGATATTCATATTACTATATTTATATTATTCATTCAATTTTTCAAAACTATAATTTAGTTGATAGAATAAATAAAGAAAAGATTGCCAGCTAAAAATATTATATTAAATATTTCATAACCTTGAATCAAGAGCCTGAACCTTTACTCCGCCTCTTTCACTCTCCCTTGTATGACTTGGCATTATTGCTAAAGGCAATTTAAATGTAATAAGCTTTGCAATGGCTTCCGACATGAGATAAAAGTCAGTAATTGGATCAGAAGAAAAACAAAGATTTTAAAAAGTTAATTTTTAAACGGAGAAGGTAAATATCATAACTACAGCAAAGTGCCAGACAGCAGTCAGTGTGTGTTTGAAGGACATGCGTCAGAAGAGCCACCTGCATGTGGAAAATGCGTACACACACGCAGGCACGCTTAATGCGTGAGTATGCCATGAAGTGGAAGAACATGCCTGCAATGCCAATTTAAATTTTCCACATGCCAAGTAATAATTCTTCGCAAAGGAGGAAAGGACAATCGAGCGACGGGAGCGATAGTAGCAAGGCACTAAATATAAGACTAAGAACAGTAATAATATAAGCAAGGCTAGCAAGCAGTTGGAAGGAATAATGTAATATATGCATGTAGAGGAAGGCATGCAGGCTTAAAGAGAGAGAGAGAAAGAGCGACAATTGGAAAAGGACAAAGACAACACGAGAGTGCGACAATTCACAGGCGTGCAAGAAAATTTTAAGAGCGCTGGCAAGAAAGCACCAACAAAAACCTAGAACGTGCATAAAAAGCACAGGGAGGAGCATGATGGGACAAGTGTTGACGCTGATGAGGATCGGCAAGAAGATGAGAAGCAAATTGGCATGAACTGAGTTGGAGCAATGTGCAGCCGGAGCTGTGGGGCATGCATGCCGTTTTGCTGCATAAGCATGCCAAGGAAGCTATTGAGGAATATGAGTGCATACCTGAGCGCTGAAGATGAAGGCAGTAATGGCACAGAAGACAAGGCACGAGCGAGCTGTGACAAGCAGCGCCGGAAGCGTAGCAGTAATGACACAATTTATGAATGCCACAGCAGCAAAATAGCCGCAGCTGTGGCAAGCGACAAAAATGCGAGTATGAGTGTGTGTGTGCGTGTGTGTGTGTGTGGCTGCGTTGCATAACAAAACGCAAGTGTAAACAGGAATTACAGTTAGGATGTATGCAGGAAATTTTATTGCAATTTATATGCCATGTCGGTCGGTCTGGCGGTCCTTCAGTCTGTCGATCTGTCGGTCAGTCTTCTTCTAGCTCCTACTTTGATGACAATTCTACTTTAGCTAAAGGCAAATCTAAATTACAATATGAAATTGTACGTGTGTGTGTGTGTGTAAGTATGCAGAAAAATATTTGGAAAATGAAAGCACTCTTTGCTACGAAATAAAATATGACAGCCATGCTGGTGTAGATGTGTAAGTGTATATTGTATGGAAGTGCAGCTGAAGTGTAACTATTTGCAATTAAATCTAGAAATTTTGACATGGATTTTTGCCTTATTGAAACTTATGTGAAATTCTAACCACATAAAAACCAATTGTTTTGAAAGATTCGATTGCAAACTGCATATTTGCCAATATAATGAAGTTGGAAATGCAACATAGCAAGTGCAATGGAGTGGTTTTTATGCGATACTGATTTTCGGTATTGTCTGCAGTTAATCGAGAGCCGAAAATGTAATTTTGCTTCAATAGGAAAATATGAATATGATATAGTTGAAGGCCAAAATCAAAGAATGAAAATTGAATCTTAAAATAATTTCTTAAAATATTTAAGATGATCCATTCTAGCTTGATCTTACGAGCTTGAGCTCCTAAATGCGCTTCACACTGTCCCACAAGTTCTTTCTTTTTTCGAAACGAGCTGACAAAAGATCAAGAGTAAATTATTACTGTTAATTGCTTAAATTTTATATTCACTCTAAATAGAAACACATCAAAATCGTCTTAAAAATATCTCCAGTTAATTTTCGATGATTACAATTCGAGCTTTGATCAAAGGTGACTACAATAAATTCGTTAAGAAGCTACCCAAAACCTGCCTCCCTACTTTCAAAGAAATATGTATGGATTTAAAAGTAGCATTACTTCGACTGCCATCTTCAAAGGACATATCCGTTTCCTGCACTCTGCTCGCAGCCGAAGATCAAAGAGTAAGCGCAATGGAAAATCTGAAAAAATTCGGGCATTTTTTGTCGAGTCTTTTGCAGTTCCTGCCGCTCTGATGCCTTCCTTGTCGCCTACAAGCTACCTACCTACGTGGCAGTCGCTCATACAAAATATTATTAAATATATATCTTTTTAATATTTCCTGTTTGCAAGTTCATTTTGCGGCACCGCAACGCTGACTTCATTTGCAGGCAATAATTAAAAACTTTTTTTGTAGCGCAAACTCATTGCCACGTTGCCATCACTAAGTTGCAACTAGGGATGCCAGCTAGCTAAAAATTTACGAATTCCAGTTCCAGCGCTAAAAGTGGAGTAATACTTTGATAAAATGTTATCAAATGTCTATTCAAATTGCTCATTATATGGAGCTAAGCTAATTATTTGAGCTGTCTTAAAGACTTTTTGGAGCGGAAGGTATTAAAATAATTTTAGTGTGTGATCTGAGACTTCAAGTCGAAACTGATATTAGTTTTGCGCAATCAGTTCTGGAATCGTTAGATACAGCAATGGCACTTTTAGAGATGAGGCCAAGTCGATTTTGCCCAACTTTGGTCGAGTTTAAAAGTTTTGAATGGTTGATTCTGATAATCAATATTTGTTTTATAATTAATCTAAGTTAATTTAAGAAACATGAACAATCTGCTCAACTAAACGGAAGATTTTTCTACAAATTAATCTCTCCTCACAGTCAATATTGTATACTCGAACAAGCCGAGAACTTTGATCTTTTTATTTTAAAAATTTTGTTATCTGACTTTGTCTGCCTTTAGGCATTAATATGCTGTTTAAGCTGAACGCAGTAAATTGTATGCCTTTTTTAAGCGTTCATGATGTAGAAGCCACAAAAGCTCTTTTAAGTATCCTTGATAAAAGTTACATACTTTTTGTTCTCATAAGCTTAGAAAAATCTAATTTTTTTATAGACATCTTTGAGGCTAAAGTTTTTCTTTGACAACTTTTTGAGCGGCGAAGAATTTCAGTGGAAATTTGGAAATTGTTTATTTTAATGCGGAAAATTCGAATATGCAAGTTGGCAGCACTGCTCTGCTCTCCCGCTTGCAATTACACTTTGCGCCTTTCCGTGGTCGGTGCGTTAATTGACATTGCAGCGTGTTGCTGTTGCTCTACTGCTACTGTCAAAGAGCAGCAGTGGCAGCGGAAGCGGAAACAATGTTGCCAACACTGCAAAACACTTAATGTTTGGCGCCAAAAAGTTTGTTGTCATATTTTCAGACATTAAAAGTGTGGTTGTTGCAGTTGTTGCTTTGTTTTTATTGCACTTGCATGCATTTCAGCATGCAAAAAGGAACAGTTAACTTTTCATTGTTGGCATGAAAGCTTATGATATGTAAGCAAGACGCTTCTTAATAGAGACTTACAAAGTTGAAACAGCATTCCGCTGTGACAGTTCTCTGTTGTTTTCCATTGCCACTGCCGCTGCAACAACTTTTTCCTTCTGCAGCCAAATCTCACTGCCGGCTGCTTTACGACCCCCCGCGATAGCGTCTATGATCATTTAACTTGCTTAAGCACAAGATTTGCTTGTTTTAGTGCTTTTACTTAGCTTGTATTTCGCTGATTCACTTTTTGGTATATTTTGTTGTTGTTGTTGTTGCTTGTTTTTCAGTTTTGCATGCTAAAATTTGCTGTGTTGCCACACTTCGTCGTAATTAATTTGATACTCTTCTCTTTGCGTGTTATGCTTTTTGGCAGCGCTTCATTCTGATTAAAGTCCTGTGAGAAGTCAATTTGGTGCACTCTGCTGCGCTGCTCGGAATGTCAGTGCTGAAGTGGAGCTGCATCAAAATTAAGACATATGTGCAACATTATAAGGCATATGCATTCCGTGGCAGCGCTAAAGGAGTACTTAAAATTAAAATTTGCTCAAGATATTATGAATAAATTATAAGAAATATTTGCTTTGGGCTCTTTTCAAGTAAGTTGTCGCTTGTATAATATCTAGCATATAGATAAGAGTAATAAGTAGGAACATTATGACAATAATTATAACTCCACTCAACAATCAAAATTACAGCAGATTTTATCACTTAAGTGGAGCTCACATTACATAGCCCTTTCTTAATTAGAAAGCATGTAAACTAATTTCAAGATATTACAGTTCATTATTCTAAGAATGTTCTAATATGTTAGGAACGCCGGTGTTTCTGGAATGTCTATCAGTGTTACTTCGTCCCACATGCAGAAGCAACATAGATCGTTCGAGAACATGCCAATTTTCGTCAGATTTGTACTCTGTTAGCATTCCTGTTGTTATCTTCAGACTGTTTTGAGTCAGATTTATAAAGCGATTAATGCGCTTTAATTTGTATGAGCCTACAACCGCAGCAGAATGTCTTGCTCCTAGTAGCTAAGACCAGCCTTTATGACTTTTCACTTATTGCTTCACTAGTACGTTGTGAACCCTTTTGCCTATTCCACAGAAATATTACGCGCCGGTCAATATGAAATGTTGACTCCTTGTAAAATTACACTCTCTCACAGTGCGCTGCAATCATTTCCTACTTCCGTTTCTATTCGTTGGTTTTAATGCCAAAAGGAACTAATTTCGCGACATTTTTACTACCATCCGCACATTACAAAATGCAGAACGCATGCAACGTTTGGCACGTGCAAATGAAAACACACACACTTACACGTACACGCTTAGAAAAACGCGCTGGTATGCTATGCATGTAAATCAAATTATGTCACAGTAATGCGCAGTAAAGCAAAACAAAACGCTGGAATTTCCATTAACTCTATAAAGCAAAAGCAATAAAATGCAGCTGAAACAAACACATGCACATTTGTAGAGTTGCCACAGTTGCCCGAATATGCATTTGAGCCATACAAAAAATCTACAAGCGTAGCCGCAAAAGTAAAAAGGTTTTTAAGAAAATTTTCCGCTTCTGCAAATGTATGTATTTTCTATGGTGAATTCGAACTTGATAAATTTGAAACGGTTTTTTTTACAATAAAAAACTAGAAGCAACCCTAGAAAAGGCTTAATTTGCACAGTAAAGGAAGTGACATTATTCGAATTCACTAATTACCAATTTTCCAGCAACATGCTTCGAATCTAATTCCACATCTGATTCATATAAATTTTCAGCTTTCTTATTAGCCGCCGAAATTTGACGTGCGAGGTAACCCTACATATACACATATGCATATTGACATGCATGTGCATATACTCACACACACACACAGTCAGTGCCCAAGGCACAATAAACAAATGAGTATCACAGAATTAGTTATTCAAATTGGTATAACGCGAAGAGGGTTGTCAAACGAGGCTAAAGGATTGCTTTCACGGCGGAATGACGAAGCGGCGGCGCAGCAATAAAATTGGCCAAGTCGTAACGGAATGCGCAATGCCGCATGCAACACGGCTGTAATACGTTAACGGCGAAACACGCGCGTGCAAGTGCAACGAAAAGGCGTAAAAACTGCCGGAATTGGCTGCCTGAGGTGCATGTTAGTGTGTGTGTGTGTGTGCCTATTACTGCCGCTCAGGCGCGCCACTGAACCCTCTGCCGGCCACGTTCAATGGCCAAAGCAAAGATATTTTACAAGTTTACAATAAAAAAAGCAATGCCGCCATAAAAATTAATTATGAAACAGAGCGTGCGCTTAAAGCTTTTACAGCAGCGCCAACAAAGCGCCTACATCCCAGTAAAACTAGGCGTCAAGGGATGAGGCGTCTATAAGGCCATTGCATGCGCAACTGCATGTATGTGTGTGTGTGTGTGTGTTTCAGTTTTCAGTGTGTTTGCGTGGTTGCAAATTCATAGGCCTCAAGTTTATTGAGTGCAGCGACAGCAGCAACCAACACAAAAACAATTGCAATGCTAACAACGGAAGTGACAACAACAACAACAACAACAGCAAGCAACAATTACGGCCGCTGTGGCCACTGAAACAGCAACAGCGGCATTGTAAAACCAACCGCAGCCAACTTCACGCGCTCGTTTTGTTGCGGTCCTGGCCATCTTTATAACTCCGGCAGCGCGGCCAGAGTTGGTGGGTTGTAAAATTGCTGTTGTTGTTGTCGTTATAACGGCAGCCTTTGTTTTTGTTGTAGTTGCTTTTGATGAAGTTTAAAATATCGTGAGATTAGGTCATAAAAATGTAAAGTTTTAGTACATGCATCGTCTGCAAGTTTTCGCCACACCAAGCGCTGCGAGCCTGTCATAAAGAGAGCGGGAGAACGAAGTAGGTAGAATAGGGGCAGGAGGGGGCTCTATTTTAAAACCGACGCTATTACCCAGTTTAGTGTGAAATTACAATTTTATATTACAACGTGCACTGAATTTATGGTCTTCATTTACTACAGCCCATTCTCACATAACTACACGAACATGTCTGTGTGTTGGTGTGTGCTGGTGTGTGTGTGCATGTGCGCGCACCATTTAAAATGGTCATAAATCCATTGCATTTACATGAAACATGCGCATTTTTGTTTAATTACAATGTTCATTTTTGTCATAAAAGCCTGTAAAGTAGAGGCGATATATACATATGGCCGATATGGGAATGTGGGCGCAGAAAATCAACATAAAATTTACAATAGGCGCTCACAGTTTAAACAAAAGCGCATTGTTTGTAATTTTGAACAATTTATCAAATATTTAAGTGTTAGATAATTCACATCGCTTGTTGTAGTAACAGTCTATTTCAACACTCATGAGACCCTTTGACTTCAATTTCGATATTAGTTTTGAATTTTTTAAAATACACATACAAGAATTATGCACAACAGCGGTCTTTGGATTTCCATTAGAATATTATGAGAATTTAAATGCAAAGAAAAGTTGATTATATCAAATGTACGAATGAATGAACAACGAATATCGAAAGTGAGTACAGATCACTAACAGTTTTGTATTTTCACAAATTGTTACTAACGAAGGTAAACGTCATTTTGTGACTTTGGTAAGTTTAACTTTTTTCGGATACTCTTGAAATAAAGAGCAAGTGAGTCCATATATGTATGTATATCTATAGAACTATAGAACTATGGTCCACTTTGTTTAGATCTGGCGCAGTCATACTCTCTATCTGAACCTGCCTCTGTTGGTTGCTTCTAAAGCGAGTTAACTTCATCACGTTATTATTAAGTGTTATTGTCATCCGAAGCGATCAGCGCTAAATATTATAGCATTTTATTAAATGCACATTTTTTTAATAAATAGCTTTAATTGCATGAAATGAAAATTTGCTCAACCAGCCTTTGAAAAGCAGTTCGAGCCAGCTTTGCCACTTATTTACAACCACAAGAAGCCGCTAGCGAAATATTATACAGGACACACCCCATTGAAGTTGCGTGAATTAGAAGCACGTGCCCAAATCTGATATACTCCTCGTACATTGAGCCGCCTGCCATCATTTTGAGGTCTCTGCTAAATTGTGCATCCCCAGGCTAGGCATTAATAATACAGCGGACTAAGTGTGCAATTTGCAACATGTCGTTGCACAAGCAAGAGGCTAAGAATGCCCAAGGAGCATCAAACTACACAACACAGAGACCCTCTGGCAGGCACCGACTACACATGCACACTCCCATTTGGTCTCACATATAAACAAACAAAATGTAATAAACTTAATTATTTATACGACACTGATATGCAACATTACAAGACAAAGCCTTGCAAATTTGCCACACAAAAGGCAGCGTGTGAAAATGCCTTATAGCAGCCGCACGAGCACAAGTGCAAAATGAACAGCGAAAAGGAGCCGAATACACACGCCACTTGCCACAGGCGAGCCACACACCCATTGCATATGTGTTTGCATGTGTGTGTAAGGTGCCGCATATGCCACATAAATATCCCCTTTACAATTTTCGAATCGCTATAAGAATGCAAATAATGCAGGCAGGCCATGCCACTTACAAACACACGTCGACTGCAAGCAGCTAGGGAAGGAAAGAAGGATAAGCCGCTTCTGCTGCTACAGCCGTCGTACGTTAGTACGTCCGCACACATGCCGCTGCCTTTGTCTCTAAAGTTGTATGTGTGCTTGTGCTGCCCCAAATTGTATGTGCGCACCTTGAATTCTATTGAAATAGGCTGCCAAAAGCAGCAGCGGGAGCGAAGGTCCAAAAGCAGTCAAATCGATGCTAAGTGCAAAAAAATTGCCCAAGTCTGGTGTAGTGCATAAAAAGTATTACTTACAGATATTCTCATCTGTATCAGGGATACATCGGAAGTATTGGAAAGCCAAATCAGTTCTCCTGGTATAAACTCTTCTTACTAAATATATATAATAAGATATCAACAAAAGTTACAAATATTGACACTACATTTCTAATAAAAAAATTCAGAATTTTTCAACACTCTTCGAGAGTAAAATTCAATCTTATTTATATGTATCTAATATAATATATGTATGTTATATTGTTTAAAAATTTGCAACCCAATAGCATAAACGATTTTTATAGAATTCAATGTAAGCAAAATGCTTCTTTGAAAGTGTATTAAAAAGACCCATTGAGCCCATCAAATTCAACCCTGACCTTCGCAGCAGATACGCTGCCAGTCACACACACTAGCACACAAACACACTTGCATATCAAGTACATACAGACTGAAATGTCTGGCACACAAGGCAAATGCCATATAAGTTTGCCAATTGCTCCTGCGAAAAAATCGTTCGTCCCTGTCGCTTTCCATTTGAATCTTTTACACTTTTATATGCATTTGTAGTTGGAGTTGTAGAGCTGAAAGAGACAAGTATACTAAAGCTAACTGCTGTTGAAGCCACGTGTTGGCCGCGTACATAATTCAGTAAGCATTTGAAGTGATATAAATGTGTGAGTTTTTGTGGTGGACGTAGTGGTAGTAATAGCGGCGTAGATATGAACATATGCATATATAGTGTGTTTTTGTCTGTGGCATGCCTAACTCGCATCAATATGTTAAAATTAATTGCGCAAATTAAGGCATATTAAGTAAGTGCCAAAAAAATTATAGTGTTCCTTTAACTGGTTAACTTTTAAACAATCAAATAAATTTCAGATAACTACCTATAAGCAAATCTTTGTCAATCTGTTAATAAATAAAAACAAATTAATTGCTAAACTCCTATTTAAAATGTTTACTTCCAATTTCTTCCTTCACCTCTCACAATGTTATCAAATTTTCTTTTACAAAATCTCAATACCTTCTTTCAGTTGCCAGAATGTTCGAAATGAATACTTGTAAATCGAATGTAAATATGGAAAATAATTATAATACCAATTGCTACACAAATTATACCATTATATTGAGTAGGTGTCTACGACTCGTAAAAGCAAAGACCGACAGGGCGAAGCAAAAGCAATAAAATTATAATGCACATGGTAAATCAACAAAAAAGTACTTATTCAAAAAATATAGGTGACACAAAGATATATTTTTCTAATGGGATCTTTGCATGACAACACCGATGATTGCTAGTGTGTATCGTTACTGTACTTGAGTATTCAATTTAAATGTAAAATGAAATTTAGCTTACATAGCAGCTATTGACTTACTACTGAGGTGCCTGTCTGTCGTTTCTGTCTACCAAATATGTATAGCATTTCCTCACCTATTTCGTCTATATTGGCGTAAAATTAGTTTCCATGCTTGCATGACTTTAACATGACCCTTGCAAATAAGCATGCCGGAAATTCGCAATGTGACACGAACAAGTCTGAGTACCGTTAAGTACAGTGCGGTCAAAGTATAGCAGTGCTTTTTGATGTTGCGAAACAGTTTTTAAAATTTTTGTATTAACAATTTGCCTTAATATAATACTCGTCAACTGTGTTAAAAGAAATATAAATTTAATCCGTTTTTTACCTAAAGCAAATTTTTCATTCTCTCTGGTTAAAACTGAGTTGGTACTTCAGACGATTTTACGTCTTTTACAAAGTAGTTGTGCTTTACTCCCTTCAACTTTAATTTCAGCTTCTTCATAAAAAATACTACTTAACGGCTTGTTAGTTTCAAGCAAAATATTGGAATACACTTAAAGTTTCAAATTTTCAAGCAGATTTTTCTTACAACATATTTAGCTTGTCCGAACAAAAATCGATCAGCAACGGAATCTACGAGAGTGACTAATTAAAAAAATTTCTTGCTCAACTCTGCAATAAGTAATGAAATTTTTCTACTGCCATGGAAAGTGCGAGAGTTGCAGTGAAACAGAAAGACGTGCATACATACATACATATGCACATACTCGTACATTTAGTTCGAGAGGAAAGCAGCTTAAAGCTATTACTAAGACAACGACTTAAGACGACCCACAGACAAGCTGAAAGCTTACAGTTTTAATTTTTCCCAGATTTTCAAGAAAATCTTCGTAACAAAATTTTTGTTGTAATATCCTGAAACATTCTTTCAAATATACAAACGCACAAACGGATTCACATAGCTTATTTTAGTAAATACGAAGGTAGAAGTATCTAGTCCAAATCCACAGCGGCAGTAATATTAGCGCTAATATGCAAGCATGACTCACTTTAATGCTTTGGCTAAATTTGATGTGCGCTTAGAAAATAAAGCAGCAAAACCCAAACAAGAAATATTCAAAAAAAAATACAACAAACAAATTGCCATTTTGCACTTGCCCTAGCAGGCCGACGCTGAACGCTTTGAGGCTGGACGTAGGACGCTTTGCCAAAAGAACTAAAAAAGAGTCACACTTTTTCTGGCTTGCCACACATTTCCGCCTTACTTAACATTACGGCATGTTTGTCGTTTTTGTGTGTACCGCACACACATACACATGCACACACAACATTTCCGGCGCATGCTAAACAACAGCCCTAAAACAAAACAACAAGGAACTTGCAAAAGAGTGTAAACATTTCTCAAGCCCTTTTTGTGGTGCAGCTTCTTTTTTCAAATGGCTATTTTTGCAAAACGTGCAATTGAATTGAATTACCATGCAAATTGTAGTATGCACGGCAACACTGGTTGCCCGCGCGGCACGGAAAATCACAACAAGCGCCTCTACTTTATGCAAACTTATGTTGGCCGAGAAATAGAAGCGCTGGCACGAATGCGAAATCAGCGAAAAAAGCTACGAAAAAAAAACAGAGAAAGCCATAAAAAAAACTACGAAAAAGCCCGCGCGTTTTTAGAACGAGCCACAAACATACAAACAAATGCATAGAAAACTCAGAAAATTGAGGTTAAATAGCGAAAATCCAAATGTCTGGGCAAGGGCTCAGTACATGTCCGTACACGAGTATTTGCAGCAAATGTAAGCAAGTGGTATGGGGAATGAAGGTGAAAAAAGTTATGAAAAATGTAAAAAGTAAACTGGAAATGAAAAAGTGCAGGCATGGCATTTAAAAATTAGTGGTGTGAAAATGAAAAGTTTTTGAGGTAACATTCAACATGAAACATGATTACCTTGCTTATGTGAGTCAGGAATGCTGGATCTTTTTAGTAGAAAAATAATAAAAATCGGTTGAAATGTGAGTCGGGAATGTTGTAGTTTTTTTTTTCAAAAAACAAATAAAACTATTGCATATTTTCAGGGTTATAATTGCTAGTACAAGCCTGAAACTAGGCAACAGCTGTTTCATCAGCTCATGCCGTATCGATTTTACATATTTTTATAAGAAAAATATTGTATATAACAAAAATGCGTATTGGCAGCACTTTTCTTTGGAAACCGTGTTTTTGGGATCTAGTTCTTTGCAATAAAAAAGAGTTTTTATATAGTTGTCCAAGTGTACATTTCTTATAAATTTATATACTAACTATCATAAGTATAAATTAGCAGGAAGACAAGAATATTTCAGAATAAATATTTCTGGTATTCGATTATCTAAACCTAAAAAGAAATACATGAAAAAAATTATCAGCATTGAGTAGTCAGTAAATGAATATTCCATATGTTTGCATCACTACAGCAAATTGCTTGTCTGTTTTTCTGGCAGCAGAGTTCACAGAATGGTAAAACTGCGCTTTAGAATCGAAGCTTTAAGTTGAAAGATTGCTACGCTTTATAATGAGAAAATAAAATTTATTTCTTATTGCTTACAGCAATGATTTATGCGCTTTTCCGAAGCTTCTTTCTAGTTATATCGCCCAAAAGAATGCAGAAAAAGCGATGCAACCACATTAAACACTGAGCCGTGCCTAATTGCATGGCCTTTTAATGGCAGCATTTCAATGCCGACTACTTTTGCCCTAAAAGTATGTAATAAAAAATGTGCTCTCTATCTCACTTTATTGCCGGCAGTGGTGGCATGATGCTTGTCTATTCATAATTTCAATGGGATAACCTAGCCTTTTGTTGCACTTCGTAAATTTTTGGCGATCTTTGCGAGTAAACGTACTCACTTTATTTTAAATCTTTTTTGAAAAGGCAGTTCATTAAGCTAATCTTTTTCAATTTAAAAATAATGGCGCTTAAACAGGTTAATTGTTTACCTTCGTATTGCTGTGTAATTATGCCCATAAATGTTGGGATTTTAATTTGTCTCATTTTAGACATTTTCACTTTTTCTTTTTTTTTGCTCAATTTCAAACTTGCTGCTATTTTTGTTGTTGCTGGTTTTGTTGCTGTGGTTTGTTGGTTCAGTGTAAAAAAAGTGGCTGTAGCTGGCTTCTGCATGCGTGCTAATTTACTTTTAATAAACACGAGCATAAGCTAATTATTTTGTTCGGTGTTAGTAGTAGTTTTTAAAACTTGTTTTTTGCTGGTAGACTAAAAAAATACTCACACACTTCTACTCGTATGTATGTACATATGTATATACGCATGCTTGACTATGTGTTTTGAAATGTGAGTGAAAACTCATGCATGTATCTTGTTGTTGTAAATGTTATATGTTTCTATGTTATTGAGTTTCCTATTATTGTTGTTGTTGCTGCTGTTCGTTTAAAGTTATGAACAATAAAATACAGTCTAAATTTTGTTGTTGCACAAATTAAATGCCTCTGCAGAGGGTTCAAGCAAGGTCGATCAATATACATATGTAGATAAAATAATTCGATGTTTATAGAAAAAAAACATTTTGAAATAGTATATAAATAAAAATATCCGAAATATTCGTAATTAGTAATTAGCTTATTCTAGAAGAGTTAAAAATCATTATAAATCTATGCTTTTTCGAGCTCCTTGTATTATTTATTGCTGCGAGTTATTCATCCAAACGATGTCGGCATATAGGAAAAAAAATTTAATTTGTTCCAAACTTTTTTAAATTGGAACCTTGAGCCAGGATAATTCACCAGGATAATTGGAAACCATGCTCAATACGTGAGGATATTTTTCTTCAAGCATCATGCGCAAGCAAAGTTGCCACACATTAAAAATTGTGTTGAATATGAAATTTGTTGTTGTAAAAAATTATCAAAAGCAGCTGGCCAGCAAAGTGGCAGAATGCAACAACCAGTTCTGATGCAGCCAATTGCACAATTAATTTGCTTGAATGGCCGCAGGCAGGCGGACGCACCCAGTGAAAGGACGGAATGCGTTTATGAGAAATCAATGAGCAGGCACGGAATTCCATTTTCGCCATTTTCATTTCATTACATGGCATTACACGCATACACTCGCATGCACACACACTCACAGGAATCCATTACGGGATGCCTTGCAAATTGCTGACATATCTTCACTTTGCGCCGCACTCAAGCGGATATCACATAAACAGCTCAACAACTCACACACACACACTTGTCAACAGCGCGCCCAGTGAGTGGGGGGGGGTCATGCAGTGCAACTCCTCATTAGCGGGGAGGAACGAGCCGAGCCGTAAAAATCGGTATCACGTCGCTTCTGCTGCGGGCGGCATTTAATGGCGAATCGATTAACTCGAACACATGCGACAGCAGTTACAACGCCATTGGCAACAACAACAACTTCTTCTACAACAACAGTAGGCAGATCCTCTCCACACGGCGTTGTGTTTGCATGATTCATACACGTACATACATGCATTAAAGTGGGGTGCAGGCGACCATGGAAGGAGTCTGGGGCGGCGCGCAGTTCACGTTAAAGCTTCACAATGAAGCGTTCGACTGTTGACAGGCAGCCGCCTCGCAACAACGACATTTACTTTTAAATCCCAGCAAGCGAAGTAATAGACTCAACGCACATCACAATAACAATAACAATAGCAATTGTTGTTGCAGCAGCATATGCAGGTATCTTTCTGTTCTGGCAGCAGGCACGCATGCCGGCATAATTCACACATAGGTGGCGCTTACCGGCATTAACAAATAAATCCTCAACATATTATAGGAGCAACTGATGTCCGATTTTTGTGCGAAATGTATACACACATACACATACAAGGGCATATGCTTGAAAGTATCCCTTTAGGAAATTGAAAATTAGCTTCTCTAAATGGCAGAGTCCTGGTGACTAATATAAATGCATGGCAATATAAACTGAAGGCCATCGCTTTAATACGAATATTGATTTCTGACATAGTTTAGATAAATGATTTTAATTCGGGAATAAGTATAATATAAGCATGAATCAGTACTACCTACCTCCAACTACATACAGTGAAAGTAGTATATCAAAAAACATGAAGAATTTTATAAAAATACGAAATTTGTCATTGTTGTTTACATGTCCGAAAATCATTAGTAATTTCTCCAAACCACTTTGTTCTGAATAATATAGCAATTTTTCATTTAAACAAGAAACTGAACATAAAATCGCATTAGATGCGGCTTTTGAATTTTGATATTTTTGGTGCAATAATATGTATCTGTGGCTGCTTCTGTAATGACTGACAAAGGTATCTATCTTAGATAAGATTAAAGTTGGAGAAGGGATTCATTTTCGTAGTCATTGCGTTTATTTAGAACGAGTCAATTAAGGCCTTTCCATGATAGCGCTCAATAAAAATTTGTGCTTAAAATATAACCAACACATACAAGCTAATTCGACAAAGTTAGGCCTAAGCTTCGTTTGTGGACTGTTGCACCAATTATTTATTTTTCTACTAACCTTTTCATGTTTATATATGGCTTTATTTAATTTATAATTTCGATCTCAATCGTACTGTCAAAATCCAAATCCTAAGAGCAGAAAACCATTTAAGACGGTTTCTAAAATTTCACCAAGAACCGACTCAAAGTCCTAAAGAAGATATCAATCGAACAGCTCAAAACTGTATCCTTTCACTATTGGGCAGCGATGCACACACACTCACATGCATACTAACTCGTACATATATGTAAGTGCTGTTATTAAGGATGCATTGCCATACATCGACATCGCCATGAGTTTCAATAACAACAACAATAATAATAATAACAACAAAGCCAGCATCAGCTGCTGTTGCAACGAAGCCAATAAAGGGCATATGACACGAACCACGAATGCAACCATTGCAGTAAGCACTGAAAAGCACTGCCAGCAGCAACTTCGGAGGCAGTCCAGCAGCAGCAGCAGGGAGAAGATACTCCCACGCACGTGGAGCTTTGGTCATTTCAAGTCTGCTTCACTTCATATTAATAAAAGCACAAAAATAATTCCAGGCTACAACTACAATAATAACACATGCACATACAGAAGCACTTATGCACATACACACACACACGCTGGTATCCCAGTCAGCCAGCAAGAAATAATAATCAATGCAACCGTGCCGAATGCTCCGCACATTTGGCTTATGCTGATGGCTTTTTGTAACGGTGCATTAAGTGTGTGTATATTTTAAGAGCACGAAGGTGAGCTGGGGGCATGGCAACATGCAATATGTGCGCACTCTGCTACTCCTATAAGCCAATAAGAGCATGTGTTTGTGTGCGTCTGGTGCAGGTAAGCCACCAGAGTACCGGAGTGACCACTTTTATAAGGCCGAATATTCGGGTTGACATTTTTATATGCAGCCAGCCGTTAGTCATTCTCCCGCCGGCAACGATTTTGTGGCCGATTTGCGGCTTTGTGCCACACTAACTCAACTAACTCGACTTTATGGATGAGCGCGGTCAGCCGCTGTAAGGCAGAGGGAGGAATATGAGATTAACTGAAAATTCAAATTTCAGCAAAGCAAAAGTTCACAAATGCAACGGAATGCTCATAAATCTTTCGGCAATGCAAGCGAGCAACAACAACAACAACTTTATTAAATTTTATTTCCCAGTTGCAAGTGTTGTTGTTGTTGCTGTTGCTGTTGCTGTGGTGTTGTAGTTGTGTCGACTTTGATTTGCTAGTGTTGCATGTTGCTGGTGTTTGTGCGTGTTATTGCCAGATGAAATATTTGGCTGTGTTTGTGTGTGTGTGTAAATCTCACTCACTTTTAGTTAATATTAGAAAACGTGTGTTAAACTAGACAGAAATTTCGTTGCTGTTGTTATATTTCGATGAAGTGGGCATGTTGGTTGTTGTTGTTGTTATTGTTATTGCTATTGCAATCATTGTTGATTGATGGGTTGCGCTAATTCATTTCGCTTTATTCGTTTTTCGTGGCTTTATCAGCTGCAAGAAATAGTTTGGATTTCATATCCTGCCAGTAGACATTTTTTTTTATAACTTCTCTTTGGGATTATTAGAAATTTGGCAGGTGCTAAGAGGCTTGCATAGATTTCAAATAGCTGAGTATTTCGCATCGAATGAAGAGCTTTTGGCACAATAAGTTCGGCTTAGAAAACAGTGGCCAGTTTAGTAAAATTTATTTCAAAAACTGCCATATTCATTTAAAGTCAAATTGATTTCAGAAGAAATCGCTTTTAGAAAATATATGTAAGTCTTAATAAAATTTTGCAAAAATGAAGCGAAAATAATTTCACAAAAGCAATTTGATTTTAAATTTTATTTTAGCATGTAAATGTGGAATGCATTTGCTTAAGTCTGAAATCAGTTGAATATTTTCGAAATCAATTTGACTAATTGGGAATCCATTTGACGAAGTCTGGAATCGATGCTGTCGTTTTTCCAAATCAATTTGACAAACCAGAAATAATATCTATTGCTACTGAAACCTATTTAACTAATTTTAATGGATATTTCCTCTAATAAATTCGACTTAGCTAAAATCCAAGCTGATCCTAAAATTAATTTTAAAACTTGAAAGTTCTCTTCCCCTGTGTGCTTCACATCAAACACTTTCTGGTAGGTGTATGCACCAGGTAGATATCTCAAAATTCAACCTGAAATTCCTAAATATCTAATACAAAGTCCTTCAGAGAAATTCTTAGTAACTCTTTCTTTGTAACGCAAAGAAGAAAACACCAGAGAAAAGTAAAACTCCATAGAAAGATGCACGCTAAAGCGCTGGCTCCACAACAACAAACGTCATTATATTGTAAAATCTTACCCTAGGGAATATGTGACAAACAAAAAATTTAAATGTTGTCAAATTATTAAGAAATATTTTGAGTTCTAGGCTCTAGTTCTTTTCGAAGATATCGAAAATCCTATTTCAGTTTCCATGTATTATCATTTTAGTATAGTATTTTTCTGAGAATTTAAGCACTCTTCCAAGAGATTCCCCTTTCCACTAAAAACTAAAGTCTCGCCGGAAGTGTTTGGAAAAGCCAAACGCGGTTTTGAGTTTGCTGCTAAAAGTAATTTCACTTACAAAAGTTCAAACCAAAAATTAATTACGTGAAGTTTTACTTTTCTGGCTAACGCAGCCGCACTCTACACTTCAAAGTGGCGCGCGGAGACAACAGCATCCAACCACATATGTATCTTCATTAAAATGCAACACATCCCAGCTGCAATCCTCAGCGACTACAGTGCTTTCAGCGCTGCTGCAGCTCATATCACCCGCACCTTTATCGGTGTGAAATTCCAATGGAATTCAATTGGAAGGTGTAAGTTTTAACACGCGCAAAATCAACAACATCGCCAACAGCCGCTCGTGCACCCCTCCACGCCATGAAGCCGCTCGCCCGCTCGTCCGCAGGTCCGCAACCAGCATCAACATGCACACTCGGCAGGCGAAAGAACAACACGAAAATAGCAGAAGTGTTTACGGGAGGGAAAACGGCGCGGGCGAAAAGAGACGGGGTGACGATGACGAGTCTGATGATGATGGCGGTGCTTCGTGCTACCAATGCGAGCTGCATAAAACTGCATAGCAATAAGAAAGCATAGAGAAGGGATCCAAGCGAAAGGGGAAGGGAGATGGCTGTAAAGTGGCTGCACAATTTCATTGCATTCGTTCGCAAACAACAACAGCGATTGAACAGGAATGCAGCGAAAGCACCTAGTAACACAGCACAGCAACAACAATAAGTTGAAGCAAACAACAACAACAATATACATGACGGCAACAAAAATAGAAAACACATAATCCGTAATTGGCGACTATTTCATTCACTATGCCATGGAGGGATAGCATGAAACTAGTATAACTAGCAAATTCATAATCAATGATCTGAGTTTCGAAAACATTTACAAAAAGAACATTCAAATCATATCTCTTTTATATGACCTACTCTGGACAATTTTCTCTTTAGTGCTAAAAGCAATTAATTGGTGGCAATCGATCTGAATCTCTTAAGTTTTGCTGCCAATAACTGTAATTTAATTAAACGTAAAAGAAAAATTGTTCTACTAGTTTGTGGAAGTTTCAAGTGAACGAATCCCGATCTTGAACTGAATGTCAATGTCTCTGTTGAATCTTTCATCATTCCTTTTTGCCATTTAAATAACGCGTTTTAACAACACGGAACACGATTTTTCCTGAGATATTCAAAAAAAATGCTATTACAATTTAAAGTAAGCCTTGGTTTGCATATATAATAAGTTGGTCATACTTAAATGATTGCATCAAATTTGGCACTGATTTTCCAAGCATTTATTGCCTAAAAATTTTATTTTGCTATAATTTTAAAATTCAGTATATGTACTAAAATAACATCTCCATGTTTTTCGTTCCAGCATGGAAATCATCAAAAAATTCTTGTTCTAAATAAATTTCGAAAATATTTGTCTGAAAACACCGTTCCACAAAATTAAGGATTTTAATGAACTTATAAGAAGATCTGATATATTTTGAAAATGAGACTAAAATTTAGCAACCCCTGCATGTATTCTGAGTAAATTTGTATTGGATGGTCTACTATGTGGATTAATGCCATCCAGCTTTTGTACTACAAGCTTGAACTTTGGCAGCAAAGACCGAGCGCTAGGACATACGCTGCTATAAAAATACTAAAATAATTACCGAATTTTGTTCAGATATATTCAGTCAGATTGAGCAAGTAAATAGTAAAAGGATACTAACTGTGAAGGATCTCTTAATTCTTCGATTTATAAAAAATCGCTGCTCTGAATTATTGAAAACACCATAACTTTCCATTTTGGTGTAGAGTGCATAAAATATATAAAAAATAGTAGACACGTGCACACACCGAACCGCAGATCAATAAAGCGAAAACAATAACAGGCAGCGTAAATGGAAACGCTTACCCTATCCGAGCACACTCCGTTCCAGCCCAGCTTCAGCAGCAGCTTCGGAAAGTAATAACATTAAAACTGCCAAACCTGCAAATGTCCCAACTGCGGGCTCTGACTTGCCGCAAACAAAACGAGTTAAGCTACTCCTAAAAGTGCACAGCTTTTGGGATGCTGGGAATATAAGGAATGAAAATTGTATGCATAAAACCGGACTCTTGTGGGTGTGCAGCATTAAAAACCTTTTTTCTTTATTTTGCTGGGTGAAATATAAAACAGAGAATGAGAAATGTAGCATGCAGTGAGAATTATGGGACAATGGAAGGAGGACGGCCCGCATACCCCAACAGGCGGTGTCACTTCGCTGTGCACTCAAGCGTATTCGTTCACTGTCATGGCCCAGTGTCCTTCGGCTCGTGGCGAGCGGTGATGTATGCCCAGCCCCCAAACATGTTCCGCATTCCAAACTTTACACTTCACTTTTACACACGACAAACGAACTACAAACAGCCGAAGATGGAGATGAGAGGAGCGCACGGGTGCGATTGCTGCACTCGCTGACACTAATTTTACAACGCCAAAGCAATGAAATGCAACGCTGTGCTCGACAGTGCTCGACGCTCTGTGTTGGCGTTGGAGCAGCAGCGTCATTCGCCATTTTACAGCTTAGCAGACTAACAGCGAGCTGTAGAGTGTGCCAACACATTTAGTTGTGTGTGTGTGTGTGTGTAAGTGTGCAAGTGGAGCGTAAATTTGTGTGTATTGGAGTGGCTGTGTGCGGCTAATAAAAAACGGAGCAAACAACGAACCGACAAAACGACGAAAGGACGAACAAAATGTCAAATGGACAAATAGTCTTACCACAACATTTAGTTGCGCTCAAAGAGAAATGTTAGTATGCCTATAATAAAAAGTTTTTGGTGTTCTTTTTTAGAGCAGTGCATCCAATTGAAAGTTACATAGAGCAAAGGTCTTTATTAAACCAATTTTTCTGAAAGGAAACAAAATTAAACTCGGCTCCTGAAATAATATATCTTCAGACTTATGCTACGTTGCTATGTATTAGCAAGTTATAAAGGCTTTTGCTATTTCGGAATATCGGAATGGTAGTTAGAATAGTTTAAAGTGGTTAAAAATATTCTCGCAGAAAATTCAATTCATTTCGTCATTGCCTCGCACAGTGAATCATATATTTTTCTTTGTTGTGAATTTTAATTCAGCAAGATTTGCGTAGCCTATTTCTAACTAATATCAAATATATTATAATATCTTTAAATTTTTAACTTTCCTTCGAAATATTTGGCAACTAAATACTACTTTAACCAACAATTTTACATGGCCTTAAAGCAGATTAGATTGTTCTCCACATCGGTCTAGAACACTTGTAAATTTTTTGCGAAAATAACATGAAGAAGTTATATTTTGAGAAGTCTCTCTCCATAAACAAAGAGAGAGAGAGAGAGGGAGAGAGAGAGCAGAACAAGAACTTGCCATAAATAGCGTTCGATACTTTTTCTGCTGCCAATTCAAGTGGCCTGGAAGTGATGCCAATTTGGTCATTATGCTGCAGCAGCACGCGTTGTGTATGGGTGTGTGCAGTTTTCATTAAAGTTTTAATTGGCCTTCGAGATATTTCTAGCTTCACATTTCACCTTATAACTAAACTCGCTGCAAATAAACCCAAAAATATAAGCCTTACAATAACAATAACAACTACAAGTAGGTATAGCAGCTGCTTTCCTACTCTAGAGCCTACAAGTTGCAAGCGCCAAAATCTTCTCTTACCTTCTGCAGATAAAAAATTATAGTCTAGCTGAAATCTTTTTGCAATAACAATTAATTTCCATAAAATAGCTGCCAATGGCACAAACCCACAATTATAGGTCACTCTGCAATCACTTGAGCCATACAGTGGAGCAAGTCCATACAAAGCAATACGCGTATGTGTGTGTGTCGTTGTTTACATTGTCAGCCCAAATGTAAAGTTAGCAGCACAAATATTAACATTTATCACCAGCAACATCAACATCATCATCACCAATGACAGCAGCTACAAGCTATAACAGCAACTTTGTAACTCCATAACATAGAATACACACATACACCTATGAGAATGTATACACTGGTAGTCATTTGCTTGCTGGTGATGTGAGCTGTTGATGGTTTGTAATGTATAAATCTTTCGATAATTTTTAATCGGTTACTCGACACATTTACAATCAAATTGTAAATATTTCAATATTTTAATTTTTTCTTCTTTTAATTCTTCGCTAATGTGCAGTCAGATTCCAATGATTAAATTCGTTGTGCCTCTGTCTTTAAGTTTTACTCTCTTGAAATATTCAGACAAATGTCATAAAAATTTAAAGATAGAACTAGGAAGCATCCTAAGTTCAGCACAAAAGCCACAAAGAATTGTACTTTCAATCACAAAGTCAAATATTAAAAGAAGAGGGTAGACATTATACAACGATATAGTCTTTTTACCCTCCCCTTCCGCTCACCATTCATCATTTCAACAACAAGTACCTACTTTTGTGGTTTATATAGAAATAAAAACAAGTGCTTTGCATATATGAATAAAGAACATCCAATGGTCAGGCATTGAGAAGAATTGCAGGTTAATGATGAAAATAATTGCTTGTAAGGATGAAAAATCATTGAATATTGCATTTAAATTAGTACAACTTTAAATGAAGCTTAAAGAAAGACAAACCAGCGTTTAAATAGCATGGTTTTCAATGAAAAGAAACAAATTATAATCTGCTGTAATTAATAATGGCCTAAATTAAACAAGGGAATTCTTTAACCCCCACAAAATCGTTAATTATCGAATATCCACATGCCAGATAGGTTATTTGAAAGTATTGATGACATAAATTAAATATAGATTACCCATATAACCCTGCAAATATATCAGTATCTTGTTCCCACATACTCGAAATGTTATTTAATATTAAGAGGTTGGATATTCAATTCGTAAAATTCTTAGGAGTGCTTTGATAGAGCTGAGGATTACAATTGTTCGTTTAGTAAAAACTAGACAATCAGAAAGAGAAGATTTAGTAATTTTTAAAAAATATGTCATCTTCCTTTAAAAATATTTTGTAAACTAAGTTTTTAATAATCTCTTTTCGAACTGTACAAAAATGCAAATTTCAATCTTGAACACCGTTTTGTCATATATTAATTGCTCCATTAAGGATTCCGAACTTAAGAGCGAATAAACGGAATATTTATTAGTTCACTCTTGTGTGCGTGAGTGTGTATGTAAAATACCTTTTTCAAGAAAAGAATCTAAAATTCTACATTTCGATAGTTAGAAATTATTATGTTATTATCCTTTAATCTTAATTGGTTTAGAATCCCAACTCAGAAAGGGATTTATCTTTTTTATTGCAACATGTTTATAAACTCGTGCTTCTACGAGTTATGAGGGTACTCATTAATGCCACAACACTGTTGCCAACATGCTCCCATTACCGCCGCCGCCGCCGCAGCACATACACACCACACGGCAGAGGGCGCTCGCTCGACAAATGATTTGAGTCTGTCTGTGTGGAATTGTCTGCCGGGAACAAAAGAAGTTGACTTGTGCATGTGGCAGGCGCTTTGGCGGAAGCAATGCCGCAAGGGCACAAGGCAGAAGTACACACTGCACAAGACATGCAAGCAATTGCCACAGTGCAGCCGGCAACTTTAATGTTGACTTACTTATTTTGTTAGCTGAGATTTCTGTGCTTTTACTTAATTAAATCGTAGGAGCATGTACACGTGTATATACATATGTAAGTATGTATATATGTATCTGCAACTGCTATTCTAGGCCATGTTCTTACAACAATTGTAAGTGGTTGCATCTTGTATATCTTGTACAATGTTGTTTTCTGTAGGCGAAGATGTTTAAGTGTGTGTATGGAATTGCTTGTGAGCGAAGCTGCTGTTGCTATTGTAGCTAATTTTGTATGTCATTATATGCCTGCTATCATTAATTCGTTAAACTGTTTAAAATAATACAATTTACCCGCATGCAAGTTGGGAGAGCACTCAAAAGAAGGCCGCACATGCGGGCGTATGAGCAATAAAAGGGCTTGTATGTAATTGTAAAAAATTAAATTAAATACTTCGCCATTGGTTTAAAAATTTAATGATAGTAATAAAGATGAAATATTTTATCTGGCTATCGGTCTGTATAATTTTGATTTAAAAATAAATCAGTGCTAAACATAATATGATGACTAATGATTGATTTCGTTTATGTGGCCAATCTGTAGCGAAATATTTTTCATTTTAATTGTAGCTTGAATGCTTTAATTCGCATACAATCAAGATTTAAATTTGCTCACTTTAACAATCTCATCAGAAACCTTTAAAAGCAACTGGCATAATAAATCCTAGCTGAGTTTTTACAAAGTCGTAAAAATTTAAAAATTCTGCATGTTATTAAAGAAGAAACTATTCAATTTAGAAGCCTTAACACTGAAAACGGTTTCAAGCGGTCTACAAATTTGTCGAATATATTTTATCTTGAGACTTGCCGACATAAAAATTTTAATCACTTTTAATATAAATCAAATCTTTCAATGCCAGCGCATGTCTGCTAATTAAAACGCTTTAAATTGCGCTTGGCTGCCGGTGCAAGCCTTCTCTCCCTCTCTCACCCACTCTCTTTCCTACTAAAATGGCAACAAATGTTATAAATGTTAAAATAAATAAATGCAAGCCACAAAATTTGCCAAAGGTACAGAAAAAAACCAGACGAAGAGAAAGAGAGTGGAGGAAGTGCGGGGGGGGGGGGGGGGGGAATAGTAGCAGCAAACTTATCGTAATGATTACTTTACGTTTTCTCTTTCGTCTTTTGCTCTACATTTTCTATTCTATTCTTGCAGTTAAATGGAAAATTTATGTTACTGCTTGATTATTTTCATGATAATTGTGGAGGTTGCGGATTTTTGGTAGTGTAAGCACGTAGCTGGGCAGGAACCGCGCTTGAAAGTTGAATGTGAAAATTTCTCTTACTGTGGAATTTGCTGAATTTTTGTAGCATTTGTTAAGCAGTGTTTATATTTTTACTTCTTTATGATTTACTTAAATCACTACACTACAATTTATGTTAGTACAACAACAACAATTTTAACTGCTGCATATTAAGCTCATTTGAGGAATATATACGAGCTTATATGAGCTCAGGCGGATTTTAAAAGTTAAAGCAAATGAAAATGAAGAAAACCTAAAATATTTTATGAATATATTATGTTAGTAACTATTTCTGATTAAATGTGCCCTTTTTCCTCTTATTGACGATTGAATTTAAGTCGACTTCGACTGAGAATGGAATAAGAATTGGAAGTGAAAAAGGAGGGGGTTTATATGGGATTTTTCAATAGGGGCATAGCAGACTGGAACTGATTTTAAAACAGTTTTGAAACTGAAGGAAATACATAGAACCCTATTTTGGTATTGGTATTGTTAAAAAGCCTTTGTTGCGCACCGCGACCGCAGAATGCATCTTTTGTACTGGCCTCTATTTAACCCAGTTGTGTTAGGCTCTTAATAAAATGTAGCACTTTACTGGGTTAAGTGTTTCATATTTTCCGTGGGGCCACCGAGTAGCCTTCTAGATGAATGCTTCTGAGCGTAAATAATAGACTTTATCATTAGCATGGATTTATTTTGAAGCCAAAAGTTTACAGGCAGATAGCAAGATTAAATATGTCATGCTTATTACTAGCATTAAATTGCCAAACCAATGGCAAATTCTTGCTTCAAATCTAAGGGTCATTTTTATTGAACAACCATTCACAAAACCAATAATCATGCTCACACTCAAATAGCATATGCGCTCAAAGCTCTGCGACTAAGAGCAGCAGGCAATATCTCTAACTAATGCAAAGGGCCAAAAAAAGCAAAGGAGCGAACCGAACCGATTCGGATCAAACAGGACCAAACAGGAAAAGACCAACAGCGCCCGAATTGCATACTCGAATTCTAATTACGGCATTACGTCTGCGCTGATATGCAATCGAAATTGCTTTGCTTCGGTTTACTGCGCTGCAGCAGTACCTGCGAGTGTGTGGCGCGCTTTGAGGGCGCCATGCAGCGCAGAAAGCAGTTAAGTGCACACCAGGCTGCCAGCTATCAGAATTGAGCTGCCACATGCGGCAGTGCCAATCGTCTGCAGCGCAAAGCGAGGAGGGGATTGCAAAAGACGGGTGTTGCTAGGGAGTGGCGGCGTAGTGAAGTGAAGCATAGCATTACTGCTGTGATGTGGATGCCACTTGGTGGCCGCCGACTCACTGACGCCAAGCGCCGAAGAGCGGCGGAAGGCAGGCAGCTGCAGTTGTTGTACTCGCCCAGATATAGCTAAGCAGCACGCTGCAACGTAAAGACTGAGGTTGAGTGTAAATTTTACAACGCAGAAGCCACAGCAGCGCAGACGCCCTCCTCCCTGGCCCGCGCGAGGACCGGCCGGCAGTCAACGAGGTAAAGGTTTTATAACGCCTTAAAAATGTTTATGTTGTATTCTTTGCGTATGGATGGAATGATAGAATGCCAAAAGGGATGAGCGCAGCGGCAGTAGTAACAGCAGTGGCAGTGCCACATTCCCCTACTCCAACACTTTGCTGGCCACTGCTATTCCAATTTTCTTTTGCACGGTTTTGGCCTTTGCTTGGCAGCAAACGCTGCCGAATTTCAGCGACTGTTTATTTCTGGTCCCACATACTACGCACACACACACACACACACTAGATATGTAGAGCGCCAATTGGAAACAGTGACAACCGCAGTAGCAGCGATGAAGGCAGCGACAGTGACACAAATGCAGGTACAACAACAACAAAAGCACCAAAAGTGGAAGTGGAAATGGAAATGGCAACAAGACATCAAGCAAAAAGGACACACACAAAACACACCCCCGAAAGTAGCCCCCCTTCCCTTACAACAAAGGGAAAGTTACAACGAATCCCTACCAGCAGCAACCGGATGCGCCACCGTGGGGCAGTTCTGCGGCTGTCGCTAAAAGACAAGGTGACCAGGCGTGCAGTGCAGTCGCCTGTAAAGGCGGCGGCAAGGCTGCTTGCACTTCAACCAAAGTAACTAAGATTTATGTGCAAGCTGACAGACAGCATGCCTTTGAGGCATTAGCTCTTATGTGCGTGTGCGTGTGTGTGTGCGTGCGTACTGTATATAGTGTATCTCCTCTCTTTTTGTGCGTGTGTATGAGCCCAGGAGCTCTCTGCCCAAAAAAGGGCCAGTGTGGTGAAATGCAAAAATAAAAGCCAAAAATATCGGCTTAAATTGGAAAATCTTGTAACATGGCAACATTCGACGCACAGTTCTGGCTTACAACTACTACAAATACAAAAACATAATCGCGCTTTTATGCTGAACTTGGCCTTTATTTCTAGGTGCATCGCAAACAGCGACGAATATCGAAGAGCGGTCAGGAAAGAAGTTTACTTTTTGCTATGATCAGGCAGGGCTATAGATCGAGTCTTTACGCTTAATGCCAGGCGATAATAGACACACATACACACATACAATATCAAAGGAACTTATAAGCCGTTACTTGTCTCTCTGCTGGCTTCGTGCTTTTTTAATAGAGAACCTTTTACAAATTCATTGCAGAGTGAGTCTTTTATGCCGTATGCATGAACAGCTGTCTTTATAAAAAGAGTTGGTAGGGGGTGTGTAGGTATAGCATGCCCAGCAGCAGCAATTTTGCTACTGTAATAGCTTAAAACAGTACCTAGAACATGGACAATTTATTTAATACGAGCTCACCGCTTTCGCCTCTTCCAGCAGGAAAGTTAGGCACAGTTTGAAGCAAAAGAGCCTAATATATAAAAGTGAAACAAGTCTGTCATTTGATCTTTTTTTAATAGATTCAGTTTTAGTTAAATATGTGCTCCAGAAATTAATTTTGAGTGGCGGGAAATTTCGGTAGAATTTTTTGATATTTTCTGAATATAGCATCACTAAATCGATTCGAAATTTTTTGCTGATATAATTGATCTTTGAACTATGCCAGCTTTTTATCCACCGCTTTTAGAGAAGAATATGGTATAGCTTGACGATTTTCTGCCAAGATGCACTGCAATATTACACTCTTGCGACAATCGTTCTTAACTCAACTTGCACTCAGACTCACTTGCTTGAAAGTGTGAAAAGTTCGCTCACATGCAGATGTTCGGTCTTTTTGTGTGTGTCAATTTCTTGGGTGCAACTTACAACTGATAAAAGATTAGCCTTCAAGCAGCCAGCTGACACTCAAACAGGCAAAATATGCTGCCATGCAAAGCCCTCAAGGGGCGTTACACAAAGCCTGGAATTATGCATTGCCACACCTCTCACCCTCTTTCTCTCTTTCTTCCACTTTGAGCAGTTTTGCTGTAAATATGCGTAAAATTCAAGTTTCACAGTCAAAATGAAATAAAATAAACCTTTTAACACTTCATTTTAAATGCAAGCTTCAATTTTATTACGAAAGTGGTGGTTGAGTGGCCGAAGGCAAGAAATTGACTGCATTAAGGCTGCATCATGAAATGTTTATGTGGATTTAGTTTTTAAAGCAGAAATGCACTCAATTCTTCTGCAGTTTATGGAGGGTTGTAAAAGTGGTGCGAGCTCGTAAACGGAACTTGTTTGCCCTTTTTTAATAAAACCTATTCAAACACACTCTTAGAAATTTGCAAATATTTTGAATTTTTTCACAAAATTATATATTTGAGCTAGATCTAATAATTACTTGAACTTAAACTTTAAACTATTCAGAGCCATGAACAAATTTTATTATATTTGGCCAAAATATTTTCAAATTATTGTGGAAACCATCCAAAATGGCGAAACCAATTATTAATAAAAGTTTCTCTCACAATTTTTATGAAACATTTAGAAGAAACTTCTATGTAATATACATTATAGTAGTTATTCCCTTGACGTGTGTATCGGCAATGCTAGAGTATTTAGGAAAAATGTTTAAGACAGTGTTGCTTTCATTCAGGCTTATATTTTGAGTAATAGTATTGAGACGTACTTTTAGTATGCGAATAATCCTTAAAGCAAGCTACAGATTTTTAAAGAATTATTCATTCGAATAATCATAAGAAATATTTTCACAATTTAATGTTCATAGCTATTTTGCTAATTTTTCTCCCTAGATGCCACAAATTGGCCAACTTCCTCTATGCCAGTAGAGCAACCAAAATGCCCACACAAAATGGCCACAAATTTCAAAAGCATGCACAAAAATGTTTTCAACAAATTAACAACAACTTACAGCAATAACTAACAAAAACAACTAAGCTATCAGAAAGAGCAACTAGAATAGAAAAAACAGCGGCTTGAAATTTCTGCACTCAGCTTCAAAAGACTTCTTGTAAATATTGATGACATTTAATTTCCGCTCGCTAGCAGACTCCATTGTTCTGCTTGTTGTTGTTTCTCTCTGCGTATTATTTCCTTGAGTTTTCGTAGCTGCTGTAAAGTAAGGGCAAACTATATATAGAAGAAGCAACAACGTTTGGTAACGTTCTGTAGTTTAGAGAATTGGGCGCATGATAATGAAAACGATGAAAGAAAGACGAAGAAAAGAAGTTTAAGATAAAGCATTCCTTACAGCATCTACAACAACAGCAACAAATGCACAAACATTTAAACGAGGGTTGTCGATACCGACCGGTTTTGGCAGTAAAGAAAACTTTCGGGATTATGAATTGCAATTGCTGCAGTTCCGGAAATTTGTAGTTCAGAATTTTGTACCCTCTACAAGGAGAGTGTTTTAAAAAGTCGGCTATTTATATGAAAATCTATTTATAATTTTGCTATAAGAAAAATAATAAGTTGATTACTATTATATAAAAATAACTAAGCTCTAGCTGCAGCGGATTCGGGCTATACACATTTAATAGCTGACTAAGTCCGATGAATAACTTTCATTTAATTTCAAAAACGTCAAAGCTTTTGTAAAATTGCCCAATTCATTCAATTCATATTCTGTTTTCTTGGCGCAAAAATATTATATGCATATTTAACATCTCGGCATTGATATTCCCAATATACACACAAAAGTGTGCACATATACCAAAACATTCAAGTACAAACAAGAGCTGATGCAAAACAAAGCGACTAGACGAAAATAAACCAATAAAATTTTTAACTTACTTTAGCTTTGCTTTACGGAGCAGTGGTAAAGGACGTGCACACACACACACACAACCACATACATATACATATATAAAACTCCAAAAATGGCAACGCTTGCTACGCAGAAATGGCGGGTAGTGCAATTTTTAAATTTGCAAAGCAGCCAGCATGGCGCCACGGACTGCAGCAGCCAACAACAACGAACAGAACGACGAAACAGCAAACCCAAAAGGGTACCAACCCAGTTCGAAATCGGACTGTGCTAAAAGTAATGTTAAAGTGAATTAGTGGATTGCGCTCAACTCTAAAGATCAGAGTTGATTTAACCGCCTCTTCTCGAAAATAAAAACTTACTCCAGAAATAAATGCGTACCCAAATTAGCGGCTATATTATACCTTCCTTAATATTTATTATAAACAAATTGAAGTAGAAGAGCATACACCTGAATGTTTCCATATAATTTGGCAGTGATCGCAGATAGAACTTAAATTGCAGAGAGAGCTTGCTCAAGAAAAATGAAAAATATCTGACTCTTAAGAACGGTATATTTAAAAATACTGAAGCAGCCCACTTATTGCATAAAAATGGGGTCTAAGCAAGCTTTGGCTATAGGGGCTGTCCAGTTGTAAAGCCCGTTCTAAAACAATTACCTAATTTTACAAAATTGTCCAAAATCTACATAAAATGCTCTCCTTGCTTTCGAAGTAGAGCGATCACTTATTGCTGCTTTAGGAAGTGCTTGCCTTTTTCCAACTGGGTTGGTGCCTAATGTTGTGAGTGAACTGCTGTTGCGTACGAAGAGCGCGTGAGCGCGTTCGGTGTGGCCCAATGCAAAGTGTGAATTTGGGTCGACTTTGGGGAAGTAGCAGGCGGCAAAGGAAGTCCTGGTAGCGGCGCGCTGTAAGGGACACTGCGCGCTGTGGCTTGCCTCGTCTCGCCTCGGTTTGTTTTGGTGCAAGGGCATAACCAAGCTGGAGCTGCTTGCTGCTTCATTATGTTAAATGCTGTTGTTGTTTTTTTGCTGCTACAGCTGAAGCTGATAATGATGGCTTTGGTGGCATTGCAAATTATGGAATTCTGGTATACCGGAGTTTACTGCTTGACACTTGCATAGAGCGTTTCGTTGCGTTGCAAGCGGGCAGGGGTAAAGTGGGACGATGGACGGACGCTTGTACTTCCGCAGCCATATTGAGCACGAGCTGCAAATTATTGAATTTTAGCTCTGCCAGGCAAGGCGAGGAGGGAGCTGGCAACTGGCAAGTGAGTGGGGCGTGCGAACTCATGCTGAACTCTGGCCTGCCTCGAAAAGTGAACTGAAGTGTGATGGCTTGGCCATGCGCCGCTGTCAGACGTGCGCAGCTCCGTGAAGCCGAACTGTAAATGCGACTTTGAACTGCCGCTCCAAGTATTGCCAAAGTGTTAGGTTTTTAGTTTGCAGCTTCTTTTAGGCAAAACTTCGCTTACAGTTGAGAAGTTCTCTTGTACTTTTTATTCAATTCTTTCAATTTGTATTCGATGCGAACTCAGCAACTCGGCAGCAAAAGAGCGGCAAACAAGTTAGCCAAACTGTCAATTGTTAAACGAAGTGTTGAAATTGAATTTTTAAAAACATTTATACAAAACATGTATCAAAAAGTGTGTAATCTACACTGTATGTAAATATATATTACAAACAAACTGGCAATTGTGTCAGTAGAATGAAGCGAGTTAAAAGTTTATTCACATTCTAACACTTTTAGCGAAATCTTTTAATTGCCAGAACGTATATTTTTGTGTGCTCTTTTAACTTTTGCATAAAGTTGCTGAAAGTTTGCTTTGGTGAACAAAATTTTTGTTCTTTTTTTCGAAACTATGAAGTAAATTTTATATGCTCTTCTATGCAAGTTGATACAAAAAAGATGCCTTTTCCTATCAAAGTTTCTTTTAAAATAATTGAGTATCAATTCGAACCACTTTGAATAACCGTAAAAGCAACGTTCACAAAAATCAGCAAAAAATTTAATATGCAATTTTTTAAAATTAAATTTCATATAAATCTTTTTACTCAGCATATGAAATTTCTTTGATGTTAATAAGTGATTTGCAACAACTTTATATAAGTAAGTGGACAGATGGAGTATCTATTAGGCTCAATCTTGTTTTCTACAGCGTTATAAATGCGCTTTGCCATATGTTCAGTTCCAAACCTTTTCATCAAGCCAAAATGCAGCAATATTGGCCAAGAGCAACAGCAGCAGGCAGTTCATCATTCAGTAAACCTATTCAGCTCAAAATTTATGACTCCCGCAAGAAGAAACACAAAGGCAAAGTGCAAGCAATTTCAAAATATTTTTTCACATGCAAAAAAAATCACACACCCACACAAAGCTTCAAAGAAAGAAAGAGAAGAGGCGACTGCAGCTGGTGAAATGCGGCGTATGATGAACTTGACAGCCAACAAAAAAATCACAACCACTGGAAGTACTAAATTATGAGCAATCAACGAAGCATTTCAATAGCGGAAAACAGATTTGAGTCATATCTGAAATCACTTTGGCCATTGTCTACAAGCGGCTTCTGGCCAACATTGCTCAAACAACCAAGCAACAGAAGTGAAGAAAGAAAAGGCATATGAAAATAAAAAAAGCGAGTACGCCGAGCAGACAATGGGTTAATCAAATCTGTATAGAATAACTGAATCACAGTTCAGGCCAAAAGCCTTGGCGAAGCGAGCAGGGAACTGTGACGCCTGCCAAAAAATCGGGCCTGCCGCATACGCATTCATTTCTGTGCAGAAGGGGCAGCGGAAATGCAGGCAGATCAGCGAAGATGCCAAGCAGCGCGCATTCCTACTTGGCCTTTCACGCCTTAATGCCTTGCCTTTTAGCATGAAGCCAATATATTACAAGGCAGGGCAACAGCCAGAACCACTTTGCTTGTTGTTGGGACTGCTAGAAGACATCTCTGTTGTTGTAAAGCTACAAATATGCAGACTTCCATGCACGAGTATTCCATAGGATGAGTATTTGGCTGCTCTCTGGCTGCGCTTGAAGTTGTTGCTAAGATTGCTTTTGTTGTATTTAACGTGACCAGCAAATTTTGGCCTTTACAGAATGGGCTGAGAACGCGGCCATTTCCAGGAAATCCCAGCACTGGTGTTCAGCCAAAATACGTACATTCTTGCATACATTACACATACAAGCAGAAAAGACAGCAACAATCTTGTCGATGGCAGACGATAGCCAGCACAGCAGTTGCTGGAAAGGCATGGGAAGAGCAAGTTGCGCTACTCTACTCAAATATTTAAAGTTTGCACTTTAACCTTTTTTTGCAATGGCCATTGCAAAGAGATAAGTACCGTAAAATGCAAAAGGCAAAGTGAGTAGAAGGCAATAATTCGACTGCTAGATCCGTTGACGATGGTGTTGCTGGGCAAGTGATGCTTGCACTATGCTTGTATGTGTGCATTTAAATTGTAAATTGAAAATTGTAAATATTTGAAATAAAGCTTAAACTGTTTGAAAATGCCGCAAGGGTTGGAATGAAGCATGCAAGGACTAATCGTTCATGCGCTTGCTAAAGTGCCTTCATGCCTGAAAAATGTCACATATGTCTCTTGCCGCTAACAGGCGAGAATGTATGTAGACAACTCGTCACTGATTTGTTGGCAAGAGTTATCGAAGCGTATGAGTGTTGTTATTTATGTAAAATATGTGCACGTGCAGATTTAATGGTATTATTTAGCATAAAATCGTAGTAAGTAGTGCACAATTTTTGATAGACCTTTTAGCAAAAATACAAAACTATGTTAAAAAGATTTGTGTAAATGTCAGTACTTACTTTAAAAGCTTGTATTTGTGTGGCGACTCAATCTTCAGGTATTATAATTTGTTGTTTATATTTTTTATTTAAGCATTCTATGCTACTTTGTATTATGTTTTATTTAAAATTATCTTGTTAATATTCCAAATGAAGATAATCTCCAGAATTTTACATTTTATCGCAATCGAGAGCATGTAGTTCAATTAAAATTCTTTTGTAAACGCACAATTTATAAGAGGCTCAAACTAACAGCTCTATTCCTTCGACCGTCTCAATACTAATTTCGTCTCAATAGAGCATTTCGGCACAATTTCTACTTTTCCTTATTCAGAAGAGAAATCAAAAGCTCGAATTGTATCAATTGAGATATTCATTGTGACTGTCGAATTAGGAGGTAACAAGCGAAAACAGCTGTTGAAAAACGTAAATTTTGAAGCAAAAAAGCAAAAATTTGTTTATTGCAGCAATTTAAAGGAAGTTACACAATTTTAAAAACACAACACATGTACGGCCTGCTGCTAAAACTCCTTTATATTGGGAGTTCGAGGTCCTCTGCCACTGCTCCCACAAATTTTGCACTGCTCGCAGCGCTATCGGGCTGTTTTCCCGGCTTGCTGCTCTGGGTGCTGTCTCCTACGTCCTCCTGTTAAATATACGATGTCTAGAAATTAAAAGAAATAAGATAAAACACCAAATTAATGAAAATTTCCAAAAAATACTCACTTTTCTGCAGTTTTTGTTTCCATTTTTCGTTTTTTGTGAAGAAGAAGAAGCACAAACAGCTGTTTTCACAGCAAAGAGCTTTAAATGAAACGCCAAAGCTTTTTTCGTGATACGATTGGTAAAGAATAGGGTTGTAGAAAGCCCGGCACAAGAAAGCGGATCAATTGATACTCTCAATCAATTGTGTCGGGAGCGAGCGAATAGGGCTGTAAGCCTATTCAGATTAACTCAAGGAATTCAAAGAGCATTATAAGTTAAGCCACATCGTAAAAAAGCATTATTCAAATGAAAACCATTACCACATAAATAACGTGATTGCATCATGGATTGGATGGCTCGATACATAGACTTTTTAATTAGTAAATGAAATATGGCTCTTTCTCTTGCTCATGAAAAGTTATACATGAGAAAAGCTCAAACTACTTTATTAATGACGAAATTGGAGAGCAGAATATTGGCTCAAAAGTGTGTTAGATTGCTGGAAGAAGCCCTTCAAGCCACTGACAAGTACAAGCCCCTAAATCTCAAATTCAGAACATAACGTCCAAGACTGGCATTTCTCAACGAGTTGCTTAAAGAGTTAAAGAACTGTAATGAATAAAGTTTGACCATTTTAATATGCTATATAAATAATAAGAAAATCCTAATCGTAATCGAAATCCTAATTTTACTATATAATTTTAATTCTAAATTCCAAAACAATTGATCTGATAAAAGGAACATCAAAATTTAGCATGAAAGCCATTCTTTTCGCAATTGGATCTCTAAGGCAAAAAGTTTTGCCAGGACCGTTCCATCGAAATAAGAGCTCATGCGATTGGCGCCTATCGAAGTGGCTCACGAGCAATGCCAGCTCGATGAGCACTTAAACCCACACTCCTTTACCACTTCATACATAAATGCATGCGCCTATTTATGTGTGCGTAAGTGCTGAAACTTTAGGCTTTAAATGAAGAAAATGTGCTGTAATAAAAATATTTAATATGGAAGATGTCAGTAAAGATATACACGTTATATATATGACGGGTCTTTTGTCAATACAGAGACCGCAGCCACCAACGCAGAACACTCACATGCACCTATTTTGCGGCATGTGCACCCGTCAAGTTGCCTTGTTACTGGCGGCTCATAGTGCAACAAACAATTATTATTTTAATACAGTTACTTTCGAGGGTGTTCGAGGCTGCTTCTTTACATACTCGATGAAGGTGGGCTGAAACGTGCGGGTTAGCTTAATTAATGCATTGACACTGCTTCGCGCTTAATGCTCGAAGGCACGTGACAAGAGTGTGGCATATTTAAATTGACATGCCGAGCTCATTTTTTATTCATTGTAATTGTGGCGAATTCTGTAGGCGCATGCAATTTATTAATATACGTCGGCCATGCTTTAGCAGAGTGCCACAGTGGTTGTGAAAATATTTATGTTCCACTTGAATGGCAATAATTAGGCTAATCGGCTAAGCTGAACAGCATGGAAAAGCATTTATGATGTTAGTGCTAAGAGCTTACACTCTGAAGTGGAAAGTATTGTTTTAACAAGCAAGATTAGTGAAAGACACCTTTGGCAGCGGAAAGTGAGCATGATCGATGATAGTCGGATTGATCACTGAAATAAAGCAACGAGTTGCATTCGAATTTGCGCTTATCTTTTACGCAGAAGTGGGATCCCGGTCGGTAAGAAAATAGTTAAACGATTTAAAGTGCAATAAAAGTAGGGACCGATGATTTGAACAAGCAAAGAATCGAAAAAGGAATGATTTAATATTAGGAATATTAAATTGTTGACCTGAAACGCTGTTTTAAATGCTTGGTAAAAAGTTCGATTACTTGTTGTTTAATATAGTATTATAGGAATGACAATTATATGGCATGCAAATTGATCTACAAAAACTTAAGTGTGATATTAGCTACACTACTGCGCAGTAGGATGCTCGACCTACGGTAAAAGTCATAAGAAGAGCAGCGTATAGAATCAGTTTATCATTCCATAATCAGTATACACGCTCCATCTAATTTGTCGTTTAAACAGACTGCTATGCTTTAGACTTAGGTAATTTCTTTAATAATTAAAATGTATATTTAATAAAATTTTGGTTCAACTGCGTATAATTCAATTTTATAAAGAATCATACATATATTTCACTTACATGTGATATTGAACGTTTTATTAACATAGAAATACTACATATACATATGTACATACAAATGTTAATATTTATGCTCGACAAAATTCCAATGAACCAAATGCTTAATTACTTAATGTCTGCAGCAGACTTAAGCGCCAGTTAGTGATCGCGTATCGTATTTAATCGTATCGCAAAGAAAACGTGTTTTGCCAGAGCTCTATACATGCGTTCGCTCTTGACGTATTTATTCGGATCGTAAGCAGAAATTCTAACAGAAATAGGTCTCTCTCAGACATTTACGATACGAATAAATGCGATACGTCATCACTAACTGAGCCTTTACACTTGCATATTTTAAAATACAAACTAAAATAAAAGAAAATTTTTAATAAAGTTTTTAGACAGAATTCAAATTGAAGCTTTCAAAAATTTAGCAGTTTTGCATAAAATGCAAAACAGAATTATTGACATTTATGCAATACATAGCTTCAAATATTTTATTGCAAATTATGTCAGAAACTCTTTGCTAGATTTGGTGCGGTTGTGGTTAATGCAAAGAGAAAATCAAAAATTCCAGTTTAAGCAAATTGTGGTAGAAATTTGATAATTACAGCTGCTTACGAATGAAAACTTGCAAATTTATATTAATTAACAACAGCAGCACAATTTAAAATAATTACACAAAAGACCACATTTTTCGTCTTGCATTGGAAGCATTTCCAATTTATTTCAGCCGCAAGCTAAGTTTATATTTGACAGCTGCACTTCACTCTTTCACACCACACACACACACACAATAAATCTGAATTCAAAATTTGATTAACTCACCTCAGTTGCTTGCTGGGTTGATGGCTTGCTGCCAGGATCTGCGCTGGCGTGGCACTTGCGCGCAGTTTAAAAGTTCTCAGGAGGACAAAATGCAACGCTTAACGCGTAAAGTTCAGCAGTTGCGCGCGTCTTACTCTTTTCTACACTCGCAAAGTAGACACTTAAAAATTTGTTATATGTGTGAGTGTGCCACACACATGCACTCTGTTCTGGCTGGGCTCAACTGTTGCAACATTTGCATTTGTTGTGCGAGGATTTAGAGCTGCATTGCCGCGTAAAGTACTTTGCTTGATTTATATCTCGCTTGTTTTTTGTTTGGAGTGCTGGAGTGGGACAAGTGAGCTGCGACAACAACAACTCTTTTTAATAAACTGCAATGCAGAAACGTTTTTTGGAGCAGTCATAAATATAAAGGAAAATTACTTTATTTCGTAAATTCTCAAAATTAAAATCTGTTAATAAAGGAGCAAGACTAAATAAAGGATTCTATCAAATTAAACAAGAAACGAATTTACTAAGTAACTGTAAAAATATCTAAAGCATCTTAAGCTTATTGAAATTTCCAATAAACAAAAAATTTCAAGGTGCGAATTTCAAGAAGAGAATTGTCTAAAGAGGACTGATTTGTATTTATATAGTAACAAGAACATAAGCAAATGCGAAAATAAACAAAAAATTAGGCAGGCAGAATGAAAAAATTTTGAAAAAGCTGCAATAAGCACTCAAAATTTGAATTTTTCATACAAACTGAGCCAAGCAAAAAAATTTCAAAAAATTTTTCGCATTTGCTAATGACTGTTTTACTTACTAGCCCAATATCAGCCTCATCTGGCAATTCATTTCTGGCAACGTCAAGCAAGAGTTTATATTAAAAAACCTTAAAATAATAGCCCAATTCACAATCTTGTGCAAAAATCCCAGACCATTTGCACAAGATTGTGAATTGGGCTAATATGTTATTGTCAAACAAATAAAATTCAAAAAAATTAATTTAAAATTAATTAATGTTAAAAAATTCCAGAGAAAAAATGTTGAATTTCAAAAATACAGAAGATTTAACGAAAAGCTTAAATTCAGTAATATAAAGACAAAAAAATGTGAAAACTTTTACAGAAATTTGATTCATTGGTTTGAAAAATTTACAAACGGGTTGAGCAATTTATAGAATCATTTTCTAACGCCAGCGAGGCCTCAACTAACAATGAAATATATAGGATGGCATACCTTTTAAATTAAAATTAATAGAATACTATTTGTGAGTTAGTTCTTCAGGGAATATTTGACAATTCAATTTGCATGAAATTCAAGGTGCATACAATTTTGATTAAACTTTGAAACTTTTCAAAATATGTTTTCAAACTAAACAAACAATGAATTTAAAAAATTTACGCAAAATAACTGAAAAAAATTAAAAGTTACCTGCTCCAAAATAAATAGGTACTGCAAACAATTGTAATTTTATAAGCACTAAAAAAGGCTGCACCACTTCAACGGAAACTATGCGCGCTTTCAGAATTATATGTGTGCATGTGTGCGTGTGCCTTGAGGCAACCAACAGCCACTAACGCAGTCCAACTGAGTTAAATTCTGCCACTCTTGAACTCAACAGCCGCACACTAACAAACGGACGGACACCAGTAGGCATGCACTCGGTTCAAACTCGAACGTCCCGTAACAACCTAACGGTGAAGCATTGCTGTCGACGTCATTACTAGTGGACAACTAACGGCAAATTGCAACAACATGCGCAGAGCAATTACATTTATATAATGACGCCATCGTGGCGGGAGCGCGAAGCGTGCCAAGAGACGCCGCAACTACAGAAATCATCAGGACACGCTGCCAGCAAATGCTAAACAAATTGCTCAGCACAAAAGAAGAAGAAGCAGCAGCAGCTGAAAACACTTCACAAGTGCTTAGAAGGATTACTGTTTCTTGCTTCTTTTAGCGATTGTGCAATATATAAGTAAGGCTAGCAGTGGACGCGTCTGAGGCGTGCACGTTCAATGCACTGATGCACTCAGACGGAAAAGGCAGAACAAAAAAGAACAAGAGCGGAGAAGGCAGTGACGCTGGCGGCTGTCGAGTGGCAGCCTGCTAGCGATTTGTTGTTAGTGCGGCTGTCTTAGACGAGCCTGTTCTAAGCGGAAGCTAGAAGGAAGAAACGACAAGTCGACAGAACGACAGGAAGTAAGGCAAAGCACGAGCGTGTGCCAACAGAAGAATAGCATTGAAAGAGAGTGCAAGAGAGAGAGCGCGTGTGGCAAGACCGCCAATAGGCTTTAATAAGAACAGACAACGTAAAGCCAAGAAATAGGCAACGTAATCAAATGACGGAACTGCAAGAATGCAAAAAATGCTAAACCGCATTTTGCTTTGAATGTGGTGCATTTTGACAGCTCTTTGTTGTTGTACTTCCTCAGCACTACAGTACTCTAACAAGTTTCTTTTTACCTCTTTTTTGCTGCTTTTAAATTTTCGACTTTTTATTTTTGTCCCTTTATAATTTTGTAGCACACAATTTTTATAGTATTTCAAATTTCCAACCTTTTAATTTGTTGTTCTTTTTTTTAATTTCTGTATTTTTGCACCTTCGAATTTCTAAGCACTTTTGTTATTGTTTTTGTTATTATTGCAAAGTTAACTTTTATGCACTTTTTTCCAAATCGTTCTTACACACACAATTACTTCATTTGAATATTAAACGCAATTATTACACTTTTTTAGCCGCAATGTTTCTATGCACTCGTATGTATGTGTGTGTGTGCGTGTGAGTTTGTATTATAAGTGATTTATATTGTCACATTTTTTAAATCACTCTCATGCACTCAATCATAACAACAGCAAATTGCAGCAGTTGCTTGCTTGTTTGTTCGGCGCTTCGCTCGTGTTCGTCGGCTGCCTCAATTGCGTCCTTACTGAAGGAGCATTCGCGTACAACTGATTTCTGGAAAATGTGAACTTCAGCCAGTCGAGTCGAGGCAATTTTGCATTCAGTTCAGTTCGCAGAGTGCAGTTCGCTGCTGCTGTATTTTATGCCTTGCCGCATGTTGTTGCCAATTTCCTATGCTGTTTGTTGTTGCTGTTGTTGTAGTGCACAGCCAGCAGAATGATGCCGACTACGTTGGCAACGTTGACGAGCAACAGCAACAGCAGCAGGCTTTGTGCGAGTAGCAACAGCAGCAGGTGGAAAATTCTGGCGCCTGGCGGCCAGCAGTCATGCCGAGGAGCACGCTATGCAGCCCACTTACAGAGTTTAACATGACGCCTCTTCCCTTCCATTGACAATTTGCTGCCTGTCCTGGCCGTCCTGCTGAAGACGGAGACGCACTATTGCTGCTGCGCTGCTGTTGTTGTAGTTGCAGTTGCCATTGGCGCAGTGTTAACAGCGTGCAGCGGCGCTCGTTGTTGTTTGCAGTTGCAGCGTCACCATAAAACAGCTGAGCGCTTGCTGCAATGTTACATGCAGTCGATACACGTAACATGCAACAGCAGAATAAGGTGAGCGAGCGAGAGAGAGACAGCGAGTGAGAGTGAGCGAAGGAAGGCGCGCAAAATTGCAATGGAGACTCGAGGCCACAAACCCGACCGAGATGTGATATTTACGAAGCACACATTTCCAAAAAAAGGACACGCTACGAATTCCCTACGACAGCAGAAGCAGAGCGACGCCGAGAGCGCAGCCCACTTTAAGAAGGCACTTTACAGCAGTCGCATTGAATGTAGCATCAGCTGTGCTGAACGCAGCTGCCATTGCGCTTTACAGGAGCTCCAAGGAGCCCCAAGGAGCTGCAATCACATCGCTGCTTCCTTCCACAATCAACGTTCTCTTGTACTCTCTCTCTCGCTCTCTTTTTTGTGTTTTGGCGCCGATGCTAACGAACCTATAAATTGCAAACGACCGCCGCCGCTGCCATGTTCTGCCTCAGCCAACAGCTGAGCTGGGTGGCTGCTTCCACAATAACAACCAAGTTGCGGCTGCCGCAAACATATGTTCCCAAAGCCGCTGAGCGCGGCACGAGCGTTGCGCTGTCGGCGTAGGCGTTTCGGGTTGGGGAATCAGCTGTGCGCTATAGCAACAAATGTGCGTGTGCGGGAATGTTTGTGTGTGTGTGTGTATCCAGCAAGAGTCGTATATAGAGAGATGTATATATATTGTGTGCCTGTGTGTGTGTTAACGCAAATTCTCCTTTGCCGCTATTTATTGTTGTTGGTTGCCGGGTCATTTGTTATGTAAAAGCACAAGGCCATTGCAAAGTGCATAGCAATGTGCGTGCAAGCGATGTGTGTGTGTGTGTGTGTGTGTAAGCGCGAGGAGCAAGCAACTGTAAACGTTTGCGTGGGTGTTACTTAACAGCAATTTAGCAGCTTGGAAAACTGCATTATGCTGAGGGTGCAGTGGGAAATCAGCAAAACTAACAGACATGTGGGAGAACATATACAAATTTGTAAGGATTTTCCATCAGTTCTTGACTTTAAAAAATAAAAAATTTTTAAAATTTTAAAGCTTCTTTTTAATGTCATGAATATTACTCTGTGTTGTATTACGAATTTTAATCAGGTTATTGCATCATAACGCGATAACGGATTGTTACTGACCAACCAACAAAAAATATAAAAGGAATCGGATTAGAAAGTTTGTTTCACTTATTTATTAAGAGAAAAATAATTATATAAATACCCTTTTACAAAAGATAAGAAGCTATAAGCAGTTAAACATTAGGTCTAATTTTAAGAATATGTGTTTGCTTAGTAGTCTGAACGACTTTACAAGGAGAAACATTTTCGAAAACATTTTCACATAAACAGTTCTGCTGAATAGCTTTTGCTATTCCGTATGATTCTTTCCATTCCCGAAAATTTCGATTCAAAACAAAATACATAAGGTATTCATAAAATCCAAAAGTTGGGTTTTGAAAGAATGGTGATTTTTTTTTCGAAATGCCAACTAAGCAATAAGAACCCTAGTCGTAACTCTAGTATTTAAAATATATGTAAAATATAGTCTTCATGAAAACTCTTTCACAAATGCACGTGGTGATCGAGCATATAAATGAACAAAGCCATGAAAAGTATGTATATTTCTTGGCTTAAAAAAATATTCAAATGAAGAGATTAACAAAAGTTACTTTCGATGGTATTTCAAGCGAGCTAATTTTTTTCGGAAATATTCGAGGTTATATAACAATTTCACATTACAATTTTCACCGTTAATTTCTATGCTTATTGGTTTTATATATAGACATTATATATATGCATGTATATGTGTATATTTAACACAATTGACCGGCCGTACAAATTTATTCCATAACCTTAACCTCTCGCATTACAGTGCAGCCCTTCTGACCTAATTTACAAAGATTATAACTTGGTTTCCACCCCTTACCGCTAATCATTTTTCGACCCTGTCGACATATATCAATCCTACTCGAAACTTGTTTGACATCTTAACTATGCAAAAAAAATCATGAGTAAAATAAATAAGTTTCATGTCCTTTTTGAGATTCTTAGATCTAGAACCACTATCTAGAATCTAGATGATATCTCGCGAAGAGATAGTGGTCATAGTCACTTTTGCCAAATTTAAAACTGCATATGGAAAATTTAGAACATTAAGTCACATTAAAGCTTAAATTTTTCAGTTAAGGCAATTAAATGTTTGTATTTAAATCAAGTGCATTAACAGCGTGAGCCCGGTGAATGTCGAATCCTATGTTGAAGCTCTGTTAAAAGTGCGGCACGTGTTTCTCTCACTTCCAATGAGGAAATGCAGTTTTTGTTGTTTTGTTTTGATAGCTAGCTACGTTGCATATCGGCAGTAAATAGTTACACCTGTATATAAGGATTAAATGCAACAATGTCACGTGGCATACGCGAATTCGTTGCTCTCGCACTCTCTGCGATGCGCTCGTAAAGTGCAGTTATTTCGGCATGCTTAAGAGAGAAGAAAGATAAGGTTGCAAAACGAAAGAGAGTTTTCATTTTTAGCAGTGCGAGAGTGCAAAGAAAACATTTGCAAAATCTGTTAACAATTAACTGCACTTACATTTGCGCTCTCTCTCTCACTCTCTTTCGCTAACTCTTGCCCATACCATTTCCACTTGTGGGTTAACTGCATAAATGCTGCTGCGATAAACGTCAACTGCAAGCTGCACATTTTCGGCGCACAGTGGCGTTTGCGCCTAAAAGTATGCCACACAATTTCAGGTAGATATGGTCAAACATGTTTGAAGGTTTTGCATGTGCAACTGAAATTCGTGCAGCCAATTTACATTCCCTCTCTATTGCATTCTCTCTCGCACTAACTCAAACCCGCCTGTGGTGTATGGTGGCCAACAAAAAAAGCAACAAAAACAACAACCACAAACGACATCAAATTGCACAATCATTTTGGTGCTCCTCCTCCCGAAGCTTTCGCATGAAAAAAGGAATATTCATTCTCTTTTCGCATTGACATGGGGTGAGTTCATACACTGGCATCGGCTTTTCGCACCTTTGAACCGACGGCGAGAATAACTTCAGCCTAGTAAATATATTCTGCAACTCGTGTTACGAAGCACAACACGAGTTTTGACGAACTGCGGCATAAATTCATTTGCCTTGCGTGTGGCCAACTCCAGTTTTAGCCACAATTGCAGTTGCCTGTTGCCGGGCGCCACTGTCATGTCCTCTACAAGTCCTGCGAAAATTGTTTTCCTTTATGTTGTTTATTTGTTGTTGTTTCACTTCGTATGCAATATTTTGCTTGTTTGTTTGTTCTCTTTTAAGGTGAGGGAGGTAACGTTGCATTGTTGTTGTTGTTGGCCTACAATGTCTGTGGTAGCATGCCGTGCTCTGGTGCACAAGTGGCCATTATTGGATGCAATGCGATTTGTCTTGATCTATATACATACATACATATATGTATGTACATATGTATCTGTGTTTTTTTTATAAACTTTAAAGATAGACTAAATCTATGATAATCAGGCATTCTATATGCTTAAGTGAAAGAAATCTCACAATTTTAACAGAAATACGAATGATATTTTAAAGATTTTCAAATAAAATCATAGATTTTCAAAATCGAAATTGCACTGAAAGGCAATTTTTTCTCCACTGAATTTGTAAGTTTCCAATAAACCATTTCTCAAAATGTTTTACCGTATTTCAGTTCTTACAATTGCAGCAATTTAACCCTTACGGCTTTGCTCCACCTCTTGCAACATGTTGCAAGTTGCACTCGTGTAATTTCCCCTGTAGTTTTCGTTGTTTTGCTTGCTTTTCTTGTTTTTCGGGGCTGTTGACGTAGGGGCCTCACCATTGCACCCTGTTCATCATGAACAGCAGCATCATCATCATCGTGTTTGTTGTTGGTCTCACTGTTGTTGGTGTTGTTGTTATTCCCGACAAGGCGCCTATTTACCATTCGCTTACGAGCTGCTCGTCGTTTCATTCGTTCGTTTCGTAAGTGCTGCTGTCAGCTTATTCGGCAGATGGAGGTGCTTTGTCGGCGTTCGTTCCTTACAGCAATTTGTTCTGAGGCGCCCGTTGGAGCGAGAGCACCTACGATATTTTGTACGAAATTTCCCGCAAATATTTTACGTAAATTTATGATGATATTTTTCCTTTTTATAATTTACAATTCGATTTCAAATGCTTAAAAATTTGGAAAGCTTTATTTAATTAATTAATTGTATTAATTCAGGTAAAATAACATCGTTAGTAGTAATGGATTAAAGTACAAATTCATTTAGAGCAGAAATATTTTAGTACAAATTGTTACATAAATTGGAAAGCTAGTGCACATATTTCCGAAATTTTAGCTCTCGCGTTCTAAAAAAGGATGTACCTACTGGTTTGTTTTAAATATCTTATCACCACTTTAATTATTATGAATATACCTAAGAACCGTCTGATTATTGGAAGCAGTCCTTTAATAAATCTGTTTCACAAAGAAGTAACAGAATAAGTGCTTGACAAATTTTTTTAGGAGATTCAAAAGAACTTATGTTTGAAATTCCGACAGATATTTTTACATACTCAATTTTATCAATTCCGTACTTGCTTTTATCCTGATATCGCAAATTGTTTCCTTTGATATTTTTTTGTGATTGGTTTTGAATTTTGGTTTTATTTGGGAGAAAACACTTTATATGGATCAGAGTTTGTAATTATAAAAGTCATAGCTAAAGGACTACGAGTTTTTGATTAAAATTAAAGAATTAAGAATCGTTGCTTCTGGGTTGAATGTGAAAGAAACTCAGGCGCAAAAAGGTTTGAAGAGAATAGGAGAACACATAATCCATTCTCTATAATAATGATTGCTGATTTACAGCTTCAAATAGCAAATATTTATATTTCTATTATTTTTCTTAACATCTCTAACATGACAAAGACTGAATTACGTAAATTAACATATAGAAATGTAAATTCGACAGTGCTTGCTGTAGATTATAATAAAGCTGATAATATGTTCTCGACTTCGTCTGCACACAGCTTCTCCAATTCACTTGGGACTTTCTACATGAAGCAAAATTCCGTCATAACACAACAATCAGTGGAATGCAAGAAACAGCAAGTTCTTAGCGTTCAATTGCTCCCTTTTATTGTTAGAGTGGCATGCCGGAGTTGCCGGAAAGCATTTGCCAAAAAGCATGCCATTCTGCCAAAGAAATGCATTTCATGAATTTCGGCTATGCATGAAATTTGTTTGTTTATTTGAAAAGGAAGCAAAAGCAGAGCTGCCACTTTATTGGCAAAAACAACTGCAGCAATGACGATGACATAAAACGAGAACAACAACGAAGCAACGACGGCAGCATTTCATCAAAGCCAGTTAAGAAAATTAATCAAACAAATTCAAGCGAAATTTAGCTCAAACAAAAGCAACTCGCAGACAATTGCGCGCTTCCTTTGGCTTGCAGCTTTACACAGACACAAGCTGACACACAGGCTCACACATACACACACATACATGTTGCTTTCGTATTACATACGCCGAAATGCAGCAGAACGATGGCTCAATTGAAGTGAAAGAAATGCGTATTTTTGACAGCGACGACAACGTCAACGTCGACTTCTAAAGTCTTCATGGGCACACAAAAGCAGAATCGTAACATTTTTTAGGGATATTTCAAAAATTTTTATGCTATTTGTATTTAAGCAGACTGCTTGGACTATTTTAAGCAGTCGGTTGTTAAATTTAAATGTTCTTCAGCAAAACAGAGATGTCATATATGTACATATAGATGTATGTGAATAAAAGTTGCTCATACGCACCCGTAAGCTATATCATATTTTCATTATTTATAAATTGCATTAATTATAGAAATTTTGCATAAAAATATTTATAAATATTAATATTAAAGGTGGAAGAATGGACTGGCACTTGAAGAATTATTCTAGGGCAACTTAAGATGTTTCAAAAACCGAGCCCATTCAGTCTATACTTGCCAAGAAATAAAATAGAGTAGCTGCTTATGTTTTGTCGTTGAACATTTCTGAAGTTAATAGAATATATACTTATGATATGAGCTGCATAATTTGAATTTCATATTTCAAAATAAAATAAAAATGTATTCTGCTTCGCGCAATTAATTGCTTCAAATTATAAGAATATTCAAATTCAGAAGTTATTGATGGTTTCTGGTCAAAACTGAAATATCTATATGACTTTGCCTATGTTATAATTAAAAACAATTTAAATTATTGGTGTTGTGGTTGTTGTTGTTGTACACCTAAATCCGTTTACTTTCATAGAGAAAAAGATTGTTGTCGTCATTTCTATGGCAGAAGTAAGTGGCAGTGACTTCTATACATATACATATACACATGTATATACATAATAATTAAAAATAGGAAAACTATCTCCGATGATTTCCACCATAAAGATTTAGTTTAAAAAAAGGTCCTTATGGAAAAAGTGATATGTATATTTTATTTACTTCTTGCATAGACAGCATCACAAATAATTTTCAATGCAAATATTACAAAATCATTTTTCCGTCTCATCGCAATACTTCTGGCGCATATCCTGCTGTGCACTCATACACTCACACACAATGCACAATGGCATAATTGAACAAAGTGCAAAAATGAAGCAATTCATTCAATGCTCTCTGCCAAGAGAGGTTAACAACAATGCCCAACCGGAATGCAACAGCGCACAAAAGCGAGGATATACTGCAAATTGGATCTTGGAACTGTGCCAATCCATGAGCAAAAATAACTTACATCATCGCTGCGACTGTGATTGTGCGTGCGCTGGTGAGTGTTGTCCAATGGACAGATAGAAATGGGTTGGCTATTGTATTGTATGCAGTTCAGAACGAAACGTTTTAACTGAACGTGCCATTTCCATTGGGAGTGAAAATGCTAAGCCTCTTCCCCTCTACGCTTCTGTTCTCTAGCTCTCTTTTGAACTGTGCTGAAGTGCGACACCATCACAGCAACGCAATATTTACAATATTTGATATCGAGTGCTCCAACGCATTATAAATCCCTTACTTAAAGGACAATGTTGTTCACTCAGTAGGTTGTTGCCCCCGGGAAACTCTTCTTCTTAGTTTGCAAAGGATAAATCGAAACTGTAAACGAAATAAAAAGGGTTTATGTCAACCAACAGAAGCAGAAGGCTTACTGGTTGCACTTAATTTAAATTTAAGTTAAAATAAGCACTGAAAAATTGCGCGTTATATTACGAATTTCTATTTTAAAATTTGATTCCAGTAAAAGCTTTCTTTTTATAGAAAGTAGCGCAAACAACCCAAATTGACTAAAATGCACGCAAAATTCAGACTTCAAAGTAATCGTAATTTGAAATTTTTATTTACAAAGTTTTCAGAGAATATTTCTAAAAAATCGTGGTTTTCTGCTTCTCAATAGCCCAACAAATATACTTCAAATAGCAGACCAAAAAGGACAAGTGTTACTAGTCTTACGTTATTAAAAAAAATAGCTCCTTTGGCTTTATTCAGTGCAAATATCAATGGCAAATTGAGCTCCTTTACATGAAGTATTCAATTACGCTCACCTCTTGCCATGAACACTCCAAGCCTCCTCCAAACGGTCAGCAAATGCAGTCAACAGCCTGGCAAGCATTCTTGCGTGCTTCCCTTGAAGATGTTACCTCATTCATTTAATGTTTTCTAATTAATTGCCTTAAGTGCCTTAAATGTCTCATTAATTGCAACATGCTCCTGTTGGCGCTGAGGTCTTTAGCGAGCAGGTCGAGCTGCCATGTCGCTGGCTCCTTTGTCGTTTGCCTGCTGAAACGACCGCAATCCGCAGAAGTGCCTTGCAATTGCGCTGTGCAAGGATAATTTTCGTACATTTCTGCAGTAAAGAGGCAGCAGCTGATTGGCGCATGTTTGTGCATATGTATATGTGTGTGTGCTTGTGTTTGCCTGTGTGTTCGTATTGCCACAATTATATTTGTCTTGCGCTGCAGCAACACAAGCAATCGTAAATATCTTACACCTGCAAATATCAGAAAAGCGCATACGGCTGCAGGGGTGAGGAATTTGAAGCAAACTTAGGGTATAACATCCGTTTCCGTTTCCACTTTTATAGAAATGCCTTAAATGTGGAAATAGCATCAAGAGCGCATTTTAAGCTCCAACATCTGAACCAGTGCCACTGAAACTATTCTGTGAAAATAGCATCAAAAAGTTAAGTTAATTACTTGCTTGTTGACTCTGATTACGCAATTTATAACTGTAAATGAACTTGGCAAAAGCAAGCAAAGCAATGGGAAGGAGTTGCTTTAAGGTTTCAGAACGAACAGTGTTGAGAGACAATGGAAAAATATGCTCATGTGAAATTGATTACAGGACTATAATACAGTAGAAAAGTTTAATCGGTCTTTTGAAAATTGAACAATTTGAGGTACGAAGCTGAGTTGAGACTGATTTTATTTTACAAAGTTAAAGTAGCTGAATGTAACAATAGGAATTTACAGTTAATGAGGTGATGTTTTAGCATATGCAAATAGTACATAGAGAGAGAGAGCAAAAGTTGAAAGATTACTGTACATATGTAAAAGAACTAAAGAGAAAATATATCAAAAATCATGCAAACATTATTTTTTTTTCATTTGCAAGGGCTTAAGATCAATGCTTTTACAAAGGCTCATTGAAGGCTCTTGAAGGATTATGCAAAGACTGCGAAAAAAACGGGAAGACATTGGTAGAACAGAAATGTTAAAAGATACGAACAGGCAGATGGCCGAATAGACGAACCAATAGAAAGATTCGATTCAATGGAATGGTTTCGTGTAGAGCATAGCAGCAAGTTTCAATAGATCGATGCTCCTACTATGAAAAAAGGATGCACAGACAAACCAAAAAGAGACGTTCTGATTCGTGAAATTGTGGTTAGTGGCAAAAATTTAAAATTAATTGAATAACAACCAAAAAACCTGGCATATTTTTGCTGCAGCGTCAAGCACAACAGTCAAGTTGCACTACACTTCCAAATCCTTGTTAAGCCACGGCGTGACATTGTAACGGAAAAGCACGAAGGAAAGTGTTGCTGCCGTTAATTGGATTAACTGAACAATGCAGACAATGATGACGGACGGATTAAACGACAGACTGTTAGCGCGACTGCTACACAAACAAGCAACAGGAATGTTGAAAGTGTTACCAAAAACACAGCAACCAAGAGCGGCAGCTGCCAGCGGGAAGACTCGTTTAGGGGGGTGAAAGCAGCTAAAATGTGTGCCTCAAGCCGCTGGCATGTCCGCTTAACAGGAAAACTGAATAATTGAAAAACTTTGGCGTATAGATTGCGCCTTTGCCACTGCACAACTGCAGGCACAAAGCAAGCTGATGGCTGTGTGTAGGTGTGTGCGTGTAAAGTGCAGGCACCTGCAGCAGCACAACCAGCAGCAGGAAGTGTTGCAGCTAAGAATTTCGCAGAGCGTGCAAGAAAAATGCCACTTCAAGGCGGCAGCTGCTGTTTTTAGTCGTGGATTAGAATGGCCAAATTTGTGCTGTTCTTGGAGCGTTTCAGAGGATGCCGCTTTCTATCAGGCGACTTTTGGCACATGCCTAATTGCGCATTTTGTACGCTGAAGTTGCGCAGCGCAAGTGCCACCAACAACAACAACAACAGGGCGGAGCAGTTTAAGTGTCTGATAATTATTATGCAAAGTTAATGACAAGGAAATTAATTTGTGATTGCAATTAAGAAGCACAACGCTGCAGGGGGGGAGGGGGGGGGGGGGGGGGGGGGAAGATATTTGACAAAGAGTTGGCCAAGTTTTGGGCAGAAGTTTAGACAGAACTGCCCGCATTGTCTGCCTTGCATAGTTTTTGAAGATACAAGCTTAATTAACAGCATTAAAGATAATTACAGGTTGTGAATTAAGCTAAAATGAAATAAGTGTTAAAGTAAGTAAAAGACAGTTAAAGCGATTTAAATGTATTAAAAGTACAATGTTCATAAAATACTATTGGAGCTAAAAATCGAAAAATCATCCAAAACATGTAAATTTTACTATTTTTAGCTCCTACAGTGTTTTATGAACTTTGTATTTTTAATAATTTTAAATCGCCAGAAGCATCCTTCATCGCTTAGATTAAAAGAATTTGTCTTACTTTTTTGTGTCGATTGCTGATTGCTTTGAAATTGGGTACACTTCACTTTAAATTGAATAGTGGACACTCCAGTAGACATGCATTCCATAGTATAGTAATTTATCTTGAATCGTCTGTTATCTTCAATTCTGGCATAGTTATTGGTTATAGATTATTATAGATTTAACTAAGATCATCATTAAAATAATAATCGATCAAAACAATCTGCTTTCGCTACAATTCAAAATAAAAGGGTTTTGTTAAACCATTCGTGCTCTTATAAAGCTGATTTCAAATTCCCATAGCTTGCATTAAAACTTGAAAGGGTAACTCTTGAAGCACCGTTTTAAATTTATAGCAGCAAAACTCACTTTTTATTTTTCATCTAAAATTTTCTTCGAATGATTTTTAATATTTACTCTAAAACTTTTTATTCTAAAGCCGATGCAGCTCACAAAGCAGCTGGCATATGCACTCGTTCACATTAAACAAATCGCTGGAAAGGAAATTATACTAAACTTTGCATAAGCAGAACCAAAGCAGCGGGGGGAAGCAGTCGAAGGAGGTAAGAACATGCTTGTGCTCAAAGAAGTGCGGCTAGTTTCCTTGCAATGGCAAAGAAATTCATAAGTACTTGTTTAAGCTGCTTTGCGCACGCACTGATGCACACACACACATACACATACACATACATTTATACGCTTCTTACTCGTGTATCTGCAGCTGCTGAAGTATGCTAAAGTATGATTTTTCGGATCACTCAAACACGGCCAAAGAAAGCAGCAGCCGCTCCCCGTTCTGTGAAATTTCCTGCCAAGCCGCCGCAGGATAAATGACGTTTAATTTCTCATTAAACAAAGGCGCCAATTGTTAAATATGCAATTATAAATTGCAGTTTCTTTTGCATAAGGAAATTTTCGCCATGAATATTTCAGCAAATTTTCACTGGTACCCCTGCCCGCTCTCATACTCATATCACTGCAACTACGCCGGGCAAAATGTGGCAAATGCAAAGTTGGGAAAGTTGAAGAAATTCCTTAACCCATTTTAGTCTATTGGGTATTTAAATACCCAAGAAAACTCTGAAACTTAAAAAATTTTAGCACGAACTAGGAAATAGACATCGAGGTATTTTTTTCATAATAGTGAAGAGGAAAGATAAACCTAAAAATAAAAAATAAAACCATACAAATTTTCCTGGGTTTTCCTTAAGTTTTGTACCATTGAAAATTCTGTTTTTTTCTGAGTCGGAAAATGCTTAGGAAAGTGCTCCCAAATAAATGAAAAAGGGGAAAAATGGAAAACGCGCACTCTTTCTAGGTGGCCTAAGGTATCCTTTTTAGAATAGAGACAATCAAGCAAAAATGCGCTAACAAACCTGGTCGTCACACAAGATATTTTGAAAATGGGTATTTAAATACCCGACAGTCCATGGTGTGTAGTCAAAATGCAATTTTTTGTTGTATGACAAATATAAATTGAAGTAAATAAAAAGCGCATAGAAATTTGAATTTTTCTTATTTTATTAAAAATTGGCAATGTTTATAAAAAAATTTTCATTGAGCCATTGCTTTTTTTTGTTGGTCTGGTGCAACACCTTTATGGTAGTCCGAAAAGCAAGGAGCTGGATGCAAGTTTGTCTGGCACTTCAAGCATCCATATTCAGTTTTACCGCCGCACTGCGAACAACGATGACGAGTGTTGAGCTTTCCGATCAAATGATCCATTCGATCATAACGCGTTGTTAGTTCGGCCCCGGAAGTCGATTTTCTTCCTGGATGATGAGAAGTGCGCTTTACCATAATGGATTCACAAACCGCCACTCGGAATTCTACTTGAGACATCAAGGGGTTATTTTCATATTTGCGACAAAAGCAGTGTAGCTTCCACGCATTTACCATGACCGCGTCTAACGCATTTGTTATCAACGGCCAATACCACTTCTTGCCTCGAATCCGAATTCGGTAATTATTTATTGCATTGTCAAAAAGGTCCACACCACCCATGCGATTATTATATTGGCTGACCAAATGAGGCTGATCAATTAGTACATTTTTTTGTTGCTTTCGATCATACCGCTTTGCATAAGATATTGGCGTATGGCTCATGAAATTAGATAGTAAAGTTACAACCTGAAAATATAGGAATAATGAGTAACGCTGGGACAAAATGGAACGTTTCTGAGAATAACTTACTGCATTATCGTTCCAACGCACTGCAAGTATTGAATTGTTTCTATCAAAATAAAAGTCAGATGTCCCGCGCGGTTTCTTGCGCATTTCTTTGATGCTTATCAATGGGGCATGATTGGTCCGATTATCACGTACAGTTCCCAAAGCGAAGTATCCATCCTTTGATAAACGCGTCATTAGCTTGTGACTTGTGAAAAAGTTGTCAAACGTTACAGTGTGCTTAGAGCGGTCCTCTAGATGCGACAAAAGTGATAAGACAGTTCGTTCTCCAAGTCCAAAGTCGGGATCTTTTTGCTCTGATGCACCAGCGTACGGGATAAACTGGTATAAGTATCCTTCTGTCGAGGCTAAGCACCAATACTTGTATCCAAATCGAATTGGTTTACTTTTGATGAACATCTTACATGAATGTCGGCCATAGTAGGATTATTTTTTGGCAAAAAAGTTAAAGCGAAAGCAAGTCACACCATGGCCTGTCGGGTATTTAAATACCCATACCATATCTCAGGTGTGGGTGCAGATAAAAAAAAAAATATTTTTTCTTTCAACTTCTATGGTTCACCAGGCACGCCAATAAAAATTTCATCAAAATCGTATGAGCCGATCTATGGTCAGTCTTTAATGGGTTAAACGCAGTCGAAACAAAAGACGAAGAAAAAGTGAAAAATGCAAGCAGCAGAAAACGTTGTCGAATCTTGGAATGAATGAAATTGCCAGCATGCGCGCAAAGTGCACGCGTAAGCAGCGTAAGAAACGCTAATCCGACAGGATGAAACGCCACAATCGGCAAGATGCCAGCAATTATGTTGTGCGTGAGCGGAGGGTGAGGAGCTGGTCGTCAGATGCGCCAGGTGTGCCTGGTGGAGCCAAGTATTGGCATGCGGGATGTGGCAAGCAGATAAGTCGCTGAAAGTGCAGGTTCCTACATTTTCATGCTTCGTCCTCCGTCCTGCTTGTAGTCACAACTTATTACAATGCAAACACAACGGAATTAACTGACATTCTGCGCTGTCCTCAAGCCTCATCAACGCTCGCTCGGCAGGCACGCATGCATATCCTAGCGTGGCATGCAGTGCCGTCTTTGTGTATAAGAAAATATGGGCCTGAGTTTCCTTGTCAAGGAGCTCTTACAGCGTATTCTAACGTAGCTTAGACAAAAAATTTGGCTTATTTTTTCACATTTTTAGCACTGTTACATTTAAATCTCTTCTTTTGGACTAGTATAGGTACTCGAAAAAAAAGATGACGTTATGTGAGAAGTTCGCTTCCTTGAATTATAATATAGTCCTCCATTGGAGAAACAACAGAGCCTTATATAAGAATTCTGAATTCTAACTATACATTTGGCACTTAACTATGTAAACTATGTAACTGAAAAGTTCCTGCAAATCTTAGAACACCAAAGTTAATATAACAGCTTGTACTTAATACTAATCGCAGCTTATAATTTTAATAATATGAAACTTATTGCTTTATTACTGCAATAACAAAGAAATTTGTTGAGACTTTTTTTAAACAGTTTCTTTTTTGTGAGCTTTTTGTCGTGTGTAAGGTTGCTTCAAAAATATATTTTTTTGGAAAGCAATTGTTACAATAAGGAGCCCCGGCTGCCACGACACGCACGCCTAAAGACGGCACTGACTACATCCTGTATCCTGCAAGAGCAAACAACCACCGACAGCAAAAACGTAATTTATGTTTGGCGTTTTTATGCTGCACAACTACTTCGGCTGCTTCGTCCTCTTCCGCTGCTGGCACGGGCTGTTTCGCCATTTTTTGATGTATTTATGCATAAAGCACGTTGCATAAGCAGCTGCGAAAATGCAGCTGCAGCAGCCTGGCTGGCAGCAGCATGAAGAATGCCGGCAATGGATTTGACTTTTAAAAAGTTAATTGAAACACACGCGGCTCTAAATTAAGCGCACACGAACCTGCACGCGGCTTTTATGCGTTTGTGTGTATGTGTGTGCTAGTGAACATGCATCAGTGTGTGTGTGTGTGTGAAAAATTAATTTGCGACAGGATATGCATAGCCGCGTTGCCAGCGAGCTAGCAGCGAAATTACAAAAGTTTTAAGCATTTTCGCCACAAAAAGTGCCAGGACGCTGCTGGCTGCCTTACAGGAGTCACACCTGAGCAGTGTCTTAAAGCTTTGCCAAACTTAAAGAAAAGCAAGCACCACAGCATACGCACTGTATCCTGGCGGAGTACTGGTGCTAATATGACACTCGATTTATATCCTTTCTGCACAACTGTTGATAGTTTTATCTGCTTCTCTTCAATGCTGCACACCGGACGCAATTCACAGGCGCATCCTTACGCAAGTGTCCATTCACACTAACTCAAGCTCACGCACACGCTCTCACATATGTTGCATTGCTGTGGCATGTTTAGCACGCCCGTTCAAATGGTCAGTTTGATATATGTATGTGTATTATCCTGTAGCATTTATTTTATGGTTTTCTTTAATGTTTCCAAACGTAAATTATACAATTATGTACGAGCTCTCGCACTTACGAGACGGTCTTTTTAGGGCTGGACATTTGTTTGGTCTTGAGATAGTTTGTTTTTATATGTATGAGAATGCTTTAAAATTGTTGAAAATGTAAAATCCAAGCATAATTTTCGAGAGCAAATGTAGAAAAGCAGTCAAGAGTCGGACTCGTGCAAAAAGGATTCCATACCAGAACTTTAAAGGCAAAAAGTCAGACAACCGAATTGAAATCTAATCAAAATTTGCCTTGGAAGCAGCTCTTTCGATTTAAGTATATTTTCTTATGGCAGCTCTTTATAAAACAAAAGAATTTTAATAATATTTGACTGTCGAAATATGTTAACCTTACGAATGTTTAATTTTAACATGAGTATAACTCAGTCTCACTCTCAAGTCTTCCATTTTTTTACTTTTGAATAATGAAAGCCTACAAATTGATTCACATTTCAATACAAATTTGCTCATATAAATAAGAAATATATGCAAGGATATACGAACTACAGTTTTTTGGTGAGGCAACCAAATTTGCAGGGATGGGCTCAAGGATCGGCAGGAAAGAGGGGTTTTAAATACACGGTTGCATTTTCTTTGGAAATTTTAAATGTCAAAATCGGTTGTAAACTTAAGTTAGTTATTTCCAATGCCAACTTGCTGATATACTTCAAACTGCATCTTCTCAATTCCGAATGCAGTAATTATAAAATGGACATTATTATATTGCTTAAAGAAGCTTAGTTGCTGGCAATAACAACAGCTACTCTATTTTTCCTAGCTCATTCAACTACTTGACACCTGCTGAAGTTGGAATTGGCAAGCAGGGGCTGGGCAACGGATTTCAAAAAGTATCTCATTAAATTAGTTCATAGCAAAAATGTGACCAAATTAAACTTTCCAATTTTAAACAAATTTCCAACAAGCAAGCTACACGCATCCACACACACACACTATCACACGAAATACGCCAACAAAGTATACAAGCACACCTTCAGCATACACACACACACACTCTCTTTTAAGGCGTAATTTAAAAAAGTAGCAACACTCATTGCTGAAACCTCATGGGAGAAATACTTTTGTTGCTGTTTATTGTTCGCAGGTATTGCTTTGGCATTGTTGTTGTTGTTGTTTGCTTTTGTTGGCTGTTGCTTAGTGTGAAAAACTAATCGGAAACGGATGTCACATGCAACACGCTATTGATGGCATTTGGCTGCAAAATAATATGCCATTGCCTTAAAATTAGATGTTGATTTTTTGTGCTAGTATTTTGTTGTTGCTGCTGTTGCATTGCAGCAAATCGAAAAGCAGCTGCCGCATGTTGCACGTGCATAGGTCGATATTGCAAACGCAATGACTTTCGAGTTGCCCAAATTGCACACGTTTATTAATGAATCTATTTGGCAAATGAAATCGAGCGAATTACGCTTGCCACTTGCCACAAGATGAAGAGCATCTTCTGGCACTTCTTTGTGGTGGCGGTAGGTGGGGAAGTTGCTGGTGACGCAGCTGACATATTTATAATTTCTAGCACGATTTTCAATTTCTCCAAAGCAATTTCCTGTCGTCGTCACAGGCGAAGTGGTGTTTCCTTTTTTTTGGCGCGCTGGAAATTAAATGCGCAAAAACTTTCGTTGCCAATTTTCCACTTCAAAAACAGTTTTCCTTTCAATGGAATTTATTTTTCGGTGCAATCATTTAACATGGCCTGCGGTCAGTAGACAGCGTTCAGCTAGCATCGCTCTTCTAAAGCTCTTGCTTACTTCTTTAGCATTCAATTTCGCTTTTCGCCTTGGAATTTTAAAAAAAGGATTTTTTAACACAAATCCTTTTTGCCAGCCGACATAAAACATTTTGGAACACATGCTTTGGCATTGAAACTGTCAATGCCAAGTCACACACATGCTTACATTTGCACACATATCCTAACACATATAGCCAGGCATACTTACAACGAGCCTGCCCAAGCGCTTGGCTGTGGCGTCCTTTGCTTTTGGCTTCTGCCGCTATGTTTAATATGTCTGTCGTCCTTTAATGTCATGCAAATTATTCATAGGCGCAAGCAGCTCAATACAATCGTCTGCAGTGCAGGCGCACATTTCCAAACAACCTGCGAAGAGACAGACTCTGGCGAGACATTCGACAAGTCTGCTCAGCATTTCAATACACTTCGCTGCGCTGTGTTGTTGTTACGTGTAAGTATATAAGTAAGCATGCTTACTTCCAAGAAGAATGTACATGTAAGCAAAAAGCTTTAGAAAATTGCTGTAATAAATAAAGCTTATAAAAGATAAGTTAAAAAACTCAATCCAAAAAAAACTGATAATGTCCTTTTTATGCTACAATAGAATTCGTCTGACTTCATGATCATATTTATCACTAAATATTTGATGTCAAAGATGCAACTGCACTCTGGAAGGCCAAGTATCGAAAATTTTGTTGTCGAGTCCAACCGTCATGTAAGCACTGTTTCGATTGTCCAGGAGCACCCAAATCTGTTCATTCTAACTATGCTAAAAAAATTCTTCAAATGCATGCAAAAACAAGTAAGGAAGTATCAGTCGGGTTTCACCGACAGAGTAATACCCTACACCATGTTCCCAAGTAGGGTGATAATTCACTGAAATTGTGGGTGTGCCAAATATTTATGCTCTGACAGGTGTACAACAGATGTTATCGGCATATTTATTTTACTGCCCCCATGGTGGGCGGACCATGCCCATTTTTGGAGAATTAAAAGATATTCTTACCAGGAATGAAGTAACCAAATCTAGACGCTCTGGTGTATATATTATGGAAGTTAAGAGGATTTTTCGTTTATCGCCTATATAGTGGGCGGACCACGCCCATTTTCTTCTATGGCATCTAAGACCTATATATCAACTTGGGAACCGAATTTCATTCATTTATATTCGTAACTAGTCAATTGGGAGCCATTTTACCGGAAAAATTTTGCCGCCTATATAGTGGGCGGACCACGCCCATTTTTTCGTATAACATAGATGACCATCCCCTTAACTTGAATACCAAGTATTATTCTTTTAAATGAGTAATTAGACAAATTACAGCAATTTGATCGCAAAAAACCCGAGGTAGAGGGACTTATAGGTCCATTGGGGGCGTATCCTTCGACCGATTTGAATAATTTTAACACTTTACCTAACCCGAGGTTCAGTGTGACTGTATACCAAATTTGGTCCAAATCGGACAACTCCTTCTTTCTTTTTTTTGCGTACACGCAGACAGACAGACAGACGGACAGACGGACAGACGGACAACCGGAAATGAAAAGAGAAAGTGTTTCTGATAATTTCTATATACTTATCTCTATACCTAGGAAGGCTCCTTTAATGCGTTACAATTTTGGCACAAAGTTATTATACCCTATTACCATAGGTGTAGGGTATAATAATGGATTTCTTTTAACTACTTCTAATTTATTAGGAAACAAGTAAGGAAGTATCAGTCGGGTTTCACCGACAGAGTAATACCCTACACCATGTGGGGTGATAATTCACTGAAATTGTGGGTGCATTTGATTTATAACCCACATAGTGGGCGGACCACGCCCATTTTTGGCAGACTACAAGATATACATAATAGGACAATATATGCCAAATATTGATGCTCTGATAGGTGTACAACAGATGTTATCGGCATATTTATTTTACTGCCCCCATGGTGGGCGGACCACGCCCATTTCTGGAGAATTAAAAGATATTCCTACCAGGAACGAAGTAACCAAATCTGGACGCTCTGGTGTATATATTATGGAAGTTAAAAGGATTTTTCGTTTATCGCCTATATAGTGGGCGGACCACGCCCATTTTCTTCTATGGCATCTAAGACCTATATATCAACTTGGGAACCGAATTTCATTCATTTATATTCGTAACTAGTCAATTGGGAGCCATTTTACCGGAAAAATTTTGACGCCTATATAGTGGGCGGACCACGCCCATTTTTTCGTATGACATATATGACCGCCCCCTTAACTTGAATACCAAGTATTATTCTTTTCCATGAGTAATTACACAAATTATAGCCATTTTACCGAAAAAAATCCGAGGTAGTGGGACTTACAGACCCGTTGTGGGCGTGTCCTTTGGGTAATTTGAATAATTTTAACACTTTACCTAACCCGAGGTTCACTGTAACTGTATACCAAATTTGGTCCAAATCGAACAACTCCTTCTTTCTTTTTTTTGCATACACGCAGACAGACAGACAGACGGACAGACGGACAGACGGACAACCGGAAATCAAAAGAGAAAGTGTTTCTGATCATTTCTATATACTTATGTCTATACCTAGGAAGGCTCCTTTAATGCGTTACAATTTTGGCACAAAGTTATTATACCCTATTACCATAGGTGTAGGGTATAAATAGCCATTGAAATTGCCTAGCAAATCAATTGTAAACCTTGGAACTATTTCTCTGGCAACTAAACCGATAGACGCGATCCATTACATCTCAAAATCAAACAGAAAGAAGTTTTTTTGAGCTTTACAATCAAAATTTAGTTTTTGTTAGGCTTCAGTTTTTGTTTTTCGTTAGATATTCTAATTTTTATTCAAGAAATTTGAGCTATTATTACCAGCATTTTGAGGTCCCTTTTCGACGTTCCATTGCAAAGTTATGTTGAGGTTCATATTTTTCAATCTTAACTAAACGAAATTTGGAAACCTTCAACCTTTTTGTCTACAAAACTTTTAGCATTTCCAAAGGAAATATGATTTTTTTAAATATGCAGATCGATTAGAATTACATTTAAAATTGGGATCTGATATTCAAGTTACCTACAAATAAATTGTTTCGAATTTGAAAAATATCGTTTTCTACTCATATTACTCAAGCGTAGCTCTTGCTGTTTTACTCCCGATCTCTCCTATAAAATCTGAAGCTTAGCAGACATATTCTAGATATATCAGCTGCGACTTAAATTAAATTTTAATACAAAAATGACGCAAAGCCGTCAAACAAATGCTGTAAACAGCAAAATATGCAAAAACATGGCCAGACGCGGCACATCAGTTAATTAGTGGAGAATTTCGAGCTGGCATTCAACGGACTACTCCACCAGGATTTGAGCTGATTTACAAAGGCAAGAAAAAAAACACTGCCACAACTGTGAGGCAAATCAACTTTCGCTGCACGGTCAAACGATGCTGAGGGGGATGGTGAAAAACGTGCAACACCAACAACATTTGTAGACAGCTTGCAACGGCAGCAGCGCAGGCAGCATGTTGGCAGTTTTTACTTTTTTGTTATGCTCGTGCAATTTGAAGCCAGTGCAAAAATTTGCGCTAGCCAACGAAAATCAAACAAATTCGCACTTTCTGGCAGCAGCTTTTTGAACAAAATAATAAAAGTAAGTTTTTATTTTAATTGAAATTAGTGCGCAGCTGTTGCATATGCAAAAATAAAGGCGAACGCACATTTCCGCGTGCATGCTCGGTTGCAAATTGCAAATTATGCACGCCTTCGAAATTCTACAAGCGCCACAAATCAAATTTGCAAAATTTGTATGCAATTTATTTTATGAAACCAAGCAAAAAAAGAAAGAAATCAACATAGAAATTTTAATTTATGCCACATTTGAGCGCCCCATAACAGCTGCCGACCAAAAGGCAAAAGTTGCAAAAGCACTGAGATTCATTTTGCTACGAGTATGCTTTTTTAGTCGTATGCAAAAATGTTTGAATTTAGATAATTTAAATTGCTACGGCCGTGCTGGTGACGCACTGCAACGTCCCAGTTCTCATTATGAAACGTCTTCGAGGCAATCTTCAGCGCAGCCGCACTCCCAGGGGTGCTCGAGATTGCATTCAAATTTCGTCATCAGCATATAAATTGAGCTTTTGTGCGAAGCCAGTCAAGCAGCCAACTCACGTACGCACACACACACACACTCATAGTACACAAATAGATTTGGCGTGTGTAGTTGTTGAGGATTTGCCACTTATTTTGCTGTTGTTTGCTCAAGTCAAACACTTGCAACGCATTGTCATGCATACATCCATTCATCCTTCCTTCCATACATTCATACATAAATCGGCGGTAATAATTGCAACACAATTCTAGCCGCAAATCCTTGCGCTTGTTTCTGTTTGCGTGGCAGCAGCGGTCAGGGAATCCGATTGCGCCAATGATTGGTAAACAAGTTTTCGTTGCATGTAAATAACGTCTTTGTTTTTCCAGGCACACCACACACACACACATACAAACACAGCTAAATATCAAGTATCGAATATAGGCTTTAATCCTTGCACAGCTGTGACACAAACGGATATAAGCCGATTTAAATCAGATCACCGGATATATGTAGTTTATAAGGTAACTGCATATAAGATAAACAACTTGTTTTTGAAAAACCATCCACATTCGGAGTGTTCGATTCGAAGTGTATGCCGTGGAAGAAATCTAATATATTTACTACTATTAACGGGTCAAATAAATGAATTGGAATTGCGTCTAAAATTGGCCACATATGACATAGACTCAAACCCATTTTGTTCTATTCGAATAGACCGTTTTCTCTCTAATTTGCCTTCGGACAGACGGTCTGACAGACAACCGTCATCATCATTCCTTCAACCTTAAATCAGTGTCTATTATGCTTTCTAAATGATTTAGAAAAATGTGCTTTAAATCCTTGCACCATCCTTGACACCATTGATTTTTAGATCGATACGCAACCATCTCTACTATTGCTCTAAGAAGGGGCGTTTATTACAAAAATAGTACAATACTATGTGTTAGATCATTCTAAATGGATTCGACGAGAATATCCGCGACTACCGCGATGGTATCGTTTCGAACACAGGGTGAACCTTACATGGGTTATTACTAGTTTCTTATTATTTGCATGCTATTATGCTATATCCAACTCTATGCTTTGGAGGCCTTAAATTTTACAATTATAAGCCACAATATTGGAACAATTTTGATGGACTCTTTTGCCAAGGTGCTTGGGTACAATAATTGATTCACGTCTTTGTTCACTATTATCGTAATCTCTGATTTTTCTATACATGCATTGTTATGCCTCTCTGTCTTTAAAGAATCTTATAAATACCAGCAGAGTTTACATCAATTAGCAGCAAATCAAAATTTCTAGGATAAAAAGCAGCCACTTTTAATATTCTTCATTTCAATCTTATAAGAAAAGAGATCAGCAGTACCTAAATATAAAAGGTTCGAATTTTTCAGAATTTGTAAAAACTTTAAGATTACATTCAAGCATTTGTTTTCCTGCTTGAATATCAAAGAATTAGTATCAATATTTTAACTTAGGAAGTGATGAGCTATTGACAATCTTCACAATACTTACATTGCATTTAACAAGTCGGATAACTGCTCATCCCACTGTAAAATAACACTACAAAAAAACACCGTGCAAAATGCTGCACTGTGCACTCGAAAAATGCAGCGCTCCGGATTTTTGTGTAAATATTGAGACCGCAGCAGTCGTTGGCAATATTGACTGCTAATCAGAAACTGCAATCCATCAGCTTGAAAAATATCAACAAGCCAAACGTACGCAATAGCAGCGAAGGATACAAGTCAGCGTGGCTGCTGCTGCTGCCCACAGATAAGCAATAAGTGTGGCAGGTCATGTGCCAAGGTGCACGTTGATGCAGTGCAGCATTTCGGCGAAGGAAAAGAAATTCAGCGCAGCCAAAGAGAAAAATATTTCGACAAACAAAATAACGAATGGACTCGACTTGAAAGTGCTAAACTGCGCAATATGTCAGGTGGGGGGTAGCAAATGAAAAGTGCTGCTGTTGCTGCTGCAGCACAAATGAAAAGCGTGCGAAATGCCAAACGCTGCTGACTACGAGCATTGTTGCAGCGTAGAGGGGAGTGAGCAGCATAAATATTAAGTGCGATAAAAAAAATGCCAAGCGCCAGCAAGAGCAACAATGGAAGAAGAAGAAGCAGCAGCAGCACGCGCAAGGATGCGCTTATTTATGATAGCAATTTTCAACAGCAACAACGTAAAATGACAAAAGAAAGGGCAGCAGCAGCGGCAACTCCAACGGAAGCGGGGCGGGGCGGGGTTGGGGGCAAGGAGCGCACAATACAAAAAATCCAACGCCGAGGAGGCAAGCGACGCAGTCAAGTTGCGACAGTTTACGCGAGAATCATATTTTGACAAATTGCTCGTTTAGCACACACACACAATGCACACCAACACGCATGCATGCAAAACTAGCGCGCACACAAACGAATTTCGACAAACAAACGGCATTTGCAATAAAAGAGCCGCTTGCAAAAGGAAATGGCGCTGTTAAAATTATATAACGGCAATGTCGATGCAAGTGCTTTGCCTGTGACGTATAAATGTGCAGCAGGCATGTGTATGTGTATGTGTAAGTGTGCTGGTAGGCACTATTTCGGCGAAGATAAGCAAAGCAGCAGAGTGGCACATGTCCCAGCGTTGCCACATCAAATGGAAATTGATCAGCTAAGCTAACGCTTTTAAGTTATAGCCAGATTTCTATTTGTACGTTCTTATAAAAGTATTTTTCACTAAGAACTACAATTTTATACGTAAAAATTTTAAGACAAAGAGTAGCAGAAATCCGATTTTATTCTTTGTCTTTTTTACTAAATTTTGTTAATTATATTTCTTAGCCATAATGAACTCTAAAAGTGAAGACTACATTTAATTTAAAACTTAAAATTTCAGCATAGGTTAATTGATTCCTTGAAATTATCTTTGAACATTTTCTAAGATTCAACATATTTCTTTTTGGATTAGTAATTTCAGCCATCTCCATTCAGATATGGCAATTTAATTTTTTCTCTCTCTCTCTCTCTCTCTTATGAAGTGAAGAATTGTTCAGCAAAAAAGTCGCATCTATATTTTTCTTTTCATATGTTTCGTAAGCTGGCAGCACTGCGCGAACCTGACAGCGAACAATTTCCAGCACCAGAAACACATACACATGAAGACATTTATTTATAAATATTATCTTATTTTACTTATGTTGCTTCTTCGCAATTCGCCAGTCTTTGTTTATGTGTGCTTTTGCCAATGCAATACAATTTTTAATTAAATTTGCTAACATTGCTGCAGTATGTACAAAACACCTCTGTGCTCGCTTCGCTACCCTACACTCTTCTCTGCTCTACACTCCATAACCTAACTAACAAAAGTGCACTTTTAATTACAACCAACTCCTAATCAAATATAATCACATAATCACAGACAAATTAAATAAGTCGCCTGCGTCCTTGCCGCAGCATAACACTTAAGCATGCAGCCAGCGTGTGCTTGTGTGTGTGCGTGTTGCTGTGATTGTGTTTGTGGATTTATGCAAAATGCATACAAAACTTTCGCCACAATTCACCGCAAAAAAGTACAGTTAAGCACAACACAAACAGATTTTATTTGACAGCAACACATTTGCTTGCCACAAATGGCAGCGCCTTGCAAGCGGCAAACAAACTGGGACACACACACACACATCTGTACATAGGCCAACCACATCATGTCCAGCTTGCCCGCTATTTATGCAGGCATGGCAAAACAATTGTGGCATTTTCACAGTTATTTGTCAAAATGTCCAAATTGCTAAGTGGTGGTGTCGCCTCCTACTACCCTCTGCTACCCTCCGCTACCCTCCGCTGCCATGCCACGTATACTCGTGCATGTCAACATTACTCGAATATTAAAAAAAGCTAAAAAACACAAACACGTCGCTTGCTGAGGTATATTTCAGTTTTTGTATGTATGTGCAATTATATGTGTTATAAGTGTGTGTGTGTGTGATTCGATGCTAATTTATTTCGTCACCTTTTTTTGGCATTTCTATTGCATTGTTTGCGGCGAGTAAATTAAATTTTCTACAACTCGTAAGCATTTCCAGCAGTTGGCGAGCGATCCTTGTGCAATCCGTTTTGTTATTTTTCGCGTTATGTTGCCAGGTGTGCCGCTTTTCTTTGGCCACACTCGTTAGTAATTCACTTTTTTATATGTATGTGTTTGCCTGCTTTTAGGCGCTGTACTCTTCGTTTGTATTTGATTGCTGCTTGTATTCAAAGTTTCTTGATTAGTGTTAGTAAAAAGGGCGCTGTTCGCTTTTCAATTGGCTGAGAAAGCAAGCAGACCTTTTGCACTTTCTATTCTAAATCTCTGCATGAGCAAACAGATTTTTAAAATCCTGCAAGTATGCTTCTAGAATTTGAACGATTTATTTACAATAGTAACACAACAACTACAAAAAACGTTTTTTTCTACCAACTTGAAGGTTGAATAGAACAATCGGCACTCACAAAATGGTTTTGAAGAAAAAAAAATATATATAAATGTAATATATATAAAATCACTCAAATCACGCTAAATTGGAAATTGCAATTGGAAATATTACTTTCTAAACTTTTCAGTCAGAATTGTTATGTATATTATTAAAAGGCAAGAAACTGCAATGTTTGCGAAAATATGTATCTGAAATTGCACTTGAATTGGAATGGGGAGAGAAATCAATGGCAAGTGTTTATTTCGGTTTCAAGTTATACTCTAAATCAGAAAGTTTCCAAGAAATAATACAATTTCTTTAATTTTTACCAAATATTGCCAAACATGCCATGCAATTTATTCACTTTAAAGCTGCGCTGCTGGCAGTACATGATATAGCAATTTATTATAAACTTAATTGGTAGTCAATCAATCGTAATGCAAGTTTGCATGCACACAGACACATTCCCCCAACACAGACACATGAAACCAACTTCTTGATTTAATTTCAAATTCATGAACACTTTTTATTTGCACAAACAACATTACATATAAAAAATTATGCTTTTGCATATGATGATAATAAAAATGCAATCAAATTAATTGCTATAAATGGGCGGAATTAACATAATAAAATTATGTGAGGCAATGAAGTGCATGTAAGCGTGACTGCTGCGACAACAATAACAAAACACTAACAACATCAACAGTACATAAAATGCATGCTACACAAACGTCACAAACACTGAAACGAAACAAAAACACTGCGCCACAAAATTAAATAAAAATTTAAAAAAAAAGAATGCTGAAAAAAATTTTATGTAAAAATGCGATTTTGTAAAAAAAAAAACCCATAATGAATGACAATGAGCGACAGATTGACATTGCTGTAAAGCAGAAACCAACAACAAATACAATATCATTTGTGGCTATAAGCAAATCATGTTTACATGATTAACATAGCTACAACCACAACAACAAGATTAACAACAACAGCAAAAACAACAACAACAACTCAACTAGTCACTTGCTTGACACAACTCGAAAAACCAACAAAGCACTGGTAATGAGGTTAGTGCGCCTAAAAGCGAGCAACAATTACAGCTTGTCAATAAATTTAAGTGCATACTTTCGAGCGCTGCAGATATTTCGCATTTTTTCAAAGACCCTATCATTTTTTTATTTATTAATTTGCATGTGTGATCATTTAATGCAAATATAAGCCAGCAATTTTTTTTGTTGCTGTGAAGCGGCACTGGCAACGCAACAGCGCCTGAAAATATGCTTTGCCATACATTTTTTGCTAGTACCTCTTTCATTTGTTAGCATTGACACAGCAACACGTAAATTAAATTTATATGAAACACCTATACACGAACGTTTAAGGCATGCCGATTGTAAAATTAAATTGTAAATTTAATTTGTATGAGCATTTTTTTTCGGTGTTGTTGTTGCTCAAATAAATAATGCAGATTGATATCGCAGCGTGAATTTATGTGTTTTTTATGAATTTAATTGCATATTTATGGGCGATTAAAATTAACTATTTGATTATTGATAACATGTTGGATAGGCGTGATTTACAATTACTTCCAGCGTGTTGTTGTTGTTCTCTTTTTTTTCTTGTTCATGGCAGCACATAATTTAAATGAAAAGTAATTAGCGCGCGGTTCAAGCAAGCGGTCATGCATAAATTAGGCACTCTTCACACACACACACACACACACACACAATTTATTGCTTCTTTCACACCTACACAGTCGTTTGTACTGCCCCCACGCAGACAGTGAGTGCAATTTCACACGAATTCTAATGACATTAGCTGGTATTAGTTTGTGTGTGTGTGTTGCATCAGCAATTTTTTTCAATGACGCAAATTACATGCAAACATTTTGTCAAAAGTGTAAAAAGTGTAGCCAAAAATGTACAGCATGTACGAAAGTTGTAATAGGCTTTATTGGTATACACATTTACAGCAAACTCTTCAATTGTAAAATTAACCAGCTTTTTGGAATTAGAGCGACTGTCAATCATCATTAATCAAAATAATTCCATATAATTTCTTTCAAATAGCATATTTTTAAAACTAAACAACTGATTGATGATTGAAAAATATGGTTCATTCATACGTCCAACGCATGGTGAAGTCATCGATTGATCAATATATTTAGACACTGACCAGGCAATCAGGTGCATGAGGTTTATTAAAACTCTTTACAAATTAGTATATATTCAAATATTGAAATCTGTCAGTTTCAGGAATATGCGTAAAAACAAGCTTTATATGAAATATCCATAGTTTGAAAACGAAGAAATCAACCAGAAATATTCTTCCGCAATCACCAATCAAATTGAATCTTTTCTATGCCAGTTCCAGCAAGTAGCGTAAGCGAATGAAAACAAGTTGCTATTATTTGAGAAAAAGAACAAATTTGTTATATTTTGAATGTTTCCCAGTGGCCACAAATGAAAAATAATTACAGCTCAACTGAATTGTTGAATGTGCAGCGGGAAATTTGCGCGCGCCAATGAAGTTTGTTTTGAGCGCAATAAATAAATACATCTCACACAATTAATGAGCCATTCGAATGGCGTCATATGAACATCAGTCTACGTGCAAAATTAAAGAAAATTCTTATGACGTACTTTGGTTTACGAAAAATATTGCCAGCCGAACTGAACTAGCGCAGAGCGGGAAGTGCTCCTTTATAGCGCAATGCAAGAAATGCTCGCAAGCAAGCCGTAATAAATACATGTACAACTGCACACGCACACACACACATACAAAGACATGCGTGGCCAGCAATTTCCGTGATTGTGTGCAGTGCATTACATAAAATCGCACAATTACTTCACGAGACAATACACCTAAAAATATGCAACTAGAAATGTGCACGCTATTAAAGTGCGGCACCGTTGGTTAGTGATGTGGAATTTCAATATTTTACTTTCAGATATCGATCAAATTTGAAATGTCGATAGTTCGCTTTAGTATCTACAGCAAAAAATATTTGAAGCAGGCAACCAAAGTTTAAAATGTGTCTGCTGCAGTTAAGTTTTGCAAAAACATGCAATGCAACTGAATCTCAAAAAGTTAGTTTCCGAACAATAAAATCGTTGCTACTTGCTATGAAGAAATAATTTCTCATACCATATATACTCATATTTTAAAAGATTCCCTTAAATTGTTATCTCTTTTTCTTTTATCTGTAAAGTGATCAAATTCTTTGCCAGTAATCAAAATTTATAATACTTAAAGAGCATAATAGATAGCATAAATTATTTTACAGCATAGTTCATAAAATACATTAATTCTTTTCGGATCCTAGATTTTTGGTTTTTCTATAGAAAAGTTTGCATGTCTCTTGCAGCCAAAAAAAAATGCTTATTTTCAGTGCTCTATAAAAAAAAGTTTAAATATGAAGATTTACAAATTGCCTTATATGTAGAAAAAGAACCTTTGAGGCCAATTTGTTTCAGATTGGAGTAGCTTGTATTAGCAATAAAATTATATAAAAAAAAACTTTTTAAAAATAAGCTTTAATTTATTTAATGTACTAAAAAGTAGAAAATAAATTGTTTTTAAGTCACCTGTATCTTACTATCCATAAAAGCTTGGGGCGCTCATGTGTTCAATATTTGTCAAACAGTTACCACAATATTTTATTTAAATAATTTTTTGCAAATAGATTCTAGTAATGAAAGATATGTTGAATTTGGATATTGAGCGCACAAGCTTTTATTGATAGTAAGATACAGGTGACTTAAAAACAATTTATTTTCTACTTTTTAGTACATTAAATAAATTAAAGCTTATTTTTAAAAAGTTTTTTTTTATATAATTTTATTTTCTACTTTTTAGTCTTCCATAAATTCAATTTTAGAGCTCTGAAATTTTTCACAAAAAGAATTTAAAACTTGCAGAGCAGTACACAATATTTAGGGTATTCACAGTGTTTCCTATCGTCAGATGTCATATCCTCAATTTAACAAATAATACGGCTGTGATCGACCCTAATATTCGTGGCATATTTGTGACGCGGTGAGTTGTTGCTATTTTGCCAGCAGGGCGCGGCAAGTAAGTTCCTATCGTTTTTCATTGATGTGTGGTGTACCTATAATTATAGACTGAAGCCCAAGTGTGTAGTTGCTTGAAAAGTGCCACGCCCCCTGTCCTACGCCCATAAAATTTTACCAGTGGGACGACACATCCAAGAGGCGACTGCATACGAAATTTCAATGCTGCACGACCTTTAGTTCCAAAGCTAATCGAGATCAAAAATTTTGTTTGTATGGGGGGTGCCACGCCCCCTTATCCTACGCCCATAAAATTTTACCAATGGGACGACACATCCAAGAGGCGACTGCGTACGAAATTTCAATGCTGCAAGACCTTTAGTTCCAAAGCAAATCGAGATCAAAAATTTGGTTTATATGGGGGGTGCCACGCCCCCTTATCCTACGCCCATAAAATTTTACCAGTGGGACGACACATCCAAGAGGCGACTGCATACGAAATTTCAATGCTGCACGACCTTTAGTTCCAAAGCTAATCGAGATCAAAAATTTTGTTTGTATGGGGGGTGCCACTCCCCCTTATCCTACGCCCATAAAATTTTACCAATGGGACGACACATCCAAGAGGCGACTGCGTACGAAATTTCAATGCTGCACGACCTTTAGTTCCAAAGCAAATCGAGATCAAAAATTTAGTTTATATGGGGGGTGCCACGCCCCCTTATCCTACGCCCATAAAATTTTACCAGTGGGACGACACATCCGAGAGGCGACTGCATACGAAATTTCAATGCTGCACGACCTTTAGTTCCAAAGCTAATCGAGATCAAAAATTTTGTTTGTATGGGGGGTCCCACGCCCCCTTATCCAGTGCCCCCCTTATTTTCTCAGTAGAAGGATATCAATATGCAGTAAGTTCCTACCGAGTTTCATTGATGTGTGATGTGTAGTTCTAAAGTTCTACACAAATCTGGAGTTTATAAAAAAGTGCCACGCCCCTTGTCCTACGCCCATAAAATTTATTGATTCATGTATTGGGCTCTAGATTAGGCATGTATGCAAAGTTTCAGATCTCTAAGTAGTCGGGAAGTGGGTGAAAAATTGATTACTAGATTTGACGACATACATACCTGATTTGAAGTTAATATAAAGCTTATAAAAAAAAGCAAAATAGTACTACTTTTTAACAAATATATTATTCATTAGTTGGAACATTTTCAACCAATTAATTAGGTATACTGCCAAATAGTTTCTGTATAAAAAATACTGATTTTTGCGTAAAATAATTGATAGTGATTGATTGAAAAAGTTATTAGTATAACAAGTTGCATAATTTTTGACTAATTAACTAGATATCGTAACTAACGCTTTTGTCTCACTAACTGATTACCCAGTACTTGGTTACTTGAGCATGCAATACTTTCATGACCCTAGCATTGCTGTGAGTGTGTCGTCAATTGGTGTGTGTGTGTGTGTGTGTGTGTGTAGCAATTCGGCGAATTTAATTTGAGTGGCAATAGATTTTAATGGCGTGCACAATTTTCTATTCTACACTGCCATTGCCAGTGCTGCTGCTGCTGCCACTTTGAGGCCAGCAACAACGAAATTTGACGAAATGAGTTTTCAATGCTGCAACGAGCAATATCACAGCAGCAACAGCAGCAGCAAATGTCTATTTTTTATATGCGTAAGAATTTAATTTTTGTTTTTGCTATAGTAAATCGCAAAGTATTGACATTTATGTGAGTTTAAAAGAATGTCATAAAGTTGCAAGATTGCTGAAGAAGAACAAGGCAGAAGAGATACTTCTTATGACATGCATATATGTTATTTTGGATGCGATAAGGGAACGCGAAGAGGGGTGCGTATATTTATTTGCATATTGTGCACATATAAATTTAAGCATGCTACGAAAACAACAACAATTCACTTCTAAGACAACTTGAAGTGGCTCGATATTGTTGTCTGTCTTCTCAATTTATGAGAGTGTGAGTTTGAGCGTGTATGAGTAAGTGATTAAACATGTAGCGACATGTTGTCGAACTGCCGCTGCCCAACATGCCGCCAACAGCTTCGGCCAAAGTTATGCAAATGCCACTCAATGTGTTTAGTGTTAAATGTCCGCCTGCTGCTGTCCTTTCCTTTCCTTTGCACAGCAACTTATTGTAATTTCATCATCGTCTTCTTCATCTTTAGCTTCTTCTTTTTTCGGCACGAAGTTTTTACGATGGAATCTGCTGAAGCATTTAAGTAATTTGCATGAGAGGATGTTTGTGGCTGCCTTCACTGGCGCGCTTGGACTTTACGGTTCGAATTGTACTGTTCTTGGCAGTTGTAATAGCAGCACAACAACAACAACAACAACAACAAACACCAAAATAAAAACAGCAATAAGCAAGCTAGCCAAGGCAATAGCAAAAAACAGGCACGTAGTCTGTTAATTCTAGAAGTCAGCATCCTGCAATGGGCAAATGCCTGTCTGCGAGCTGGTAAATTTTCTTATTCGAGCTAGAGCACGACCGAGCCCGAAATTTTGTCCGAGACCGATACCGAACTTCGGCCCTTTTTTAAATGTTCGGCCGAAACCGAGACCGAGACCGAACCTTTCAAATATCTATGAAAAAAAAGAAGAAGAATTTTAATGAAAAAAAATTTATACATTTTTAGGAAAAAATACATTTTATTATAAATAACAATTCATTTGAGGTATAAATATGTACCTACATTAAGCATCTGATTTATGAAAAATCAATAAAAAGTACCTATTAATAAAAAATTTTAATTTTGGGTAAAACTATACAATTTTTTCCTCAACTGTTCGGCTAAATACTCGGCCGTTTTTAGCCGAGACCGAACCCGAACCCGAACCTTTTGGCCGAACCGAAACCGAGACCGAGCGTTCGGTCGGGCTCTAATTCGAACCCTTCAAACTTTTGAACACTATCAAAAAATATTATTTATTTTTTTATTGCAAAAAAAACTTCTACAACTGGCATAATTTCTTACTGTTCCATATAATTTAAGGCGTCTATCAATGCGTCAAAACTTGAAATATCTTTACTGTTTTTCTTCTAATTAAACTCATACTTTACCCCTCCCCGTCAAGCAGAGTTAACTAGCTACGTTCCTGCTTACAGGCTACTTGCTGCCTTCTTCAGTTCCTTTTGTGTTCTACTTTTATTTAAAATAGCAGCAGCGGCATTAACATAAACAACCAGTACAACTACAATAACAACAAAAACAATAACAACACACACAAGTAAACAAGCAAATAAACAACCGACAATTGGAATTTTACATTTGTGAGTGTATGCATATGCATGCTGCCAAGCATGCTTCTTCTTCTTATTCTTCCTTATTCGATGCGATTTTATTTTATTGCATTTTCCTTTATACACATACATACTTACACAAACACAGCAACACACAAATACACAAACAAACATTTTGCTTAAGAAAATTGCAAATCGTCTCAGCTCAGCTCTCAGCAGCCACAAAGGGTGCTCATCTCTATTTCTTTGTACTGCCGCAGCAGGATGTGCCAGGATTAGTCGCAAATTTGCTCGTCTTATGTTAGTACGAGTAAATGCATGTGTGCATGTGTATGTGTGTGTGTGTGAGGAAAAATTCAAAGCAGCGCACTCACACACTCAACAACTCACAGCATATCAATCTAATTTTATTGTGGCCGATTGACTGGCTGCTTGCTTTCGTCCTTGCTGCCTTGCTTGCCTCCTTGCTGTGCCCGTGCCGGTTGCTGAAGTGTGTTGTTGTATGCTGAGTGGGGATACGCAAATGTGGCGCTGTGGCTGGCCAATACTCACACAAAGCTTAAACTTCAATTGAGGAATTTTACCAGCAAATTATTTAGATATTTTTCTTCCTCAGTTGCTGCTTGGCTGCTGGCAATGGAAGCTGCTGCTGCTGCTGTAAATTGTATGCACAACAATTACGGTTTGTTTTTGTTTGCAATAATGTCTTACTTGATTTAAAATAATGTAAATTGCCATGAATTACTTTAAGATTTATTTTTCTATTGCATATTTTCTCAATTTATTTGTATGGTAGAAATGAAGAGATATTTACGAGCGTGGTCTGAAAGGTTTCCGATCTAAAGAAGTTATGAAACATTTATTCTTCAAATTTACATTTCTGTTTTCATTTCTATAATTTTTATATAGCCTCATTGTAAGTCTGCACACTTCTCCCAGCAGTACTTCCATATCATTTACGTCGAGTACGCATCTTTCTCCGCAAAATTCTTGTTTCCGAAGCTGATGGGCTCCTCATTTAAAGAAATTCTCTCTTTTACGTGTAATATAGAAGTGGTGTGTATGATTGATGACCCCCTGTTGATATAAAATAAACCAGAGTTGTGCTGAATTATACACATATGTATTATGCACGATTTTCTACACGTAGAAAACTCACAAAACCACGTAAAATCTGTAATTCATTTGAAATATTCCAAAGTATATTTAGAATTTTCTGAATTTTTATTGGAATATCTGAAAGAAAATTTATATTTCTCTAAAGTACATTTGATAAATCGTGAGTATGTACATTTGGAATTTTCTTACATGTATTTAAAAGTTATTTTACAAAATTTTCTTATAAGATTAGGTATATACAAATTAAAGATATGTTACAACAGATTGTTGTTGGGATTAAGCACGAAACGCCTCTGCGCCTTTAAATGCAATCCTGCCTCATTTGAGCCTCTCACTCTGTCATTACAGTTAAGACTGCTGCTGCTATTCCATAATAAATAAGCACTGAATCACTTTTATGGCACAAGCGCACAGGAAGTGCAGCTAACGGCACTTTACACTTCCGGCACTGCACCGACACCGGCCTGCGATTGCAAGAACAAACAGAGCCTGTTTGCTTAACTCGTCTGGCAATTGCACTCCGACGCAGCTAAAGTGGCTCATTAGCCGCGCCAAACTTGCGCCAATTGGCGAGTGTAAATCAAACACAAACGCTTGTGCCACGCTGCCGAACTACTGCTTCTTACAATTGACTCACTTCCTTATGGCCAAAAACATAATCAACAATTATTCGTATGCAATGCTCGAAGAAAAAACCAAACTAACTTGATGAAACTTTTCCAATAAAATTCCCGAATGTACACAATAGCGGCCAAATAAAAGTGCAAAAGGCAAGACAGACAGAAGCGGGATGCCAACTGCAACTGCGAACGGGCCATAACCACGACGCACTAAACCGTGGTTAAGACGTGCCCACTGCACGGCAGCTCCGAGGCGGGCCGGGAACCGCAATGTAAATGCGAGAACAAACAGAGGCCAGCGCCGGGCAGCTGCGTTTCAACATTTAACGGTCTAATTGCACACACACGCATAGACACATATGCACCAAGTCGCTACACACACACACATTCACACACGAACCCACACAACCGCAGGCATAATTCGTTGATTTATGGGCATCGGCAAACACTCAAAGACGGGCTCATTTATTTATGCATTTCCAGGGCACTTTTTCAGATACTCGTATTTATTATATTAAATTTTATTGCATTGTACCAGTTAAGGCATTCTTTTATAAATTGCTTTGAACAAGAGTTTATCAAACTTAAACTTGAAATAGAATTAATTGAATTTGGAATTGATTTTAGAATTGCAAATATTCGTTTCTTGTCTTTATATACTCTGAAATTTGAGTTGGTATAGTGGCGGATAGACATAACAACATATCGCTGGCAAAATGTACAATTTTTGAGGAAAACTTTTTGTTAAAATGGAGCCTGATATAAAATGCATATGACTAATTATTCTATTATCTTAATTGGTGTCTTATATCTTCAGTCGAGGGCGAGGGCTCAATTTGTGGCAGACTAAATTCAATCAAAAAATCACATAAATCTTCCAAAGTTTTGTTTTACTTCTGCCGTGAAGAACTTGCTACTTCCCTAAAGTATTCTTTACATCGATAACACTTTTCAAACTCTTTCAGTCTCTAAAATGCAATATATATTGTATAATACATTTGTGGATCTCTTTGCTTGTGCCTAATATACAATGTTGGCAAAAAAAGAATGAACTAAATTTCCAAATAAAGAAATTCTTTTCTGCGCTTCAGAATATCTTTTGGTATGATTCCCTTGTGGTCAAAATGTATTCCACACGCTGAATTGCTTGTTAACAAATACAGTGATCGCTTTCATTATCATTGGCATAGTTCAACAATTATATGCATTTGCTAGGTATTTTCTGACAAGACGTTTTCACGCTCGGTGTGGGGCCTTTAAGCTACTCCATGTACTCCAGTCTTAGCGAAAGAAATTTGTACCATAATTCGAAACATTTTAAGAATTAAAATTAGCTTAAAAAAAACTTCTATTATATGTAACAACTTATTTACTACTATGCCGCTACTCAATTTACGCCGCTAACTTGAGCCTTTATATTGAGTCGTAGTCATTAAGAGACGTCGTCCAGTCGAAGGACTCTGCCTTCATGCAGTTCGCCAAATGCAATTACCTGCTCCGTTTTATGGCGAATTTTATTAAACACTGCCCCGAAAGTGTGCAATTTACACGCCATGCCGGCGACGACAACACGTAGTTGGATGTGTCCGGCCAGTTGCCGCTCGCAATGCCAAATGCAAGCCGACATTCCGAACCTAATAAAATTGTAAACATGCAATTTTATTAGCGCCACTCTTCAGCGACTTCATTATTTTTGCAATTCCTTGCAAGAAGGAACAACTACAAAAACGGAAACGGAAATGACAGTGGTGTGTCCTTATTGAATTGATACTGCCGCAATGCGCCCTCACAAAGACGCCCGATGCCACAGGCCGAACACCAGAGCACAGCCGCTTTTGGCCTTTTAGCATTTGGCTATAAAAATAATTTTGCCATAGGGAAGCTGCAGGCCACATTCTCGCATCCTAGCAGCTTCTTTCCGCCAAACTGCTGACAGGCCACCGAAGTTTCCGAAGTTGTTGCGTTTGCTAGCTCGTAAATTATGGTACCGTTTCATTGAGTTTCTTTTAGCGTCGTTTTTGTTGTTGCTGCTTCCTTTTTTTTCTGTTGTTTTATGTTGCTCCTTGCCGTTGTGCCTTGGAAAAGTGACGTGCAAGCGAATGTGCCGCTTGCATTACGTTTATAAAACATGTTGAATGCAAAAGTAGCACAAGAAAAGTATTTCCGAGGGAGATATTAAAACGTTTTGGCTTGTGTGCATGTTTGTGTGTGTGTGTGTGGCTGTATAAATAGCTAATAACAGTAGGCAACAAAAGTAGAGGGTTATATTAAACATTCTCGTGCCTTCGAATGAAGGTCTTAAGTAGAGGAGGCACTGTCGAAGCTTGGCATTTCCAACTGTAGAAGGGGCGCGCGCCTGGAGGGAAGACCTACGTCAGGTTGGAACCCAATAATGGATTGTTATATACCAATCAAGAAGAAGAGACTATATATTAAGCGAATTTTATTGTTCTGATAAAAAATTATGTAGAGCCAAGAACATTTCAAAAGATCATCGAGAAAACAACAGGAGAAAATATTTCAAACTTTATCGAGAAAAAATTCAATGGAGAAATAGAGAATATCATCTGGCATATCAATCGCCTAACTTTAGCTTAATCTAATATCTAACAAGTAAGGAAGTATCAGTCGGGTTTCACCGACAGAGTAATACCCTACACCATGTTCCCAAGTAGGGTGATAATTCACTGAAATTGTGGGTGCATTTGATTTACAACCCATATAGTGGGCGGACCACGCCCATTTTTGGCAGACTACAAGATATACCTAATAGGACTATACATGCCAAATATTGATGCTCTGGCAGGTGTACAACAGATGTTATCGGTATATTTATTTTACTGCCCCCATGGTGGTCGGACCATGCCCATTTTTGGAGAATTAAAAGATATTCTTACCAGGAACGAAGTAACCAAATCTAGACGCTCTGGTGTATATATTATGGAAGTTAAGAGGGTTTTTCGTTTATCGCCTATATAGTGGGCGCACCACGCCCATTTTCTTCTATGGCATCTAAGACCTATATATCAACTTGGGAACCGAATTTCATTCATTTATATTCGTAACTAGTCAATTGGGAGCCATTTTACCGGAAAAAGTTTGCCGCCTATATAGTGGGCGGACCACGCCCATTTTTTCGTATGACATAGATAACCGCCCCCTTAACTTGAATACCAAGTATTATTCTTTTCAATGGTTAATTAGACAAATTACAGTAATTTGATCGCAAAAAACCCGAGGTAGAGGGACTTATAGGTCCATTGGGGGCGTATCCTTCGACCGATTTGAATAATTTTAACACTTTACCTAACCCGAAGTTCACTGTCACTGTGTACCAAATTTGGTCCAAATCGGGCAACTCCTTCTTTCTTTTTTTTGCGTACACGCAGACAGACAGACAGACAGACAGACAGACAGACGGACAGACGGACAACCGGAAATGAAAAGAGAAAGTGTTTCTGATCATTTATATATACTTATGTCTATACCTAGGAAGGCTGCTTTAATGCGTTACAATTTTGGCACAAAGTTATTATACCCTATTACCATAGGTGTAGGGTATAAAAATGTTCTTATATTTTATTTGAAAAAACTGCAGGTACTCTAGAAAAAGAAGAACTTTTAAAACTGGTTAGGAACAATATTTTCGCCAGTGCGGATTCAAATTCAGATAAGCATTTCTTTTATTTCCAACAAAATCTACGAAAGGCAATGCAAAGAATTGAGGGTACAAACTGTTCTTATGTGTAGTAGAACAATAGCATAGTTTATTTTAATATTTTTTTCCCTGAGAACCTATCCAAGATTATAATAAAGAGATAAACAAATAGTTGCTGAACTTTATTTGCATATTTGCACTCTTTTATTAAAAGTGAATGAAAGCTGATTATAGAAATTATTTTAAGCATTAAAACCTTAAATAAAATTTTTACAATCAATTTTTGGGAGGCGCTATTTAAAGCCACTTTTGAAGAGCAAAAATATAAGATGAGAAAGTTTATATATTTGTGCATAAAGAAAAAATACGCATTAATAAAGCCTTATACTCTAACTGGTCAGCTCAAAATAAATATTCCTCAAAATGTATGTGCGCATATTTTTGCAGCACACTGTTCTTCTTCATTCTTAATACCAACGCGCAGTCATTTTCTAATTTTGCTACGTTGCTGCTTTGGGCTGTCTTGCGCTGCACCATGATGCACTGCAGCTAAGTGCATTTATACGAAAAGTGTACGCGAGCGATTCTCGCCGAAGGCGGAGCGCTCCAATTTTCTGAACTTGTAAAGCGACTGCTAAACGCCATAAAGTATGCTACGAAAGTGGTGAGGCGTGTGTGCGTGCGTGCGTGCGTGCTGCACTCTGCGAAAACGTAATAAATTCTATTTAAGCAAAATTTGCCACCAAGAAGACATGTAGCCACGATGCGCCTTGGATAAATGCAGCCACTGCTGCTCAGGCCAGCAATTCCAGTTGCTGCAGTGGCGTATGTAAGCAGCCGACTACGTGTGCCATCAGTCGCCTCATTGCGTTTTTATGCTTACGAAAATCAGATGACACCAACAAGAAGGATGACGAAGCTACTTTGACTGGTCGTACTATTAGCAAGTTGACCAGGGTATGCTAAAACCAGATCGTGGTTTCGAATAACCAATCAACTAATTTTTTGGTATATAACATCTATCAAATATATTTGTCAATTCGATTTCCTTTAAGGCTATAAAACTAGGTACCTCAGAATTAAAAAAGCTTCTTATAATAGAATTTGCTTTTGGAAACTTTTTTAGCTCCTTTAAAAAGTTTTCCTCGGAAATTTTTTAATTGAAATCGACTTTTTTATCTATCGTGGTATTCGACTCTGGTTTCGTTTCGCAGGCGAAAAGTGGAATTCACTACAGTCAGCTCGTGCTGCTCTTGTCATTGTATTCTGACTACTGCTCTTTGTTGTTATTGTTTTGGTTGTTTTGTTGGTTGCTATTGTTGTTGTTGTCGACAGCTCCTGCCTTCCGCATAAATTATGCACGGCACTAGAATGAGCTTTGCAGCGAAGTGGCATGCCACAAGCGCCACAAAAGGGTCGCCTAGACTCAGCCGAACTGTCCTGTCTACTGCTGTCACCCTTCCTCCCCTCTGTACAACCAAAAATGACGCGCTAAGCGTCTCCATTCGTGCACAAAGTTGCTTCAACGCAAAGCCGTGCGCAAGCTTGAATGCTTTATAAGTGGAAGCCGCCTGCGTTGCAGCATTTCCGGTTGGCCACCAGCACCAACGCTGCTCCAGCTGTTGCTGCAATACTACCGCCTGCTGTTTTGGCTTTTGCCGTTCGAACTCTTTGAGCTGTCGCCGCTTTGAAATCTCTTGGCGTTAATGTCAACTAACTTAAAATGTCGTTTATTAGCGGCATTCGTGCGGCAGCCACTGACGTCGCTTATGCGCTGCCACTGACGCGCCTCACTCCGCTGTTGCAGTCGGCATGTGTGACGTTGAAAGGCGTGTTAATTTATGATGACAAATATGTTAAGAGTGCTTTTAGCAGCGTGAAGAATACTCTTCAGAAAAACGCCAAACAATTTCATGGAACACAATGGCAGCGTGCACTAACACAGACAGATATCAATGTGCATATGTATATGCGGGAGCAAACAATTCTCGAGATTATCAGAAAAAGTCTTCTTTTCTTTTAAATCTAGTTTGAATGCTTTCAAAGCGATTCAGTTAAGTTAAACTCGCTTTGATAATTATAAAATAAAATAAATTTGATTCTCCAATTTGATTATGACTTCTTCCTTTTAAATACCAGCTTAAATTTGGTTTTCATCGTATTTCTTTTCTTCTTACTTCGTTTCAAATTTCCGTTTGAATTTCGATACTGTAAAATGAAAGAATTGTATGTCTGATCCAGGTTTCGTTGATCGAATATGTGTCGATTCTCTCGAGCTCTGTCGAGTTATGAATTTGATTCGAGTCCTGCTCAGATCTTGATTAAATATCACTATGTACCCATATTTCATAAATTGGTCGGCATTGAAAATATTTTGAGGCATTTCGGATCACAAGGAAATGCAACTATCAACGCCTGTAAGAGCTCAATGAACTGAAAATAAACAAGTAAGGAAGTATCAGTCGGGTTTCACCGACAGAGTAATACCCTACACCATGTTCCCAAGGGGGGTGATAATTCACTGAAATTGTGGGTGCATTTGATTTACAACCTACATAGTGGGCGGACCACGCCCATTTTTGGCAGACTACAAGATATACCTAATAGGACTATACATGCCAAATATTGATGCTCTGACAGGTGTACAACAGATGTTATCGGTATATTTATTTTACTGCCCTCATGGCGGGCGGACCACGCCCATTTCTGGAGAATTAAAAGGTATTCCTACCAGGAACGAAGTAACTAAATCTGGACGCTCTGGTGTATATATTATGGAAGTTAAGAGGATTTTTCGTTTATCGCCTATATAGTGGGCGGACCACGCCCATTTTCTTCTATGGCATCTAAGACCTATATATGAACTTGGGAATCGAATTTCATTCATTTATATTCGTAACTAGTCAATTGGGAGCCATTTTACCGGAAAAATTTTGCCGCCTATATAGTGGGCGGACCACGCCCATTTTTTCGTATGACATCGATGACCGCCCCCTTAACTTGAATACCAAGTATTATTCTTTTCAATGAGTAATTAGACAAATTACAGCAATTTGATCGCAAAAAACCCGAGGTAGAGGGACTTATAGGTCCATTGGGGGCGTATCCTTCGACCGATTTGAATAATTGTAACACTTTACCTAACCCGAGGTTCACTGTGACTGTGTACCAAATTTGGTCCAAATCGGACAACTCCTTCTTTCTTTTTTTTGCGTACACGCAGACAGACAGACAGACGGACGGACAGACGGACAGACGGACAACCGGAAATGAAAAGAGAAAGTGTTTCTGATCATTTCTATATACTTATGTCTATACCTAGGAAGGCTCCTTTAATGCGTTACAATTTTGGCACAAAGTTATTATACCCTATTACCATAGGTGTAGGGTATAAAAATCCAAAACCGAAAAAAATTTTGAATTTTACTTGTACCTACTATGCATAATATATTGAGTTGACTTGTAAAGGTATTGCTCATCGCATCGGCTTTGGTTTTTAAATGATTTAAGAATTAAATACTTAATTATATTATTAATTATTTATGAACAAATTTTTATTTTAATGATTGACATTCGATGATTTCATAAGCTTTGTTACGTTTTACATCTTAAACACTCATACGCACCGTTTATCCCACTTCATTCATCAACTTGTTTCGAAAACGTTCAAACGTTTTGTTTAAATGTCCGAAAAATTGGTGAATAAACTAACTCCTAAAATGGATTGGAAGCCATCAGCAAACAACGTTGACATGAAAGTGGCACATTAATGGCACCCCAAGGAATATTTTATTGGCTTTTAATTTGTTTGGTAGGCATTTGTGCAAAAATGTACTTCAAAAACCAATGGCAATAGTTTTTTGTGGTAATTCTAATGCCAAATAAGCGCTAACGATGCGTTTGATTTTAAATCACGGCTCAGGCACATTAATTTTCCTGGCTCGGTGCATGCACGAATTGACCCCAGGGTGCCATATTAGTTGCAATCCTAAAGCAAAGCCTATTCGACGTTGAATGCACACAAATGCAAAAGCCTTTTCTAAATCAGTTAAAGAGACTAAAGCATAAATAAAACTCAGCGCCTGTAAATATACAAAATTTTCAAATTAGGAAAATTTATTTCAGAAATGGTCAATTCAATTTCAGAAAGGGCCATATGCAATTATGAAAAATCGATTTCATTGTCAGCTTCTGAAATCAAATTGGCTACTGCTAAAAAGACTTTTTCTAATCTGGAGCCAATTAATCACTTTCTGTAATAAATTTAACTAATCTGTATTCATTTTGTGCATTTTTTAAATCAATTTGTACAATCATTTTGACTAAGCTGAATTTCATTTTGTTGATTTTGAACTAAATCTTTAAATGATGAAGAAAAAAATAGAAGACTGCAAATATGAACTTATTCTGAGTGAATTTAAGTGCGAAAAAGCTTGTTTATTTTATAGATATTTCTTCCTTGTTGTCATTAATCACAATAAGTTATTATTAAAATTAAAGGAAAAGAACTAAGTGCTAGGACTTTTACTTCATTTCAAATAAAATTTCATTTATTAATTACTAATATTATATCTTTTCAGCCTAGCATGAGCTAGGTAAAGAGCTTTATGAGTGCGATGAATACACGTAAGAAAACGGCAAATCATCACGAGAAACGATGCTGTAGAAAGAATTATGTTATCAATCTATTTGAATTCAGCTAAATCGGAACCATCGGATCGGAACGGGTTTTTAAGGACAATTTTGATTGCTCGCCAAATTTCGAGAAGCCCTTTTCGCTGTACTAAAACAGCGGGCATGGTTTTCAAGGTGCATAACTTCTGCTTCAAGCACAAAAAAGAAGAGTAAACTTTTCTGATGAAAAGTTTCCCGTTGAAAAAAAAAACAACAACCACGCACTTTTGACATATGTAGCCGTATATTAGCATATCTGTACTTATATATCTGTCTGTCTATCTGTGGGGAGCCGCAGAAAAATGTAAGTGGATTCACTACATACATAAAACTACACATGAACACACAAACGTACTGGCAATGGCTGATATTAGCCACGAGAGCGGCTTTCGAAATGTGGTAAAAAAAAACGCAATTCAAGTTTGAAATTGTTGTGAAAGGAGGAAGGGGGCGGGACAAACGAGCAGCAAAGACCTGCTGCCACAAATGCAAAGCACAACGCGTTGATGAGCAAAGTTTATGATTAATTTTTGCATAACATAAAATGTTTTTTTTCCTCTGTACGAGTACTTTCAAAAATAAGCAAAAACACGAAAACTGCTTTAATTTACAAAATTTTCAAAAATGTTGTTTAATTTTGCAGCGCGCAAAGCTTTATTCCAACTGCAACTGCAACTACTTCCTATCTACATTTATATCTACATACATGCATATGTATTTGAATGTATATCTGTAAACGAGTTTCACAGTTTTTGTGCAGTGCCAACTTTCGACAATTGCCTTCTGAACTTTGTGTGCAGGCGGGTTGTTTGCGCTTTTGGCACGTCTGTCACATGAGCGCGCTATCAATTGCATTACGCTGCCAGTGCAGAGTGCGTTCCCGCGTTCCCAGTCACTGATATCCAATCTCGCCGGAGCGCTTGCCGTGGCACGGCGGCTGCCACAACAGCAACTCGCACTTTCGTCTGATTTGAGTCAGCGCACAAAAAAACACTCACATGCGAGCGAGATTGTGCAAGAATGTGTGAGTGTGTGAGTGTTGATGTGCATGTTTGTGTTCTGTTGTGTAGGTGTTAACACCTTTCTTTTCTCAACCACCACTCCTTCCTCTCGGCCGCTGCTACGCGCCGAGTTTTGTTAATACGAATATACAGCGGAAGCAGTTAAAACTCGCAAAATGTAAAAAGTTTTGCGTTCTGTTTGAAAAAGTAGTCGAACAGTCGAAAAGGTTCTTAACTGAAAAAGTTTTAAAAATGCCACTAATGTTGTTGGTGATTCTGCTCAGTTGCACGATTGCTGCAAGAAACGTGTTCACATAAAGATCAAGATTAAAGGTAAGCAAAAGGAAAACGAAATTGCATACAGGAAATTGTTTTGGCAGATAGGAAATCAGAATTTTAAGTTTATTCAATAAACTTTATTAAATAAATTTTCTTTAGATTTCCACTTTAAATTTAAAAAAAATTTTATTACCTCTCAATCAGTGGCTTTATTGAATTCTTCATTGATTTAATTAATTTTCTGATTCCATATCAGTTATCTTCTCCTGGGTCATTGAGTTCTCTCAGGCCGCGCTGACTAGTAGCTTAGAGATCCCAACTCCTAAATCGATAATAACCTATCTTAAGTCAATATGATTTCTTTCACCACTTCATTAATTTCTTGATTCACTTCATTCGATTTTTGAACAGCTATATAGCTATACAGCTATATTACCATTCACTTGATTCACTTCACTGATCTTTTGAGTACATATCTTGCAATCTTCATTAAAGTTATGAATTTCTTAACTCTGCTCTTTCTATATTACATTAATTTCTTTTATATCTAGTTTCAATAAATACATGTCCTGATCAATTTTAAAAATTTCTTATTCTTCAGAAAAAATTCAAATAATTCATTTATTAACTAAATTAATTAATATTGAATGCACATAATTTCTTTCTTGTTACAACATTCATTAAAAAGCTTCCTATTGCTTCAAATGCTGTCAAGAATGGCCGCACACACACACAGACACTCGCCGCTTCACTTGCACTTCCCATTCCAATTGCATGTTATAATAATGATGATGTGGCAGACAATTTCCGCTTTGGGGCTTTACCACTTCCGCCGTACCGACAAATTCAATAAAAGAGAAAATGTAGAAATAAGAAAAGAGAGGAAACGTTTTCAGCAGAGGCGAAGGTGTGAGTGCGATAATTTCATGCAGATTTCAGCTGGTTTCCGATTCATGCATTTTATAACGAATTCTTTCAAAATCTACGCACACAAGCAAGCGCTGAGCGATGTTGTCATAGCATATAAATGCGTAGTATAGAAACATCAAAGCTTTTATAATGCAATGCAACAGAAGATTTAAATTCCTTCGTTTTTCTTGCACGGTCAGTTGGATTTTATTGAAAAAGAGAATTAAATGCATTTAATCATTCTATGATATCGAAAAACCATTTCGTATTCCCAGTGACCATATGCTTGTCAATGCTTTAATCTAACGGTGAACATATCAACAAAATTTAGTGCAGCTTTAGAAAGTAAGCATTGTATCTAAAATGCATGAAGTTGCTAGCGGAATAGGAACAAAAATGTCAGAAGAGAAATCTTTTTGGGTTAAACTTAATGGAAACAAATTAATATTTCACTTATGAAAAAAAAGTTCTTCCAATTGTGACATTAACATCAAACCGTTGAAAATCGAATTTTTGTTCGATTTAAAAAATGATATGTGAGGAAAAAAATTACTTAGTAAATTTTTGCACCTGAAAATTCTCATCCAATCGAAATACTATCAAAACTTAGTTCGAAATTTGAAATACTATTTAGAATACAAAACTGAATATTCTTTTTCCTGAAATACACCATAAAAATTTTCCATTAAGTGACTTTAACGTAAAATAAATTATGACAAGTTTGCAGTCTTTGCAATCTTAAAACATTGCCAACAAATATTTGAAGCATTTATTATAATAAATCCGCGCTCATTTCTACGCTCAATATGAATATGAAATGCCGACAATGAATGCGGATGGCAATTTCACTTCAAGCACAAACAATGCATTGCATACAACAACAACTCATTTAATGCTCGGATCACGGCCAACGGTCTAGAATACACATTTGCATGCACATTCGCCGCAAACAAACACACACATGTACAAATGCATAAACAATGCGCTTGCCAGAGTGACGCAATAAATACGCAAGTATGCAAGTGTGAGTGCGAGTGTGTGCGAGTGCTTGTGCATGTAAGTGAGAATGTGTGAACATTAAAAAGGATTTCTCATGGAATTATTGTAATCGGTTTAAAAACTGTCACTTGACAGCTGCAAGTGACTTACGTAATGAATTAAATTTCACACAATGCCATCAGCTCACACACACACAAACACACATACAGGCGTACGCATTGATACTGTGCTGCCACATTTTGGTAGTCGTGCTGGGGCAGTGGAGCAGCGGGGCATGTGACATGGAAATACGCGCATTCCATCGTTTCGATTGTGCTCCATAATTTTAAATACATTTTGAGTTAATTACGTGTGGGTTGGGGGGGGAGAGGGAATGTTGCAGTTGCATGCACAAATGAACTGGCACAAATACGAAATTTGTTGCTGCCACAATAACCGCCCTTGCGCAGCGCTTAGAAATTTCTAACATTAAGGACAGGGGTGTTTAGTTTTTTTTTAACGAGGTAGAAAGCAATCGAAAGCTTCTGTCAGAGACTTCAACCCGCTAAAATCAACTCATATCAGGAAGGATTTGCCCTCCCGGGCCTTCCCTAAAGTCTTACCGTCAGAGCGTCTCTCCCGTTTTGGAACTTGCCCACTATTTCCTCGCTTCACCTCAGGCGTCCAGGTGGGGTAATCGATTTTAGCTACAGGGAATCATCTTCGGACTCGCTCTAGTTTTGGTGCCTGCTCTGTGGTCTGAAAATGGGGGCATAATTGTCACCATCAGAATCCGAGGCTGACAGAAGGACAGGAGTGTGGGGCTGCCATTTTGCAAATAGAGGTTAATTCTCTTTCAGGAAGTTGATATTGATTTCTACGAACAGAATGAATTCCCTCCACTGGCAGCCCTTTGGCTGCCACATATCTTAAAATTTACAAAAATCATATATGTATACAAGTATTACAGAATTGCCACAAATCCAACATTTCAACTTTGCGTGAATTACTTTTTTTATTGTTGCTTGATTAAGACAAAGACTTTTGCAGTTCCAACATATACCGTTAAACCATGTAACTAACTAATTAAATCACTGTACTATAGCATGTCATGCAAAACAGGCATCCTTTGTCAATTTACTACCTACCAACCTCGCTCAATTTTTACATGCAACACACGTAACGAACTTTCTTCCCCTCATTCCAACACTTGGCCATTTTACCATTTCCGCCATTATTTGGTCACGTAAAATTTGCGACACATTTACAATTTAATTGTGTTTTCGTGTTTCACATCATGTCGTACATGCATTTCCGCTGTCCGGCAAGCGATTGTACGGCCTGATTGATTACAATGTCCTGCGGCGATTTAACGAAAAGGCAACTGAAGTTGAGAAGGGCAGGCATTGGGTGTACATTTTGCTGTGCTGGAGTTTAAAGTTAATGGCTTCACCTGTAATGGCAATTATTATTGGCAATTCAACATTTTTTATAATTGGAAATATTTCAGGGCTCAACGAGCGTTGGCTGAATTATGTTTTTCAGGATCACAATTTTAGGTTTTTATCTTTTATACAATATTGCCTTCTAGCGTTGTAAACTTTTCTGCATAACTTGAGATCCATCCAATCTGCATAAAGTTTTCATGGAAACAAAATCGGTTTCAACTAAATCTTCTCTTAAACGAACGAGTAGTTGTCGATATATCAATACACTTTTCCTTTCTTACATATCGAAATCATTTATCGTTATTCCTGATATTATTTCGATTACTATTAATGATTTGTTGTTGGTTTTTCTTTGAATATCTGCGCACTTATTAAGCGGCAGCCAGAGTATCAAAATATAAAGAAAAAGGTGACAAGAAAGTATCAACTGCCACACTATCGCAAACACCAGCAAAGAATACAACAAAAAAAACATATACATATATGTATAATGGAATGAAGTGTAATAAAATGTCTGCCTAAAAAGCAACAACAAAAATTAACTACACGCGCGGAATTAACCGGCAAACACACGCACACATTTTCACTCATACTCCCATACGATACACTCACACTATCACATTGACAGGCAGCCTGTCGTAGCGGTATCCTTTCAAATCTTACTTGATACTTTGTTTATGCGCTCGTGTTGCTGCTTGTCGCCTAATATTGTTGCTCTTTGCTGTTGCTGTTGTTGTGTACGTTGTTGTTGTTGTTGCTGTGTAGTTATTTTGTTGCAGCAGCTTATAGTCTTTCAGCAGTGCATTGCACACGCAGCTGCAGCTGGGCTCGTGTTTGACTCGGCACTTTATGCCGCCGCATCGCCAGCGCCATCTACGCTGCTTAATGTTGCCCGCTCCCAGTTGCTGCAGGCATATCCTTCTGCCATCGCTGCACTACGCCTTTTACAGGTGTAATTAGACGCGCAAGTTAAGCTTGTGTGAGAAATTAATTAAAAGTTTGCATGCACTGTCTTTGTTGCTTTTGTTGTCGTTGTTGTTTTTGCTGTTGCTGTTGTTGTTGCTTTGGCAATATCATCAAATAACTTTGGCAGGATATTGAGCGTGAGTCGGCAGCAACAGCTTAGAACATAAACTCGGCAGCGTTTGTTCTCTCGAATGCAAATTCTTCTTTCAGAGGTTTTTAAACTTTTCGGAAAGTTTTTGGAAAATTCGAAGACAGAAGTGAGAAGAATATTTAAAGAGAGCCAGTTTTGGGTATTAATAATGTGCTGCCACTTCTTAGTCTTCCTTATATGCGATCATAGTCAGAGTTATCTTTTTAGCGGCCTAATGGAAATACCGGATTGGTCTTTAATCTCATGTGTAAATATATTTGTCTCAACTTTCAAAATCCGTTTTTTTAATAATACAACATTTCATATCCTTTTAAGTACATATATGCTTATCGACATAAATGTTAGCGTCCATATTCTTAGTTACTTCGAACAATACTTTTACATCGGTGAGAAGATGCGAGGGGGCAGGGTTACATCTCAATCTGATAGCTGTAAGCTACTAACAGTCTGAATTGCTTCCAAGTAAATGCGTAATTTTTCCCAATAGCATTTTTCTAAAGGAATCTCGTAAATATGCAGCTGAAAATCCATTTATATAGAAAATAGTTTATGTTGGAAAAAAAGCTAACATTTACATCAAATTTCATTCGCATTCGATTTTATCATGATTTAAAATACCGACTTTATATCAAATTTCTGCTTCTTCTTTTCATAAAATAACCGTTTAGATTTGGGTTCCGAATACAAAACAACAATAAGGCTTGCAAGTTCAAAGTAATTTTAAGTTTCAATTTTGATGATGATGATATTGAATTTGTACTCTAAAAATTGAAAATATTGTATTTGAATTTTATTTTCTATAGAGAAATAACATTAAAAAAATTTTTGTTCATTTTGTCCATCCGAATGCTTCATTTTTACCTCAAACCACTCAAATTTTTCAGCGAGTTCGATACAGATTTAAGGTGTATTCAAAAAGCGCCGACCAAGTAAACTCCTTTGCGCTGTACTTTTGGAAATGAAGACATTAGCATTCCTTGCAAAGGATATTTTGGCACAGCAGAGCAAACAAAAACTTGTTTACATTGCAATCACATTGGGACATTGCCGGTGCTTGTCGAAACACTGCGAAACTAACCACTGACCCGACGCTGCACTCGATAGCAGCTTCCACAGCATTGCCCCTCTGTCCGGAATACGTACGAGTACAGCTGAGCGTTCCAACTTAGGTGAAAATGAAAGCAAATATATTTGACACCTCTACGCAAAATCGCACATGCAAGGATAATGAAGCTTCCTTGCTTGCCTGGAAGGAAGTAGTCACACCAACCAAAATAACAGGCGCTAGCGCAAAGAAGGTACAGCAGGGAGCAAGATGAGGAGTTGGAAGAACAACATGCCAGCGATTGACGTAGAATATTGTTTTGCCGCCTGGCGCTGGCTACAAACGAATTCCATTGCCAAGTATTAAAGGATACAAGGCGAATTGCGAGCTAAGCGCATGATGACTGCGAATGCAGGGTCGGATATGGATACAATTGCTGATAGAGATACAGAGGACGTCGTAGTATGAGCGTATTATTATGTGTGTTTGTGTGTGTAAGAATGAAATGCCCCAACAGGCAACAGGAGATGGTATTCAAAGAAAAATATAGATTTTTTCAACTAAGGAAAATTTTACTTTATAAAAAAATGAATTTGCACAGACAGGAGAAACGAAAAGATCAGACCCGTTTTATTTAGGCCTAGTAAAGAAGAAATGAACACAGATCGATGAAATCGCTTAAGCAATTTTATACAGAGAAGCAAACGAAATCATATTCGAGAAAATATATAATTTCTTTCTTTCTATTTTGGACGAAGGATAGAAGAAGATCAAGGTCACAGATCAGTCATGATTTTCATTTGGTATCGAGCCTTCTTTATTGCTTTCAGAACAGAGCTCTGTATTTTTGTTGCTGGGATGATACAGAGCGAGCTGTAATTGTAAGCAACAAGCACAACCACAACAACAACAACAACCAAAAGCATGAGCAATGCACACCGGAAGAATTCTTGCGGAACACACAATTGGGAATTAGCTACGAATTGCTTCCTTGTGGCGGGAACTTTACGCATGTATGCTTCACGGTTAGACTGGAGGATAGACGGGTGTGGAGATACGAATGCAGAGAAACATGAACGAAGGAATGAATTCACAAAGGAAGAAAGAGATATGGGAGGAAACGGATGAATTTAGCGACTGACGGAAGGTTTTAACTGCCGGACGAAGGAGTGCACGGAAGGAGGCACAAATGGATAGAGAGAAAGTATCAAAAGAGAGAGACAAGTGAAGAGTTGTGCGTTGTACGGATAAATAAAATGAGGCGCCGTCCGACGGTCGGCCCGTATTGCCAGACATAGCAAGCTTGTACAACAGTGCATACGCAGTCGATTGCTTTGTTTTGGTTGCCGCTTGAGCAAACAACACTTGCGTGCAACTTCATAAATAGCCAAAGTAATGTTAGTGAGTGTATGTGTGTGTGTGTGTGTGTGTGTGTGTGTCTGTGTGTGTGTATGTACGTACGTTTGCCACAAATGCTTTTGCTGTCGGGATTGACAACAACAACACGAACCTACGCGCACAGCACAAAGGACCTCAGAGTCAAAAGTTCGCATAAACTACAGCGCAAAGAAGAAAGGCGCGCTCACACACACACACGCACGCATACCAATCTAACCGTTGGGGGTCCCGACATGTTCGCATATCTTCGCGCTGTGGCATGCATTCGTTGTTTTGATATAACACCCAATTGAGCAGTTCAAAAATATTTTTCCATGCATGCATTGGCTGTGATGTTTTGTTTGGTTGTTGTTGTTGCTGTTGCTGTGGCTGCCGCTGTTGCAGCAGTTTGCAATTGTTACTTCCTTTGGCAAGTGCAAGTTGTGTTGTTGGTAGCAGACAATGGCATGATTTCGCTTCCGGTTATGCATATTCCGGCGAGCATACTACTATACAAGAGGAAGTAGAGTTTTTGTTGCTATTGTAGCTGTTTGTATATCTCTGATGTCTTTGAGTTATACAGATTATGTTGTTTTTATTGTTGTAGTTGTTATTGTTGTGCTAGTGATATGCAAGTTATATGTTCTCGCTTGCTTTGCTAACTCGTTTGAGTAATTTACACATTGAGCGATAGTCGATATATGCAAATAATCTGATTTGATTTGATTTTCAAGGATTGCAAGGACATTTCGATGAGTGAGTGGTGCAGTTTGGAAGACAACAGAGACAGGAACTAATCATACACATTATGTCGAATCAGTCCAAATGTAGAAGAAGTCAGTGCGTTGCTGATATTTAGATTTAATCTATCCATCTCCAATGGATTATAATTTAAAGTCATTGGAATGATGAATGTGGTATATTAATAGCAGCGTGTAAGACCTTTCATTGCAGAAATTATTCAAATTTATTGCAGGACTCTTTTACTATGATTGTAACTGCAAGAAGGGCCTATATTCTTTGTTAAACCTAGAACAATAGTTTTAGTCTATTCGACTTCCATCGCTTTCATTAAAATAAATTTTTAGTGCAAGTCAGTAATTAAATTAGTGAGTCAATAAGTAGGTTAGTATATACATATGTAAGTATGTAAATAAATAATATATAATATATTTTTCGATATATAAATATGCAGCTTAGAACTTTTCTCAAATGTAGCGCATAATGCATGTCGTCTAAATGGGCAAAAAATAGCCGCCTAAGCCGATGCCAATTAAAACAGCATTAAATGCCGCCAAATGCATAATTTTGTTTGGCCTTCATGGGAAAATTGTAAATTTCATAATTGCGAAAATTAGCGACCACACCAAAAATGCACATTACCTGTGTTGAAAGTGCTTTTCCGAAAGTGCGCACTCATTAGGATTCGAGCGGCTGTGGAACGGGAAACGGAAATCCGTGCCAGGAAGGGGCAACGTGCATTAGAGTGTAAATCATTTTAATAAATAAACACTCACAAATTGCAAATGCGTGCTTTCGAATTATCACTGCTATACAAACGAATGCATACAGGTGTGTGTTATGTTGTATGTGTGTATGTGTGTTTGTGTGTAATTTAATTGTCGCATTGGAAATTAGTTTTACACCAACTGTCTGCGTGTCGGAAAAGGGATAATTGATTTTTTAGCGCTTTAATTACTTTGGACTAATTAAAATGCTGTGTAAATTTAATTGACAATATTTTTCGCAAGCGTATGTGTGTGTGTGAATATAACAGAGTGATCCTTTTCAGGACAGATCGTTTTTAAAATGCTTTAACAAAACTTCTTCAATTTATAAAATCAGTAAAATTACATAAGACTCGCTTGATATGTAGTTGATTTTAAAAAATGTCATAGACTAATCTGCGAAAACGTTCACGTGCCAATAAAAAAAAGTAGCACACAAAAGGACAATACACACACTTATGCAATTGCGAAATGCAACGGCAATCGATACAAATAGCGACGCATGTGGCACTTGCTGTGTGGCATGAGCAGCACACATGAAAACAATAATCCTTAAGTGGATTACAGCAAACGAACCAATGCAGCAAAAATTGGAAAAAAACTTGAATCAGTTTAAAAAAAGTGTGCAATGCAATAATCGAAATATCGGCGACAAACGGCAGCATATGAAGGGATAAACAACACGCACATAAAGCCAAGGGCACACACACACACTCACACACACACTTAAGTGAGAGGAGCGTAGCCTGCAAACAAGCGGAAAAACAATGGCAAGGATCTGCTGCGGTTACAGCCGAAGTGTCATTTGAGCATTGATGACGACAAGTGTTTGCCTTGGCGCACAATTACAAGCCGCCGCTTAATTTCGAGTGGGGAAGCGGCGACAGCAGCAACAACAACGGCAGCAAAACAAGCTCAAACAAAAGAGGATCAACTTCACAGAAATGCTGACAGCAACAACAACAAGAACAAGCGCAGCACGAGCAGAAGCAGGAGCAGCATGGCAAACATTGCGAAAGTGTACAGCGGTCATAGAACGTGTCTGTGTGTCTGTGTGTGTTGTTGCTGCAGTCAGCAAAATATGCCACAATAACAACAACCATAAGCACAACCAATAGCGGCATAACACCGAAGCATGCACTAACCGGATTGTGTGTAAATTCAATTAAGACTTTGGACGTTGTGGGAATGTAGTCGCACAATTCCGGCACATTTAAAGAGGAGCTACAGAGAAGCCTCTCGAATTTCCGTGAAACTTATAAAGCACAGAAGTGTTAAGCATTTTTGGCATACGCAGAATAAGCGATTCGATTGTTATAAAAATATGTAGTATAGAATTTGAACATATTTTTCACTATTCGTGCGCAATTTGTTTAAATATCTGTTAATATTTGTATCTTGGCTTTTTAAATTTTCTTTAAAGTTAGGAAATGGTGCAATAAATCATAAGGGAAAGCTTATTTCATGTTAACTTTTTTGCTAATGAAAAAACTTGCTTTCAATTCAATTTTTATTTACACGTAGATTTACTCTGCTCCCCTGTATTTTATACTTTCATAGAGTCCTTCAAGATACAGTGATACATATTCAATTTACCATGCAGTCTTACACAGGTTACTCTTCTCAAAGGACATTTTCCATGCACACAGTAAACGAAAGTAAACGAAAGTAAAGCAATGTAAATTTCTTAGCTCTTTCAAGCTTACATGATAAAACAGGGTAGCAACACAACCAAGAGACAATGTGGCAAAACGATTAAAGGACGATGGATGATTGCTAAAATTAAATAAAGTGGGTGGATTTATATCTAGCAAACAAAAACAACAGCGCGTGCTGTCTACAAATGTCAGACGATTCGAGTGACGCACAAACGGACAAAAAATCAAAAGAGTATAGGGACTGACAATGGGTGGCAGAGAGAGGCACAGACGAAGCGATAGTTGAAGCGACCAAGGCATAAGCAGTCAGTTATCTGCTAGACAGACAAACAACATATGAACAATCAACTGTATAAATACTTTCAATATTTTTCTAGACCAGCGCTTCATGTGCACTAGAAAAACCTCAAAATATTCCAACAATTAGTATAGAAAGTTCAATTTTATGCAATTGTGCAAGGATATTATAAGTAATCTTCGAGCAGGTCCTGATACTATGTAAATGCAATTGATTATTTGTAAGCGTCGCAAGCTGAAACTGGCCAATCGCTTAGACGGAATAATCTCAGGACCAACTAAACCACATAAGAGCGACACTAATTGCAGCACATGCATACGAATAAGCGGCCACTTGGTAGTGCGGGGGGGGTCACTTGGCAGTGAGTAAAACCATTCAAAGCTGATGACAGCGTAATCAGTTAAGTGCTTGGCAATTGGCTACAGCAACAGCAGAATGTCCTAAAAGGAGCAAATAAAGCTCATCAACAAATTTAAAATTCGAGCACTGCAAAAGTGAGGCAGAAGTGAAGTGAAACGCTTTTGCAGAAGAACGATTTCTAAAACGAATGTGCTACATACATACATTGCCTCAAATTTCGGAAATTTAATTAAACAGCAAGAATTTTAATTTCAATTTACTAGATTTATAATGTTGGAAAATAAGAGTTATAACATCTTTTTAGAGCCCAAAGAAAGTACAAAATGTATAACAACACGATTAGACAAAATAAAGAAAATGAAGGAATTTCATGCGTCAGAGGAGCTCTGAATTGAAAATCAAGTGTATGCTTTCAATAATATGTTAGCTTTATTAATTAAAGGACACACATGATTTTAAATACATGCATAGCTCTTGTGCAGTGTATAAAATGTATGAAAACTTTTTTATAAAATTATGAATTATGATTCCTTTACCAAAATTTTTAAGGAAGAATTTTATTCTGAAAATATAATAATAAAACAGAGATATCTTCATGATTGTAATAACAACACAACCCTTTTGAATAATGAATTTAACACACTTGCTTTAAATTAACAGGGCATAAAGGCGTCACTGTGGCTCAGTGGACGAGAGATGGGTCGCTGATCTGAAAGAGCTTAAATTACAACCAATCTTAAATGCTTAAATTACGAATTTATAAATATTCTCTGCCAACGACGCACACACACACATGACCATGCACATATAATTGCTCGAAGAAGCAGACAACTTACAACGCCAGACCGCAGCAGCAAGAGTCTTTTCAACTCAAATCGCTTACATAATCAGCTTATGCACACACACACAGAACGCTAATACACATATATATACTGAGTCTTGTATTGTGTATGTAAGAGGCGGCAAGCACGATTCATCAGCCGTCTGGCAAGCACAGCCAAAAATGTTCGACGTCTATCTTTGCGTCTAGTCTGAAAATTGGCTTTGGCTCGAAGAGGTGACGTCGCGCCCCAACCACTTCAGCAGCGCCGCCCACTTGTCTGTTACAAGCGTCCCCATTGACTTCAACAGCGGCAGCCATCATAATTTTGCAGCTGTAGCCGCTGTCGCTGCGCGTTTACTGCGCTGCTCGTTGGCCACCTTCAAGCTACTTGCCTCATGCTTTGGCGCTGCCAGTCTGACACAGATGCGCTTCTCCGCTCTGCTAAAGACAGCAGCGACAACTGCTATGATGTAGCAGCCACATGAAGAGGGCGTGTGTGTGTGTGTGAGTGGTGAAATATATGTGCATGGCTGGCTGCAAAGAGCAAGGCTTCTGCGACCTTGACCTTGATTATTTATAGCTGCAGTCCTTGCTCGCACATGCATATGTATGCACATAGCAACAATGTGGCTGTATTTGTTGCCAAGCCGACTAATGTCTATCGACTCTTGTAAGGAAGCAGAGCTTTCCTTCTGCCGCTGCTGCTGTTTACATGCCAGGCGCTGCACGGAGTACCCGGAATACCTACACAGCTGCAAAGTGTGCAGACAATTTACAGCTAAATGTTGTTTGTGTGTGTGTGTGGCTGTGGCACTCACGCTCATGCCCTTTTGCAATTCGGCGGCAATCGCTTACACGCGCAGCTTCGTGTTTTTACAGCTGACTGAGCAGCATGCAAGCAAATAATAACAACAACGAAGTGACGTGTCATTTGGGTCTCATTTCCGGCTCTGACTACAAATCTGTTTCCATTGCAGTCTGTCGAAATGGAAAATAAGATTTCTACAGCGGATTACGAAATGTCAATGAAATTTGATTATTTGCATTGCTCGATTTTGTTCAAATTAAATTGAAAAAGCTTTGGCCATTTCTTTGCTGGGGTTCGAAATTGTTGAGAACATTTTTAGAGCGGCTTGCTCAGTCTTTATGTTATTTTTGCCAGCTAGTGAAACCTAACCTATCTTATCTGTAATATGTTCCAAAAGGTTTGGGCCGAGATATATCTAAGAAATTAAAAGAAAAACTTGTGTCATTGAAAAAATTTTACGAAATTCAAGTCGGGCTTAATCAAATTAATATCTCCATCTAGAACGTATAAAAATTATCTTAATTTTTTACATTCTTTACTTTTAGGCAGGGTTGCCAAGCCAAGTGTTGCAAGTGTTGTTAAAAAAAAGTGGAATTCATATAAATTTATATGGCAAGAAATTGGTATACATAAATTTTTAGGTGCTCTTTTTTTGTAATTTTTATGCATATGCATTTGCCCTATATAATTGCATAAGAAACGCATATACATATGTATGTGTATGTGCAAAGGTATGTAAAACGTATGTAGTTCAAATAGCGCGTGCATAGCAGGAGGGGTACTTGCACTCAGCCAAGGATTAAGGCACCCAAACCATGGTAGAGTGGCAATGCACAGCCCTGAACTTGCACTTCCGCTGCACATGCATTTGTGTATGTGCGTGTATGTTTTTGTGCTTGTAGAGCAAAGCACATGCACACGAAAACAAGCATTACAACAAAAATGGCGCGCGTGTAAAGAAAAAATCTGCAAATGGTGGCAAGCACTGCAAGCGAACATTTCTTTAACGCGACAGCAAAAGAGAAATACTTTGTTAACATTACAGAAAGGCGCTCAAAAACATACACTCACACACACATGCTGAAGAAATTTGCAGGATTTCCTTCTGTTACAACAAACTGAGTGCGTTCTAAATGTAAGTGAATAAAATGTTAGCAGAAAGAGAGCAGGAGAGAGAAAGCAAATGCAATAATGAAAATAATTTTATGATATTCCAAAAATATTGAACATATTTTCTGACGAAAGCGTGTTGCCTTTTCGGATTGTAGGATTTACAGGATTTGCAGTGCCGCAAGTGTAATATTTAGAAGCGGAACATGCTGTCGTATTGTTTTTTCTTCGGAAACAAAACAAGTTCATGTAATTAATTGAACGAACTAGTTCGATTTTATGAACAAGCTATTAAGCTTAGAATTGCTACTTTATGCAAATAGCGGTAAAAATGCTTTCGGTTTTTTTTTTAGATATTTATTAATTCTACAAAGACAACACTATCCGAGGCGTTTTTATATAATAATTTAAAAAAAAACAATTTTATATTGAAATTAAAAATTATGCTAGAGGTCTGTGACATGAAGCAAGCATTAATTCGTATGATAAAATAAGATGTCATTATTCTAAAATTGGAAATGTCATTTCAAAACATGATAGGAAAACTAAAAGAATTATCTTAAATGGAAAGAAATTATTTCAACAAATGCCGGAAAACCACGAATAGTCCCCAAAATCCTAAGAAACGCCTTCGCAGCAGCAGAAAACTAATGTTATAGAAGTCCTAGACCTCCTAGCCCTGCTCATCAGCTTCTAGAGGCGCTCCATAAAATCGTTTCGGTTTCGTAGAGGGTTTTTCACTTGAAAATAAACGAATGATTGTATTTTAATATCCATAGAATTTACTACCGAGCCGACTTGTTTTATTAGTAAACTACAGACCTGCATTGAACTAGTTCACTTGACTGATTTTAAACATACTGAGCGATGCCTGAACTGAACTAAATTTCCAGATCCTTCTACGCCCTGAATCTAGCTTGAACCGCAGCAATCGTAATGAATTTTAGATAAAGCTTGCGGTGCTGACGCTGCCGTACAGCAAGCTGCAGCAAATGGCGACGCACATGTAAACCGAGATGCTGCATCAGCGGCAGCGGCACATAAAATGCAGCTCAGCCGAAATGGCGCAACCTTAAAAACTCATTAACTGCGGATGTAAAATATAAATTTTCGGCATGGCCTGGCAGCGCTTAAGGGTTTATGGCTTCGTGATGCTGCCGGCAGTTCAAATATCGCAAAATTTAATGTGCAAAAGTCTGTGCTTTATGTGCGGCTTGTGCAGCTGCTGGAGAAGCATCATGTCCTCGAGCACATTACAGCCGCACGCTGCGCAGAGATGCAAAACGATTTGCTCCAGCGATGCACTTTGTCAAAGGCATATTTAAATCTGCTCTCATAAATATTCTCAGCGATCGTCAAAATATCGAACTTTAAAAGCCGTTTGAAAAATATCGAGCTAACGGTCCGTCACTAGGGATGGACGATATATGCAAATGTATCGACAATGGCATGTCACATTTTGTTGGACGAGGCCACTTAATCACTATCATGATAGGTTGTGCCACACTGGTGAACCAATTATACCATGCATAGATCCAAATGGATCGCTAGGTATACCAGAATATGATCCGTTTATAAGTATGGAAAGTAGTGATCTATCAGAATACGAGAGTTTCTATCTCACTTCATTAGAGAGTTGAATCCCAGCTTTGAGTCCTTCTGCAGTCCAAAATTGTATCCCATAGTGGGTTCGGCGTAATCCAGAGATGATGGTATAGAAGAACAGTAGATGCGCTGGAGTTTCCCTTCCACCTCTTTCGCCAAATAAACTTTCCAAATATTGTGTTAAAAAAATTAATGACATTCATTTGATGACATGAAGAACTTAGCGACAGTATTGAGAAAAAAGGATGTTATCATTTATCAGAAAAATCGATATTCTTGTGTATCGATGACCCTATATTTGCGCTGTTGCATGCTTTGATTGAGCAACAAAACCAAACATATTTTTTTGAAACTTCATTTAATTTTTAAAGTCGGGCAACAAAAATCATATTTATTAATTAAGAAGACAGCCTGGAAAAATACAACTTCAACATGTTCATGGGCAAAGCGATTCGCGCTCAGCTGTTTTTGTGTGCGGCCAAAAACTTGCGACAGGCTTCCAAGCTGTGACGACTCAAGTAGTTCTCCTGACTGAAAGCTTTCGTGCACTGCGGACACTGATAGCTCCAGCTATGGTGGCCCTTGGTGCGTTGATGCGCGCGCAAATTGGAGCTGCAGGTGCAAAAGTGGAAATTTGAAAAAAAAATGTGACAAAGTATAAAAACGCCTACACACCGATCAGCGAAACGCTTCTGGCAGGACTCGTTGGGACAGACGAAGGGCTTCTCGCCGGTGTGCAGACGCATGTGGCCGTGCAGCACCCACGGACGATCGAACTTCTTGTGGCACTGCGCGCACTCGTAGCTCTTTTCCAGATGCTTGGTGCGACGCCGCTTGTTCAGCTCCGGCACCGCGAATTCAAAGTCGTGCGACTCCTTCGTGGCGGCCATGCTCATGGGCACTTCGACGGTTTTCGTTGGCGGCGCTTCGACGATTTCTTGCTGGATGGTAGTTTCTGTGATGGCGACAGGTGCTTCTGGCACAACTTGCAGCTGACTATCTGTCCCTGCTTCCGGCATGCTTTCGGCTGCAGCCGCTTTGGGCGCCTGTTCCTCCGCCTCGGGCGTCTTCCAGTAGACATGGCTGAAGGTACCCTTCGAGTTGTGGCCCGAGTGCCGCTCCATCAGCGGCGTGTCCAACACCAACTCCAACTCGAAACGTGTCGTCATGGGTATATAATCACTGTCATACCTGCCGGCGCAAGTGAAGCAGAAAGAAGTGTTTTACTTACAAAACTGCTGGCTATGTAATTTGCCTTGCTTACCAGTCGGAGGAGTGCAGCAGCTTTTTTTGCTTCTGCTTGGCCTTATTCTTCTTCTCGACCATCGGCTTGGGCGTGGCAATGTAGTAGGTGCGCTTCAGCTTGGGCAGCTTGGCCATTTTCGGAAAAATGGATATGCGTCGGAATACATCTATATATATACGCAAGTATATAGAAACAACAAGCAAGTAAGACAGTAATTTGGCCAGAAGTAGAGTAATCACCGTCCAAAGCCTCGTTAACGCGAATTTTCGCGTAATTGTAGCGTTGTGAAAAAATACTGCGCACCATTTTTTGATAACTTTCCAAGGAAATATTAATTTTCCACTTGTATTATGCTCAGGTTTCACTGTCCGGTTTTAAGGGTTCGCTCTTCACTTGTGAAAAGAATTTTTGATAAAGAACTTGAAAACTTTTTCTTCACACTTGAGAAAACATTACTTTGTTTTCAAATTGCATCGCATACTTTTTCGAAAATAAAATTAACTTCAAAAAAACGTTCCAACTACTTTACAAATTTAAACGAGCACAGTGCCTTTTCATTATGTACATATGTATGTACGTGCAGGTTTCGAAAAAATGAACCAACCAAACATTTCCTTTACATTTGTGTGAATTCGTCAGTTGTTTACTAAAACTCTTTAAGTAAAAAATTCGCCGATATTTAGTTTATAAAAAAATTCAAATTTTATTGAAGGTTGGGTAGTTAAGGCGCATTCTATGACAAATATTTTAATCTGAAAAATTACAACAAAACAAGGCGGTTAGCTAGCTCTATTTGACATATTAGAAAATTATAGAAATAAATCGCATTATTTTTTGACAGTGAAAAATGTGATATCCAACGGCAATAAATATCTGGAAATAGAAAAAATACTTGTGTCTTTAGCGAGACATATTCTTCTTTCAATTAAAACGCAAAGTTCTACGTCATTTTCACAAATGTTCTCCTTGATGATTCTTGCACTTCTCTCTTGAACATTATATGCATATATAAAAAATTTCTTCTTGTCATGGTATCAAAGGTCCGTTAAAAATCAAGTAGAATTCTTAAAACATTTTGTATACAAATTCGATAATGCTTCAATTAGGCACGACTTTATAAATAATACATTTTTAGCACACTTCCTTCGAAAATAGTTAAAAATGCTTTTAAATTTACTTCAAAATGATAACAGAATCTAAAGAATCATACTAACATATATTTAAAAAAAATAAAAATATAAAATATACGATACATCAGCTTTTTTTTAATAAATTCATGCTTTGCGAAACTGAGCACTTACAAAATTTTTAAATTTGCAACGGAAACTTCTTAACCTCACAATTCTTAGTCAAATAAAAAACACAAAAATCTCCTAATTTCACCCTTTTCATAGTTGCAATGGAATTTTCTCTCTTGTTTCTTTTCTATTTAATTGTACAACATATCCGTAGTTATTATTCACGCAATAATAACAAAACAAAAATAATTAAAAATCCACCAAATACGTATTAAAATTTTGTTACTTTTCTTTTTGGTCGCTGCCATTCTTCATTTTTTTCGTATCTGGTAATGCCACGACATCAGATTTTCTTAATTTGCTCGTTGCCGCTCTACTCGCTGTAAAACACATGTCAGTTCGTTGAAACGAGATGATAGCGGAACTGCGGCAAGTCATTAAACTGCGGAACGTTTGAGAATGTGATAATTTTTGTAGTTCGTCGAAGTCGCTCCGATTTTAATTTATCAAATTTTCAATTAATACCAGCGCGTGTATTTCAAGTAATCCCTGAGAAAACTAATCGAAATTGCAGACGCTACGTCAAGGAGAATTTGTTAAGTAACGATTAAAAGCAGTCGCGAACGAATCAATTACAAAAATACAAGTAAAAACTTGCACCGAACGAAAAAGTCGCGAATCATCTTCGCCTTTTGGACTTTATACAAAACTACATTGCAGTGTTTTAAAGCGTTTCATAGTTTTTTACTTTCTGTTTGACTTTGCGAAACAATAAAAAAAGTTTCTACGAAAATTGAATTTCCCTGTCGCAGCGTGTAAGAAAAATCAATTTTCATCGCTTCACCCTCCACCACACGCTTCTACATAGCACAACACAGCAAACCATTGGATATTAATCGATTCTATTCATCAGTGTTGGTTTTTGCTGCCGCTTTGCCGCTTGGAAACAGGTTGGTTCTTTCAACATTATAATAGCTGCTATTTCCGTCATTATTTAAGTTGCTTCTCTTATTTCCTTGTTTATTTTTACTGCGTCTCGTCTGCTGCACTGAAGAGTGGCATGGGCTTCATTTGCTGGCAAATGGCTTTTGTTTCGTCGGAATTTTTGTTTGCAGAATTACTTCTCTATTTCATTGTATGCTTTGTGTGTGGCCTCCCTCGAACCGCACAAAAATACCGGCAATGTGTTTTGCCATAACTTGAAAGTTTGTTGCAAAAGAGCAGCGGAGCAGCAGTCTGTGTCGCTGCGACCAGTTAAGTCCATTTCATTCCAGTTCCCGACAGTTGGACAGTGTTGCGTGAGGTTATGGGAAATCGAAATGAAACTGAAACAAACGTCAACACAGGCACCTGACTAGGCAAGGCCAGTGGCGGTGCATGCATTTCTTCTTAGTCATCACATTTTGCGGTACTTGGAGTGGGCGCCAGTGTTTTGGACAGCCAATTTCGTAATTTAAGTGATAGTGACAGTGCAGCCGGTTAAGTTGTTTTTAGGCTAAGTAAGAAAATATTTCTATTTTTAAAAATGGCAAAGCATTAATTTGTAAGATCTTTACCTTGGCTGTTCTAGCGTACGTCGAAATCGTAATTTCTTTCAGAACATTGCAAATCTTAATTTGGAATCGTATCGTGAACTTTCGGAACATAGTGCTACTCGAAGGAAATACGTACATATACATTTCGATAGAAATGATATTCTAAAATCGATGTTTTAAATTGTTAATTTTCCACATGATGATTCCGAATTTAGGAATTTAGAATAACAAATTTACAAATCGAAACGAAATTCCGATTCCAAAGGATTTTGGAACAGCCATGCATCTCGTAATATAGCAAATTTTCTGTTTATGACTAATAACCTTTTAATTTATAACACGGCTAGCACGTCACTTCATTGATTACTTATTTTTTGCATAGTATAACATAACACCTCGTGCTTGTATAGCAACCAACAACTTTCCTTGGCATTGCTCCAATTGTTGCTGCAGTCGTTAATCAATTCGAACCCCACCATGGTCGCTGGGTCGACCGGTTGGTTAGTCAGTCAAAGTCTGTCCCATTTATAGATAGTGTGTAGCATAATATGTTCATTTTTGTTGTGCTCATTTTTATGTCACATGGTGTCTTCATTTGTACATTTCAATAAAAATTACCAATACGCTGCTCTTTGCTGCCTCTTCTACAGCGGAAAACTGTCACATTGCTGCCGTATCGGTAACAGCGTCGTTCTCATCAACAGCATTGTTGCTGCCTCGGTAACGCGACTACTTAACTCATACGTGGAAATTGTGGTTGCAGTGTGGGGTTATGGGTGCTCCAATTGATTCCATTTCGTTGCCATTGTTTGCTTCGTGCTGTGTGTCTGATTGTTTGCTCTGTTGTTGCTTTCCATGCACAATTTTTTAACCGACAAATAGGGAAATTTTCATTTAAATTGAGCATGCAATTTCGTTCTACCCTTTCCATTACTACCTCCATCAGCAGTAACGATCAAACTTTTCTCTACATATCACTCCACACTGCAGTATGTTATGTAATCCTAATTTGTCGCTTGTATTTATTGCATTTATGATAGTCCAATTCATGCACCGCCACTGGTGTTCGTACTGCTGGATCTGCTGGATTGCGGAATCACTTCACTACTGTGGCTCTATTTTTGTTGTTGGTGGTAGTGCTGGCGCTTCACCACTGATGAGCAATCAGAAAGTAATTTGGTCATTGGCATTTGTGGGTAGCTGTCTTTTTCTGCTAGAGGAAGTAAGACATAAATTGAATTGATTTAAAAGATTTCAATACCAAACCAATATTGAAAAGAAGAAACCTCATCGGCTATATTTTCGTATTATGTACTAGAATGTAAAATTTCGCCAAACTTTTAATTTATGAGTATACCTAACGCCACTGCCACGAGAGTTAGTACTTTTTTCTTCCGAACACAACCATTTATAGGTGCTTCTAACCGACCGAACCATTTACCAAATCTCTCTTAATAAAATTTTCAACATAACATCCATCTCAACATGCTCTATGAGAACGGCCAAATACTTATTCGATAAAAGAACTGTTTGTTCCCAACTAGATTCTAAATTTTTTTGATTGAGGTCCATCCTCTTAATCACTGAAGCCTTAAAGACCTGTTGTAACAGTTCTTCATGTATTTACAGATACTCGTGGATGTGTGGCTTCAAAAAGTATGCAGCAATTTCCTCTGGAAATCTGTCCACAGTACCCTGCGGTTGTAGTTATACAATATATAAGGATTATTTTAACGAAGACTGGTCCTCAAGAATCCCGTGTCCACTAGGATGAACTTTCTGCTTAGCGTTACTAGCTCGTTTTTTCTCTTCTGAGAAGTTAATTGCATAATTTTTTTAGCTTGTCGGCACTTGACTAACTAAAATGTACATCTACACGGGTTTCAAATTTGCATAATATTTGTGCTGGCAATTGTTTACAATCTTCAATTTAAATTGAAAATTGCAATAAAGCCATAAAGTGCATATTATAGCTGTTGCTGCCCGGCGCATCAGTGTGAAATTAAAATCAGGAACGCGTGTTGCTCTGCTGTAAACACTGTCACACTGACCATGCCAATTACATGCAAACTCACTCGCTCAATTGTTTACAATTTGAGGCACATTTACACCTCGTTATTTCGTTATTGCCGCCAATTTGTAAATGCAATTAGTCAGTTTTGCTGACAATTGGCAACGGCGTATATTTATGCGCCCATTGTGGCATGTGATGTGCAATTCGATTCGAAGCTATCGCTTAAATTCGCAGGAACTCACGTGAGCTCCCTCCAAGCAAACGAGCTCAATTCAATAAGAAGCTACCAGTGCAGAGCTTTGCTGCAGATTGCAGAGCTCATTTTAAATTGCGTTCAAGGAAATTTCCATTCATTTAAATTGTGTGCCTTACTTATGCTGCCGTTTTTTAAACCCCCCTCCCGCAACTTCTGAGACTTCTGTGCATGTGCGTCCACATTTAAATAAGGCTCCGCTGGGTAATGTAAATGCGCTACAAATGCGATTGTAAGAGCATGTGCTATTTTTAGCACAAAAAATTTCTATTTTTATGGTCGACTGACGAACAGACGCACTGATTGCACACATTGTTTATACGGCGCAGGGCAACGGGCACAGCTGCTAGCGTCGCTGCGGCCGCCACGGACGAGCAGTAACATGAAAATGCCTTTGCTCCCCATTGTACTTTGTTCGGTCTGTCAATTTGCTGATTAAACGCCGGCTATAAATAGACCGTGACCATGCAATGTACTTAAATTTGAATAATCCCATGCTTAAATCCCTCAGTCTGCCATTCCCTGCCCACTTGCTTGTGTAGAATACGAGAATTACTCACTTGCAACTGTAGTCGTCGAATGTGACTATAGCTAATTACCCGATTTGGCGTACTCTTACGTGCTTAGCTCAAATTGAGTTATTAAAAGTTGTGATTTTAAGTAGTTTTTAAGTATATTTCGCTTATAAAGAAATTAATATAAATTAGCAGCATATTAACTATGGCTAAACCGGACAAGCACTTTGTTCGAATTTACAGCGCGTAGTCAAATTAATTTGCTATTAATCATTTTGAGAAGGGCTATAATATTTTTAATAACATATCATTGTGACTTAACAATCCTTTCAGAGTCAAGAAGAGGCATTTCCATGTTAAGTCGCAAATCAGGCACCTTTGACTTGACTTCAGAGACAAATTACTTATTCATAGAGCAATAATGATTCTTTGTAGTTGAAACCAGATAGCAGAAATGTACTTAATTTTTTATTAGCTCATTATATTAACTATCATACGGATGATTATTTTAAAAGAATATGCAAAAATATTCAATCTTAAAAAAATGCTTTTCATGATTTATGTTAAAATTGATTTTACGGCGCCATTCTGGCAAGAGTCACAAAAGTCACAATAGAGCTGTTATTTTTGAAAGTGGAATAAGTCTATTTTTTTTTCTAAAATGTAGATAATGTAGATTATGGGCAAACAATTTTTTGTAAAAGAATGAGATTCTAGTATTTGGGAGATGATAGTTTTAGCTCTTAACAGTATGGACACTGAGAGTGAAATGTAAACATTTGAATATATCGCAATAACAGAAAGTGGACTTATTGCGCTTTCAAAAATAACAGCTCGATTCATTATTTTCCAGCAATTGATACTTTTTGCTATGGAAAAATAACAATCGAAGTGACAATCAGTTATGACCGAAGCGTCAGAATAGCATCAGTTTTGATTGCTTAAACTTAAATGCCTTAATAATTTGTATGCCCAAACAATTTGAATCCAATATTCAGCTCTCAAATCATAATTCCCTATTTTCTATATGGACAACTGGTTTCTCAGCTTACTTAGTCGGTCATAGCCAACAAAGGTGCGTCTGGTGTGGTTGGCTTACTGCCGTTGCCCTGCCTCGAAATGCGCTTCTCATTACAACTTAAAAAACTTTCCTTTTTCAATTCAAAATGCAACGTAATTAATTTGCTTTTTGCTTTCATGCTACTAAATTTAGCCACATTTAAATTATTATTTTTCTAATTATACTTTATGGCAATTTCTAGACAAGAACGTCAAACAAAATTGCCAGTTGTTGTTCACAGTCGTCGTTGTTTTTTTTCCACTTATTGCTTGCAGTTGTTTTTATTGTAGTAGTAATTGCTGCTGTTTTATTTCTCTTTGTTTTTCGTTGTTGTTGTTGCTGTTGCTGCTGCTGCTGTTTGTTGTCTATTTTCTTCCACTCTATTTGCATTTGTGGCGTTTTACACAAACAAGCGTAGCTAAGAAAAAATGTAATTGCATTTCAGAAATCAGTTGCAAACGCGATTGCAAAAAGAGACGACATGTCGACAATTTACATTGTGCAAACTTTTAATAAAAATCTCAAATATTTTAAATTTAAAAGGCATCATTCTGCACTTTGAACAATTAAAAGAAAACGTGATAAATACTTACGACATTACTACGCTGTAACTGTGCAGTGCATCATTTGTCCCATTGTGAGCTACCGAGTAAGGTATGTGCGGGTTAATTAAGCAAGACATTTGGCCAGAGTGCATATTTTTCCGCTGATGCGCTGGGAACGTGATCTAGATCGCTTCGACACAGCGTGCCGCCAATAAATAATAATGCGCCAACGACTGGCAGCAATTTAACGGCCCGCGTTAGCGCCACATGCCTTACGTCGAGGTGCTGTTCTTTTTTTATACTAATTGCCTGGCATTCAAGATTGTGTAGCTTTTCAAAAATTCCTTTTCTTGGAGTCGTACACGTGAACGCGCTTAGTTTTAACTGTCTTCAAGTTGTTTACATTTAACTGTCTTACATAAAAATTTATCGATATTTACATATACATATGTTGGCATATTTTTCTTCTTTACGTTTTAAAAAAATAGCGCATTTTTGAAATATCGGCATGAAAGTTATCGTTCTAACATATGTATATCGATTACAATTGTGTTGGTATCAACGCTCAAGTTTTTCGATTCAGTTGAGTGGAAATGTGCGGCAGTTGTCTTTTTCAATTGTCCTTAAATCTTAAGAGTGCAAATAAATGGCTTACGATCATTCTTTTCCAAAACATTTTGCCAAAAAAGTCTTCTAAATAGTAATTTCAATTCCCAAAATATTCAGCATTCTTTATTGTTAGTATGGTTGAAATATCAAAGCACTAGAAATACCAGCTTCCATTTATTTTTACAAAAAAATACCCTAAAAAAACTTTCAAATCCGAACGCAACAAATAATTTTTATTCATATCAAGTTCAAATATCAAGATATTAAACTATCGATCACACAATAATTTCACCTTCTCAAGTATCGATGTTCAAATCGATATTTGTTATATTTATCGATATTTCAACCGTCCCTCAACTTTGAGTTTATTGGGCTGTATTTACGATTTTTGTGCGCATCTTTTTGCTTCGTGTTCGAACGAATTTTTAAGTCATCTATTTGCACATTATAGCACTTCGCTTACCCTCCCCACAGGTAGGCTGCAGCTGCGCCTGGTATCATGCTGCTTCAATTTCTGCTGCCACTTTTATATTATTTTTATTTGTTGCATTTCCATTTTATTTGCGGACTTTCAAACGTGATTTTCCGTTAAAATCGGAACTTAATGAAACACATTCAAGCGCTGTGGACGCTGCTGCATTTCGAGCGTTTGTGGTTCATTTTTGTTTACAAAATCATTACATTAATTAGTTATGCTCTCTTGTGGTGCATTGTTGTTGGCACTTTTTGCAGCACTCGGTTTATTTGTATTTATATTTGCATTTATTTTAATAAATTCCTTTCGAATTTTAATTCGTATAGACTTAAGTGGTGCATGTCTGAAATTGTTTATTTTACGCCGCGCCTGCTTGCCAACGTACTATGTGCGCCAACTGCCATGGCCCGCACCCCGCTTCCTCAAACGAATGCCCCACTTATTTACAACAAAAACATATTCTTAAATTAAAAACGCAAAACAAATGTAGTTTTGCTGAAGCACGACGACTTTATAGACTAGAAAATCCAATTACTATAAACCCCGCTAAGCCTACATACGCTTCAATCATAAATTCAACTAACACTGGCCAAAAAGAAGACGCTTCTCTAGAACCGGTTATCATCGCTACCACTAGTAGCACGAACGCACCTCACTCATCTCACACTCTCTCACTCTCAACCAAATCTTCCAACAACAACAACAATAACCCTGTCAACCTACTCTCTCGAATCTCGAATCCAAACAGCAATCTTCACGAAACTACCCCCCTTCCTCCATCATCGAACTCGCAATCTTTAGACCACTCTCATTCTTTAAACTCAAACTCACCTCTTTCCAATAACATCAGCACTCTACCCACCACACAATCTACTATTACTCAGCCCCCACAAATTAAACCAAACAATAGAAATATCGCAATGCTCAATGACTCTCTCCCCACCACTGAAACAATTACATCTGACACAGAATTTTAATCAAGCATACATATTGTTATTACTTTAAATAGCAATAATAGTGTGTTTTTCCCTTCTGAATAGTTTTCATGGTACAGATACTTAATATTCTTCAGTGGAATATCAAAGGTTATCTTCACAACTACTCAGAATTAGATATTTTAGCAAAAGACTTAAGACCCGAACTAATATGTCTGCAAGAAACTCATCTTAGACACAATCTTACACCACACTGTCCGAAGCAGTACAATAGCTATTTTTACAATCACCCACAAAACACAACCTCCAAACAAGGCTGCGGTCTACTGATCCACAAAAGTATCCCGCACAAATTAATTAATATTCAAAGCAACCTTCTCTTAATAGCAGTCGAATTCAACCTCAAATTCCCTATAACAGTAGTTTCAATTTATATTACTTGCGATCAAAACATCTCCCTCTCAGACCTTTTATCCATAACTTCTAACATAAACACCCCCATAATAATAGCTGGAGACTTCAATGGATGGAGCCCACTCTGGGGATCACCAAGTTGCAACCGTAGAGGCTCAATAATCGAAGACTTCATTCTAAGCTCTAACTTATCAATCCTAAATAATGGCAGGCCAACACACTTTTCTACCCACGGTACATTCACTAATATCGACTTGACTCTTTGTTCATCCCAGCTTCTACCGCTGCTTTCATGGAATATCTTGGACGACCTGCACAATAGTGATCACTTTCCTATTGTCAGCTCCCTATCACTATCGAATCACGATCATTATCCCCATCAAACACAAGTTAGGTTTAACTACAAAAAAGCTGATTGGGCCAAATTCCAGTCTGAAATTTTAGATAGTAACATGCTGAGCAATAGTTCATCCAACCCTAACACAGAAGCAGCTGCAATACAAAAAATTATACGAGCTTCTGCAAATAAATCAATACCGATCTCGAAAAGCAAACCTAATTCAAAAAATGTTCCGTGGTGGTCCGCCCACCTAAATACACTTAGAAATTAAAAACAGGCAGCCTGGAAAGAGTTCCGAAGGCATGGTTCGATTGAATTGCTAATCAATTACAAACGCAAAAACGCTGTATTCAATAAAGAGAAAAGAATAGCCAAAACAAAAAGGTTCGAACTACTCACCGAGAAATTAAACCCTAACTCTTCTACATCTTTCATCTGGAATAAGATCAAACTACTTACCGGTGCTTACAAACCATTTCACATCAAAGCCATTAACTTAAATAACAGTTTAATCACAGAACCAAACGAAATTTCACTAAACTTTGCCAATCACTTCTCAATCATATCAAATACCTCCAACTTCTCTGCTGAGTTTAGAAACCTACACGAAAGCATCCACACGATGGCGGCAACTGACTGCACAGACAGATTAGCAAAATATTTAGAAGCAGATTTTAATTTTAATGAGCTTAATCTAGCCTTGTTTAAAGTAAAGGGTACTACGCCAGGTCTTGACCGAATAAGCTATCTAATGCTTAAAAACTCTCCTAAAGCCTTGAAACAGAGATTACTAACTCTTTATAATAACATATTTAAGACTGGCGTAATCCCCCAGAGCTTTAAGACTGCGGTAATCATCCCTATTTTAAAGCCTAATAAAATAAGCAACGAATTTTCCAGTTACCGACCGATTTCCCTTCTTTCATGTTTGAGTAAGCTTATAGAAAAAATGATATCAACCAGGTTAATGTGGTATTTAAAAACAAAAAACACTCTTTCACCTTGCCAAGCCGGCTTCAAAGCTGGCTCGAGCACACTTGACGCGCTCTTTAACATAGACCACCTCATTTCAAAAGCTATTTCAACAAAAAACCATATCTCTATTTTATCTATAGATTTCGAGAAAGCTTTCGATAAGATTGGAGGACACATCGTCTTAAAAAAATTGCAAGAATGGAAAATCGGACAGAAAATGTTCAATTATATTAAATCATTTCTAACAAATAGGAAAATTCGTTGCAAAGTTAATAATACACTATCCCCCACTTTTCCACTACATAATGGCATTCCCCAGGGTTCGCCCCTATCTGTAACTTTATTTTTGATAGCTTTTGACGATTTGAGTAAGCTGCTTAGTACGCATAAAGCTGTACAACATTGTTTATACGCTGATGACTTGTACTTAATATGTAAGGAAAAAAATAACACAGATATTGCCAACTCCTTCGTCAATACGCTAAGCATTATAAATAGATGGGCAGGGTACTCCGGTGCCAAAATTGCTCCAGATAAATGTAAACACCTACACATTTGCAAAAAACATCAATGTAATGAAATACATGTAAATATTAACAGCTCTACAATAGAAAATGTAAATAGTGTAAAAATCTTAGGATTAATATTTGACAATAAAAATAGCTTTAAGGAGCATTGTAATTTTGTAAGAGCCAATCTCGGCAAAAGGCTAAATATTATTAAGTACCTATCATCTAAAAAAAGCTTAATCCATACTAATACCCTATTAACCATCACCAAACTAACAGTCCAATCTAAAATTGACTACGGGCTACAAATATATGGAAAAACCAATAAAACAGCCATCAACAAGATCAAAGCCCCATTTCATGCAGCGGTCAGATGCAGTCTAAGAGCCTTTAGAACCACTCCTATAAAAAACCTATTGGTAGAAGGCGGTTTTCTCTCGATCGAAAATCGTATCAAATATCTAAGGAGCCGATCTATACACAAGCTTTTCCCCCTTCCAACCGACGTCTTATACAAGGAAATTCAACTTCTAAAATCAAGAAAGAATCCTGTCAAAATTAAATCGGGATTGAGCGAGTTGCATGCCCTTTACAATGGTCTTAATCTTGGCATCAACCCAATAAAGCTTCCGTATAAGAAAACACCACCTTGGGAAATTGAGACTGATACGTTCATAAACAAGTTGACTTACCATCGCAAGGACAACACGAATTCGGAAATGTATAGACAAATGTACTGCGAACTAACTGATCCGTTAAAAAAAGCGAATTGGAAGTTAATCTTCACAGACGGATCGAAACAAGAGGATGGTGTTGCGTTTGCTGTTGTTGACGAAATCGGCATAACACTCGCAGTGGGGCTACTACCTCACTACGCCAACATCTTCGATGCGGAGTTACAGGGAGTTTTATCAGCTGTACTAGTTGCCAAAGATTTAAAGAAGAAATGCATAATCTGCACAGACAGCCGTTCAGTTTTCGACGCTGTTTCCAACCTCCAGAACAACGACGTAATAATATATCACATCAAACAGCTTTTAATCGAACTAACTGGACGAGTTAAACTACTGTGGCTGCCCGGCCATGCCAACATTCTTGGTAATGAATTCGCCGACAGTGCCGCAAAATCAGCTGTAAAATCACCTTTACATACATTCATGCCTTTTTCTCCCAAAAAAATCAGTTTAATAGCGTCAAAAACTGTCATCAATCAATTCAACATGGAATGGTCTAGCAACACAAGTAGCTACAAAATTATTAACCCTAATGGATCTCCCGTCAACTTGCCCACTTCTTCAACATCATGGATGAATAAAACTTTTACCAGGCTCCGCCTCGGACACACCACACTCACTCACCGCCACCTACTCCAGGGGAACCCCGCGCCCATTTGTCAATTTTGTAGTATCTCCAACTTAACAATACCCCACCTCCTACTCCACTGCCCCTCCCTTGCCAACACCCGAACCCAAATTTTCCACGATCAAAACCCCATACATACTTTATCCACTCCCACAGTATCTAATCTAAAAAAAATATATAATTTCTTAAGTACACTAAACATTTACCATTTAATTTAACTTTAATTTAAGCCGATAGCCTATGTAGCTAGTGCTTAGCATTAATTATAATTTAAATTGTAATTAATAAATATAATAATAATAATAATAATACGCCGCGCCTCCCACTGAACGCCTCGTTCTTTGCTGTGGACAATTTATAAAATTTTTAGAAAAAATTGCGAAACTGTCAAAAAAACATGCATTAAATGGAATGGAAGTAGTGCATCATAAGTTTTGCTTAGAAATTGTTAAAAAAAAGCTTTTAATCAAGGATGAGGTTCCTTGGAAATATAACTAACCTTTAAGAATGATTGATAAGCCTTTCTTAAAGGCCAACGACGTTGCTCAATAGTAGGCTTAATCGTCTTAGGCTTAGGCCGAGTTTCATATTATGTAAATAAGCTACACTTCGGCATCTAGAAATCTATGTTTTATTAAATTTTGTACCGATCTGTTTATCCAACTATCGAACTTTATGAAAACAAGAAAATGGTGGCTCTGGAAAATGTTACTGGAAAATGTTATATTCGGATGTACGAGCCTTTTATTATAAAAAATCAATACAAGTGACAATAATATGTGACTTTAATGTTCGAATAGGTCTTTTAGCTAACTTTAAAACGCATAAGTCGTTATTATTTTTCTGAAAAATCAGTTTATGGGAAACTATTGATAGAAAATAAAAAGTTTCAATTGTCAATATTATCGTAAAATCATCAATGTTATCGATTAATCGAGCAATGTTATCGTTTAGAAAATAACATTCGCTTTCATATGAGCAAAACAACTGTTCCCTACTATCTTGCAACTTTATTAACAACTACTATTTACAGTTGGTATCGTTAGTCAGCACTCAACACTCATTCTTCTCCGTCGCTTCAAATCTAATTGAGTCATGGAAATATTTCCCCACTGCCTTTATCTACATACATATGTAAACATAGCCTTGCTTGTGCATTGCCACTGCATTTTTTTTTTTTTCCAAAACAAAAACAAAAACATGCACTCGTTGAAAACATGACTTGAAATTATAAGAGTAAATATGTGGCTATTTTTAGAAATTCAACGACGCAGCTATTTCAAAACTAACCCGTTACAAGCGATGTTTTCGAATTTGAGTGCCACGTTTTTCATTCAATGCTAATTTTACATATACTTGAGCTTCACACTCGTTGGCTTTGAGTCGTAATATTTGATTTTTAGACAAACTACAACAAAAACTGGTTTCAATTACGTTTTACTACGACTCTATTAATCAGTATGTAAAAATGTTTAGCACGCGTTGCATTGATTTCTTATCGGCAAATATTTTAAATGATCATAATTATAGTTACTAAGTATTAGCTTTGATTTTCACATACATATTTATAAACTGAGAGCGGCAAGTATCTTTAATGTTTTAATAACTTAATATTTTTCTAAAATTATAATCTAGAAAAGGTTACAAGCGGTTTTTTATCAAACTCAAATTAATTTTTGCTTGCATGAAATCTCAATTAAAATAGACATACCTACATAATTTATTGAATTTAGATATGTTCTTAAAACTTGAAAGATCAGCCATGCAAATCCTTATTTTAAAACTTTCAAACTAAACGATCACATTTTTAAATAAAATTAAAATGAATGAATAATTAGGCCTAGCTTTCTCGCATTGGCTATGTGTGCTCCTGCTATTTGAATACAATTTAAAGGAGCCTAACATTTTTTTCTATAGCCATATCTGAATGGCTAGGATTCGATCAAGCGGATCCTCCACGCATCAGGCACCAAGCACTTATCCACGACAGCAACCTTTTTTACCGTGGAAAAATGCCATGTATTTTCTTCATGATATTTTTCACATTGTAAGTCAATTCATTCGATAAAATTTCGAGCTTATTAAATTGATATATTATCGACATTTGCGTAATAAAATCAACTTAATTGCAAATAATTTGCGTATTTTTGCAACAATTTCATAAAGGTTAAACGCCATTCATGGAAAAGGAACTAGGACACGTCATTTTGTATGTGACATGTGAAAATTTATCACCTGTGGAGTTTCCACAAAGGCAATGCACCAAAGTCGAGTGCTTTCCGATAAGAGTAAAATATTGCAGTTGCATTTGTTTGCTTTCGTTTTTGCAGCGAATTTTTTCGACTCTGAATATTTGCCTTTTAAGGCACAAATTAATGTGCTTCTTTCATACTCGAGTGGAGAATATAGAACAGTAAATCACTTTTATTCAACACACTAATCATTACCAAAACGTTTCAGCCATTAATTTGCAATGTAAGCGTTTTAATGTGCAATAATTTGCGAGATTTGGCTAAATTTGCAACAGGTGCGAAATGATGAAATTATGAAATTGCTCTTTTAATTTGCTGCCATCGGCAACGCCGCCATCACTGCCCCCCAGCGCCAGCCAGCCCGTCCATCTATCTGCCTGTCCGCATCACTAGCGAGCGTGCATACGCTATACTCTACGTATATATATGTATATATGATATATATTTAAATTTATTACGCTGCGACGCAAAACTTAATTTATCTGCGCATTGCATCGTCGAAATGCATTTCGAAAATTACAGAATATATGCTGGCAAATTATTTATATTTATATTAATGCTTCTTTCATTTTGCACTTTTCATGAAATATTTATTTTTTAGACACGTTGAGTAGCGAGCGGCGACACGACATTAATTGGTTTTTTTCTTCATCATTCTGTTAATTTGCATGAGTATTTTTAAATTTAAAATTTATTGAATATACGAAATGCATTGCGGCAAAAGCACTTTTCAACAAATTATGCCATGTGCATTTTAGCAAAATAAATTTTATTTTTAATCAAGCAACTTTGTTGCAATCTTTGTTGTGCGCAAGTAAAGATTGAAGCAATGCCAATAATTTTCAGGTCAATTATTCACAAAATATTTCATTCAATCAGTTAAACAAAATTTCATATATGATAATAAAGTTCAAAAGCATTTCTTATCTCGCAATTCAATAAGAATTTGAATTTGTATTCCGCAAAGAAAATTTAAATTTAAATGCGAAGTAAATGGCAAAATAATATATAACAACGAAATGTTCTCATATTGCGCATTAGAGAAATAATTTGAAAAAAGATGCAGTCGGTTTGCAATGTTTTTGTTGAGGCCCTACCGATTAAGCTAACATTTACATGACTTTCTTCTGCGCTATTTTAGATGACTTTCTTCTGCAATATTTGTGCTCAAAACTCGAATTGTGATCGTGTCGATCGCGGAAGTTGACATGCTCTTTTATTGCAACCAACTTATGAGCTTTAGCTACTACTTCGCCCAACTTTGCTGTTACATCGATGCCTTATTTTATATTCAGTGGTCTATATTTTGGCAACGATCTAGCTTTTGAAGGCCATAATCGGTTTAATGATCATATTGTTAAAAGTCATTGATTGCCGCTGAATTATCACTTGCCTATTTTTTGAAAAATATACTACGTCTCATGCCTATACGTGGCTTGTAGTATTTCTATTTTAATAAAAACAACGTCGCAAATATTTAAATTTCGATAATCCAGTTTTGCGTTTCAATGAAAAACTTGACTGTAGTACATTGGCTTTTTGGCAAAATTTAGCACACAACAAATAATTGTACTCAAATACAATGAATATTTCGGAAATGTTCTTGAGCTATAAGATTCAGTGCCTCGTGTCAGTGTGAGATGAGACGAGGCACGTTTTTTGTGTTAGTAGCGTGTACTTTCAAGTTTTTTAATATTCCTATGCATACAATTTTTTCGCTTAATGCTGAGAGTCAAGGTTTTTATTGTTGTTGTTGTTAATTGTTTACAGTTTTGTTGGCAATTATTTTCGTGTGCATATTTGAGTTAGTGCTTTTTTGGTTAATGTATTTCCGCTGCATGTGTGCGAAATGGATTTGTCGGTTGTTGTTTTTGGACTAATCTAAAAAACATTCTCAGGCAGTATCGGGAACGTTTTCTCAACCGAGTGCTTTGTTTACTGTGCTCATATGCTAATTAGCTTAAAAGAACTTATATTTGTATTGGTCTTTTTTGTGTGTGCATGCCTTGAGAATTATGATGAAAGTTTAGCATTCATTGATAAATAATAATAATAATAATTAAACCAAACAAGAATTAAGTAGTTTTCTAATGGTCGATGTCAATTTAGAGTAAGCTAAAAGCTCTTTATAAAGTTTCAAATATAAGATATAATTCAATACTTCTAGCATCGTTGGTTATTGCATTATGTTCCTCAACTTTCCGCTATATAAACGCTTGATTTCTCTCTCATTCCTTTATGTCATAATATTTTTTCTGAAAGTGAATATGTATGGCTAAACGAATCACCAAAGATTGGAAACTTTTCTCTTTTCATAGTTTACCAAAGAAAAATTATGCGAAACTTAACAGTCATCGAAAGCAGCATGAATTCAATTAAATTTCATTGTAAAAATTAATTATTGTAATCTTAATTCACAAAAGATTTGAACTCTGCAATAAAGTTGTTCGTATAATAAACAGCTGTTCTCTTACTTTTTCTAATCTATATGCTAAAATATAACAAATCTTCTCTTTTTCTTTGCAGATCATCTATTTTGCGGCTCTAAAGAAGACATCTTAAGGTGTGTAAAAAGTGTTGTTTTGCAGCTTCTTTGTAATTATGTCAAAATTAGAAGTAGAAATTTTTTAGCGGCTTATCAGAAACCGCTGCCGCCAGACTCTATACCTCACGCTTCATTGAAATGCTCTTGCCAAGGTTTTTTTTAAGCTGTCTCTGAGTCACGACTGTTTAGGCATTAGAATGCCAAGTAAAAGCTCAAATCCATTCGATATTTCAATATTTAAGCCAGTCAGCCAACAAGGCCAATTAAAAGTGAAAACCCAGCTATACAAAAGCTGTATTGTTTGCCAGAGGAACAGGTTCGCTCAAAAATAGAACGATCATATTTCATAGCGCAGCGGCTCCGTGCCTCAGTCGCTAAATCTGCACGCTCAATTTTCACCTTTTAATTGTATTAAGGAAAAGGAGCGGGGGAAATGTTAATTAAACTATCGCTGCATGCTTCAATGACCCCGAACTAATTGACTGTTAAATTACTAAAAGCTAGTGATCACGCAGCCATAGCTGCTGAAACTGCTAGAAACTATGTAGACCAGGGGTCGCCAACCTAAATGATCTCGCGGGCCACATATATATGAAAAATGTTCGGAAATGGCCGCAAAAATTGTTCACGGCGGGCCGCGAGTTGGCTACCCCTGTTGTAGACGCTGCCGTGCAACGTTTCATCGTTCGAAGGCGTCGAGACGATAGCAATGGCGGCGGCGCATGTGACGTGTCGAGCGGCGGCAGCCAGCAGCGCTTCACAGATCACTCAATCGCATGCTTGCCACAGCGTTAGTAGCACAGCTCGAAATTGTATAAAGGAAAAACAGATAAATATAATAGATAAAGCACAAAACGTAGCCAAATTTTTTCGCTTGCCACTAATTAAAACGGCGCCGTGCGCCCCGCCCTTCGCCATTGAAAGAGATACATGCCAACTTTTAGTGTATGATTGCTTGATTTCTAAAGCTTTAAATACAATCAACTCGCGAGACGAATTTTACGCGGCGAATTATGGCGTCTTGACGGCAGTCGTCGTGGAATTTCGCCCGTGAAACAGAATCAGAGCGAAATTCGCATCAGTTGATTCGGAAAAAATCATCCCCACAACAAGCACAGAATTTAAAAAAATCCACGGAAACCACGAATTCACGAATCTTCCGAGTTGTTAAACTATAAAAATAGTTTCCGCACAAAAATTTCCAATTTCCTTACTTCAATTTATTTATTTTTCATCACTGACAGCTGAACAGTTGACTTTTTCGCAGGGCGGCAGCGACCAAATTAGAAATTGTTCTATCGCGAGACGAATCGTTGGGAGGCGAACTACGCTAGCGTCGTCATTGTGGGCAATCACATGCACTGCCGTGTGTTTTAATTTTGACAGCGGGCGTTCGCCGCGTAAAATTCGCCTCGCGAGTTGATTGTGTTTAAAGCTTTAATTACAGCGGCTTGAGAGCGAAAATGGCGCCCAAATATTTTCACGCTGCACTTGTCGCAATCGCTCAGCTGTTGATAATTGCCGCTCGACAACAACAGCCAAAACCACAACATGACAGACATACACAGAAAACCATCAACAGACATACATACATACATACAATTTGCATGTGAGCCATTTGTCGAAATTTACATTTGACTTTGAACTTGTTGTTTGTTTGCTATGCTCTTCTTCCTACACTTGCTGATCTTCAAATTTCGCTTCCCGCCATTTGCGCAAGTGATGTGATGATCAGCAGCAGTTGCCCGCGCGACTCTGGGGCACGCACACAGACACGTGAGCGCATGAGTGACCGACTGACTACCCACAGCCAAGCTGACAATTGGCACAACTGATTGTTGTGCAAGGAATCAAGGCAGCTGAATCGCGGTGGAGGGGAGAGCGCAGAACATGCCAGTGGGAGACATAATTTCCGCACAAAACTGACCCTAAATATGCACAAGCATAATAATGACAATAAAACGTTGTCGTTTTAAATTTAGCTCCTGATTTTTTGTGTGTGCTGAAATTGCACACAAAAGTGCTCACACAAATGTGAATGCTCTTCAAGTTGCCGGCTATTTTTAGCCAGAGATACTTTAATTTCAATAAAAAAAAATTGCTCTAAGGCAAACATGCCAAAAAAGAAGGAAATCAATTTGTGTTTGTAGAAATTTAAATGTGGCGCGCAAGATGAACGTGGCTGCTCCACCCCAGCCCAACAGCTTGCAACGGAACTGATTCTGCAGGCGTTGGCAGCAATTACGCAAGCTTCAAAGTAAAAAATAGTTTCCATAATTTCATGCTATGGCTACATCGTAATTATGCAAGCAGAAATAGTGTTTCTGTTTATCTTTCATGTTGAAAGCGTCTGCTGGTATTCACAGAATTTTTGTAGGGTATTTTCGATCTTGCGTATAATAAAACTTTTTTCTTCGCTAGACGAAACGTAATAAAAAAGTCGCAAAATTCATTTTTAAAACGCATAAAAAGATTTTTTTAAATGCTAGATCTATCTTTCTTTATAAATTCTTGTATGCAGACGCGCGTGCCATAGAAAACTAAAAATAATTTGAAGAAGAAAAAGATTTGAGTTGCACATTTTTTCAAAAATCTAAATCGAAGGCAGTGGCGCATGCGGAAAATTTTTTTTAAGTGCTTTATTCATTTTTAAAGCATTTTTTTGGATTTCAATTTCAACCAATTGTTGTCAAAAGTTCAGTTTACACTCAATACGCTTTCTAATGGGAACAATTCTTCGTCTTATTTTTTATAGTTTTCTTTAGTATTTTTTCCTTATATGTTTGAACATGCTGGAGACTAGATAAACAGCTTAAGATATCTGAATTTTTATCTCCAGCTTATAAATGACTAAAAATGCGCGAGCATGCATTAAAATAAAAAGATCATGATCTTGCAACTCATCAAGCTTTTAACTACGTCTGTAATTCAATTGAATAAGTGCAATTTTATGAAAGATTATACATCATTAAATGTCAGCTCGAAATATATGCCCCAGTTGCAATGTTGCACCCAGTTTGCTTGTTGATTTTATTTTCAATTAAATAACATTTGAACAGTATATTAACATCTTTAAGCATAGAAAGAAAATCCTTCAAGCTTTCCGCTCAACATCAAAGACACAACAAATAATATTAAAAACTGCAAATGCTTTAAAGTACATTGAATTTCGATTATGACTGTCATTTCAATGGCACATCTATTGGCGCACCTCAAATTTTGTTCAATTTTAGATCAAAACAAATATTGGTTCAAGCTAAAATAATTCTGCCGAAATTATTTGAAAAGCACAACAAAAATTAAAATATACTTGCACTAGCCGACGTGCCCCTGGCATTCAATGCTCGGTGCCTACCATTTCCGCCATAAATCCTTCAGCGAACCAACTCCAAAGTGCAACAGTCTATTGAATTTGTCCTTGCAAGCGAAAAACGAGATACACACGCATGTCAGATACTTATTGGCATAGATCTAAAAAAACACAGAAATTGTCAAAAGCAAGAGACTAAGCTCTATTTTCGTGTTTGTGAGCAGATCAATAGACGTCCTTGCCGTCGACACCCACTTGAAGTGATGCAAAAATGGAGTGATCACCAAAGAAGAGATTGCGTATAGTGTCAGAGATGAGCGTTTCTTTCGTTTCGAATGATACGACTCAATTCAATTGCTGTCTGTATATTTTGTCTTGCAGCTCACTCTCGAGCGCAACTATGATCGCTTTGTCATTTCGCTCAGGCAAGCTTGCTCGTTGGGCCAGTGTTACCAGATGGCTGTAATAACAAATGTGCAGATGTACGAATATTTTCTTTAAATTATTCTTCAAAATATGCTATTCAAAAACTAAAGTATATGTACTAAAATGTTTTATGTAAATTTAAAAAAAAAGCTTTTAACAGTTTTAAAGAATGTTCAACGAAAGACAGTTACCAATCTGGTAACGTTCTTAAACTTGACAAAAAAATCGTATAAAGTTGTAGGTATTAAAAATTGTTATAAAGGTATTCATTGTAGATCGTTTTCCATCTCGTTAATGACTGTCAACTTTTATATGCGAAAACATTCATGAGCATTCAATAATTTTACAATATGATTTTGACATGTAAAGCTGGTAAATTTACGCAATGCTTGAACACACAATACTCTTATTTTTATAAACGAATATAATATTGAAACAAGAAAATTGGCGCGTTGATTCTTATTTGGTCTTGTACAAAAATACGTTAGTCTTGGCATAAATCCGTAGATTTGGCAACACTGCTACATACAATTGTGATCGTCTGGCCATTTCGCTCTTTTATGATCACTTCATCTGCTCATGCGCTCATTTCGACTCATGTTGTGAGGTATTTTTACAATTTCAACAGATTTCGAAATGTTTGCTGTGCATGTACGTTCGCTCTGGCTCAACAGATAAATCAACATTTAATGTTGCGTTGCTCTGCTGGCGCGTCACATAAGTCACAAGTCGTCCGTCGCGTTCGTAAGACTACATACGTTCTACGATCGTGCAGCAAGATCAGTGTAACTATATGTGAACTGAACTGAATTTTTGTGTATAAGAAAACAAAACAACAAAAGTCAATTTAAAACGCATTTTAAAGTGCTTTTGTGTGTGTGTGTTTCTTATTTGTTGTTGTTGTTATTTTGGAAGTGATCATCTGTGCTATTTTGGCCACATGCTACGATCAGCTCACGTGAATTTCAATTAACACATTTTGGCTGTTTAAAAAAAAAGCGCGAAAACTTACAGCTATTAGCTATTAAACGCGAAAAATATTTTTATAAACATTTTTAATGTGCGCTAATGCAAACAGACGCTGTCGCTCTCGCTCAATCGATCTGTGCATACGCATGTGAATATTTAAATGATCTTTAAATTGTGACTGACAAGGAGAAAAGCTGTTGCCGTGCCTGTCTGCCCGCCCAACTACCTTTGTGAAGAGTGATGCGTCAAGATCTGGCCTGGAAATCGACTAACCAAAATAGAAGTGTTAATTGCTTTGGAATCAATCTAGAAAGTCTACACGTATTTATGGGAAACAGCACAGAAAGATCAATAATTTGATCATTTGACTTGCTTGGAGGAGAACGTGGTGCGGCTTTAGCGCCAACAAAAGCCCGTAACAATCGGAGTATTTGCAAAATCTCAATTGAACAGCGGCACTGGGCACTGGCAATTTGCTAATTGGTAATGACAATGAGAAATGCTTTTTGTGGAATTGCTTTAGTTTCACGGCACAGCGACGACTGCCTCGAACCCTCACCGCTATACGCCAACTGTGCCTAGGCATGGTAGTGCTTCCCCCCCCAGCTGCTCATGCTGAAAGACTTGCTACCAATACATTTGCTCATCTAACACATACTAACAACATGCGATATATACTAATTTGCTGTTCATATCGTAACTCATGCATGCACACGTTATTATGGGCTTTGGCCCAGCACAAATGGGCAACAAAAAACCGAACAACAACAAAACAGAAACGAAATCACACCTTCCACTTACCCTTGCGCCGTAGCAGCAGTAGAATTAATTTGCCTTAGTATGAATATTTTTTAGCAAATTTATTTAAAATGTTTGATTACTAAGTAACGCTAACTTCAGTTGAATTTTGTGATTTTACGGTTTAAGATACGTTTTCGTGCGGAGCGCGCCGGCGCCATTTGTTAAATAATTCCATTTTTTATTAAAGTAAAAATTTTATAAAAATTTTGAAAATGTAGCATATGCTTATTTTTTGCATGTTTCGTGTGCTTTTTGTCAGTTAGACAACAACAAAATAGCCAAATTATAAACATTTATCAAATTTATCTCTAAAATTTTGCTGAATTTTTATGCGGTTTTATTTCGTGTGTGTGTTTTGTTAAGCCGCTGCAAATTTATTACATTCGCTGGTCATGAAGTTTTTTGATATACTTTGCTTCAAGCAAAGTAAGTGCAATTCGTTATTTTATCTTAAATTTAAGTGTTGACTTTTATTTTATGTGCCGCTAAGCTACTTTAATTTGTGTTGTCTCTTTATTATGTGACTATCATTTTCATTGCATTAATTTAATTTATGTGCTCTATGAATTTTGCCTATCAAAAAGCTTTTTATTTACTTCGGCAAATTTCGCCTTTGAAATAATTCAAAAATATTCTAGCGCATTTTATTTATTTTGGCAGTGCATTTGAATTTAGCCTCACATGTTGAAAGAGTGTTTCGTGCAATGCTGTCTGTCGCCGGCGTCTGTCGACCTACCTGTCTTTTGAAATCTTGCAACCGTTGCCAAGTTTTGCCAAATCGCCTATAAAGGCCATGCGCCACTTACACGCAAACGCTTTGCTCGCAATCAATTCAATTTGACTTAACATTTTCCCATTCCCAAATGTTGGCATTTCCGCTCAAATTCGAATGTTGTATTTTGTTTAGCAACGTGGCTATTTTAAAATTTTTTATTCAATTTAAAACAGTTCAAGTTTTCAAATTGTATTTCAAATAACTGAAAAGTGTTAAAATGTGTGTGTCCTTTCACTTTATTCAGATGGTTTGAGTCTGCTGGGTTTCGAACCAGCAAAGAGTTCGCCATTAGAGTCCGATCACTTATCGGCTCAGCCGCTGCGACGCCCAAAAGGCCATTTACTTAGCTTTAGTTAATTGCAATATACTTGAAGATGGCACATATCCACAAGCATTTCAATTTTTAAAATGCTAAATTAAACTTTTTTATTTGTTAATCAAAAATAAGTAAACTGTTGCTGCAGTCGATTCTGCCTTTTTCAAAATATTATTTTACCAAAATCGAATTGCGTTCAATACGCTAAGGATTCAATATAATATACTTTTTAATATTTCCGTAACTATCTCGTATCTTTCATTTTGTGCTCGTTTGTAAGTTTAAAATGCGCCTGAAATCTTAGTTGTTATTTTTTCTCAGTGCCTTGCCTGCCTCTACAATCTTGCTTTCAATATTGCATTGCAGCGTTGTTTTTCCTTCCATGCCAGCACAGCGAAGAAGGTCAATGATCGTACTCGTAAATTGTTGTTGCCATTTACGCATAAAAGCATAAACACAAACATTAAGCGGAATGTTTATAGATCAGAGTGGCCACTTCTGTAAATGGTCTGTCAATTTCGTTGCGAAACAATTTAAAAAATGTGCAGTGCCACCAACTACAACAGCAACAACAAAAACAACAGCAAACAAGTGCAGCTTGCAGCGAACTGAGCATTCGATCGTGGCGCTACGATCAGCGATGGCGTGCGCCTGCGTAAAATACTTTGTTGCAACGATAAAGTAGGGGAGGAGGGAGAGCGCGGGTTGCCACTTGTAGGCATTTTTTGCAATTTGAAAGTGAACAATACATTGAACTGCAGGGGCGGGGGGCAGCAGTTTGTGGCAATTTATGCGCATGTATTTGAATGTGTGTGTACGTATTTGAATGTGTACGTGTAGCTGTAAAGATAGTGCAGCGGAAATTAACCACCTCTGCGGCATGCCCGCCTGCCACAACATGGCGTATGAGTAACAATTGATAGCTGTCGTTTATTATTATGCTTCTTTTTTATCAGCAACCAAAAAAGACAACAACTGCAAATAAATTGACGCAATTGTACATTTTTAATATAAACGATAAATCACTTAGCAACATTTCTCGCAGGCGAAGATTTTTAAAATCAACAAGAGCTGACTTTTTCGATTCCTGCCCACTTATATTTGTCTATAAAATACGTCATTCTGACTTACGAGTTTCTGAATTTTTGCCTGCTTACGTTATGGAAATTTTTTTGAAGCCTTTCTGCAATCAATTTGTATGTTAGTTGCCTTGATTGCAAGCTGTGATTAGCTTAGTTATCAATTTAGACAATCAAAAGTACTACAAAGATCGAGCTAACAGTTTGCCTTCAAACGCAATGCGAATATATCAGTAGCTAAATCTCTAGGTTAAGTCAAGAAGCATCACGAGTAAGGGTGTTTATCTGTAAACCTTTTCCAGCAATAAACAGAATAATTTAATTCGAAAATTTAACAATAACATTCTTATAAGATCAAACAAAATATTTTTTCACAAGATTTAATCTAAAAAGAATCGTATATCTCAGCTCAGTATGAACGTTTAAACGTTCTTTTACGTAAGCCGCAACTTTTTATATAGCAATTTCCAACGTTTCAAGCGATTTGTAATGGCAAACATTTTCTGACAGAAAAGGCGGTTCATCGCGATCGACTTCGTCAGAAAGAATTCTTTGACTTTAACCCTTAGCACGCCCCCTTATGTAAAAATTTCATAGTACGCCCTGGGGGTCGTGGGTGACCCCAGCCAGAATAATGTTTCCCGTATTTTGAGTATTCGTTTTTTCGAGTCACCAAAATTTGTGTATACTCTGTAAGGATCACTTTATCGGGGACAATAATTATATTGCTGACAAATTCAACTGTGTGCGCTAAAAAAAATAATATTTCCAAAAAAACGTGAAATTAGACTTTTTTTACTAAAAATGTCATGACTTTCTTAATTTTCAACATTTTCCGCTAAAAATTGAACCTGATACTCTCGAAATATAGTACTTTCAGATGAAAAAAAGTCCCTTGGTGTACCTTGAAAAAAATGTATTTATTTGAGAGTCTCAAGTGGGAGATTTTGTGAAGAATTGAAAAGACGGTAGCTAATGAATTTTTCAATATTTTTTTATGAAATTTATTATTTTTTCATTCGAAAAAGTAACAAAGTGTTAAAAACTGGACACTTTCTCAAAAAAAAAACGAATGGTATACTCCAATCCTGCACAATCTGAGCACATAAATACCCTGTGACTTGCGCACACTTGACGCACGCAAGTGTAGCACAGGTCTTGCGTCTTACGGTCTTCTTTTCTCGTGCAAAGGGCACATCGCTTCCTCTTTTCGAGAGTGATGTTTTCTCGTTGCTCCTCTGAGAGTCGATCTTTCCCCAAAATGCTGCCTATTCCTGTCAGGACATCTCGTCTGATGGCCTTATTTGAGTACCTGTTCTGGAGATGAGGAGTGACTATGTGCTTCTCCAGAATATTCATAATCACTCTCAGATTGTTCGGACACGTGGTCTGATTCATTATCGGAATCATTCCCTCCAAAAGATTGGTCTCCTGCATCATCCAGAAGCGCTTGTCGCATGGAGGAACGACTACGTAGATTGTACGCCATCTGATAAAATCCGATATATTAGGAACACGTCATTAGAAAAAATTCTGAACACTTTCTCAACAATACTTACATTCTCCTTCACTAGTTCACACAATTTCCGGTCACAATTTAAATCAAAAAATTTTTCGGAAAATCAACGCCGTACGTCCTGGGGGTCGCGCTTGACCCCAAACGAAACACGATCTGCTTCCGACGGGTGCCACAGCTCAACTGAGCTACACTGCCACGTGCCAATGGTATGGATCGAAAGAAGAGATGTTCAACTAACGCTAGAAGGCGCTACCTTGTTCAATTTCACAAAGGGCGCTTCGGTATAAGCGCGCGAAAAACGCTGGGGTCAAGCTTGACCCCGGGGGCGTGTTAAGGGTTAAAGACCTAAATTGACTCCTGCACTGAGCCATTCGACAGTCACAACTTACTACTACTTAAAGATTTTTTTATTATAACGTTTCCGTTTCTTTAAAAGTAATAACTGAAATTCTATGCTCACAATAGCATAGATAATTTATGTAATTTTTTCATTCTCGAAACGAAGGAAATTTACTCTTGCATAAATTTTGCACACTTTCACACTTCATAAGACACGAATTGAAAAATATAAATGTTTTCTTAAAATGTAACAAAATTTTATTTTGACAAATTCAAAGTGCAACAGACTCAAAAATATGTGCACTCTAACGCAAATGCACATGCACACCAACACACACGCACATACTAGTTTTATGTATGTATGCTTGTCGGTGCGTGAGTATAAGTGAAATATGTCTCGACGCCATACATTTCAAAAATATTTCTTGTGAGCTAAAAATAAATACTTGAAGAAAAAATGTGGAAATATATGTGCGTGAGCGTTTATTTTTAAAAAATGATACAACACTGCAAGAAATTGTGGCATTCTTTTTGTTGATATTAACTGCTGAAAGTTGAAAGTGAATTAATGTAGTTTTTAATGTTATTCGTTTGAAAATTGTTAATGCAAAAAATCATTGAAAAAAAGTTAGCACTATTACAGCAGATTTCTACAGTTGAAAATTGAGGTATAAGCGTGGTATTATGGCGCTGAAGTCACATCTTGGTGCCACTTGAACTTGTATTATTTCATTGGAAAAAGTATCAATTGATAAAAAAATTGTGACTCTTCTCAGAATACGGCTGTAGGTCTAAAGTAGGTCTCTAGTGATCTAATCAGGATTTTCTTAATAACTTGGAATTGAGTGTAGGTAATAATCTTTTAATGGGCATGGACAGATCGGAATCAAGTGTGTTTGGTACTTAGTTGCTGGCATTATAAAGTTTGATATTTTGGAGATAAGGTTTATTAGAAACTACGCTGTTTTAACTTGATCCTCTTGACCGCTGCTTGGGGCTTCCACAACCCCTCTCTTGCAGCGCCTGCTAGCTGTATACGCCTTGTAAATGCTGGAATTCGCCTATTCGTAATTAAATTAAGCATTGTACTATTTCATTATGTGATTTGATGTTTTTCCCCTTTTCGGAATGCGAACGCCGCCAATTATTGTCGCAGCGCCGCAGCCGAAGCCGCTGATAAGGGCCTGCTGCGTTATCGCGGCAGATAGCACTGAACACGCTCTGGCGGCACACCAACCAACCGAAGTGCACATGATAAAATTCATTATATCCGCAACAGCCTTCTGCCCGTTCTCGCCTGCAGATCAGGCAATCCTTGAATTTCTTTTCATATGATAAGAAAGTGTACTGTAGACTTGTGCTGGCTTTCTTGTTGTTGCTGGTTGGTTGGTCTATCTATCTTTGCTTTGCTCGATTTTGTTTCTGTTTTCATTGTTGATTTTTTGTGTGGGGCCAGAGCGTGTACGTTTCTCTGTACAAGTGGTTTTTGCTTAATATTTACACAGATATTCATAAATACATTCATTTGCCTTTAGTCGCTATCAACGTCATTGTCGACAAGTATACACTCACGAAAATTTCATTGTAATACATTATGTATTTGAAGAAATTATATAATTAAAAAACTTATAGGTAATTCTTAAATCCACAGTAATACAATAGATAATTGATAGATTTCGACTACTTTACAAATTTTTAACTAAATACTGTAGTTTCAATTAGTAAATGTCAACCAATTTCTAGTTGTGCAAATCAGGCAGAGTTGGTAATAACATAACGAAATATCTGTTGAAAGTCTTAATTATCTCTGACCTTTGTGCACTGCCTTGAGCTTTAACGCTTTTATCATCAGCGGAACATTATAGACGAGAATAAATCAATAAGAATAAAATCATGATTTGGCGCAACAGCCCGTAAAACGAGGCTTAGGCCAAGCTTTCTAACATTAACTTTTGGGTGCGAATTCTATTATAAGCACAAGCTAACGGGACCTACACATTTATTCTCTAGCCGTGACCGAACAGGCATTCTTTTACCAAGCTTTTATCAAATTGATCAGTTATCGTAACTAATTTTTCAATTCAGTTAATGGGACCTACACATTTTGTCTATAGCCGTGCTGCGAACAGAAAGCTTTTAAACAAGGTTTCTTTTGTGAGAAGCTTTTTATCATTTATTTTTCACAAAAGTTTATCAGTTGTCGTAACTAATTTTGCAGTTAACAGAACTAACTTATTTCTGTTAGTGCGTCAAATATATACATATGTATATATAATTGTGTGTGTGTGTGTGTAAATATGCATTTGTATATTTGTATGTTTTTGTGTGTACACGCTTGTCACCCACTTGTATCTGCCGCTGTCGCTTTTTGCGCAAAACGACTACAGTACGCGGTCACAAGTGAGCGAGTGTGCGAGTATGCGAGCGTATGAGCAACCAGCTGCTACTGCTGCTGCTGGTACCGGGGTCTTGGGACTGGCTGGCCGACTAGACTCTGCCAGCAGCACACACATTTTTCCGCCGTCGCCAGCTTTTCAATGCGGCGCGGTCTGCTCAGTTGTTAAGCGGCTGTTAAAGTGACTTAACGCTTCGTCATCGTGTCGTTTTTAAAGCACGCGCGCGCAACGGTTACAATTTCAAAATTTCCGTTGAAATTCGAATTAACAAAAAGAAGAAGAAAACAAGTTGTTCTTCACTTGATACCGATCGTGTTGAACTTGCTTTAAAATTTCCCCAATTTAAAAAGCAAGCAAAAATTGGAAAAAAATTCAAACTTACAGTGGATCCGTGCATCCTACCATCGTTGAGGCCCGACCGTCATTATGCAATCTGCGCTGTGAACAAAGTAATTTAATTGTTTATGCTTTCAACTCTTCATTAAGACTCATTTTGATTTATTTAACCGGCTTGCCGCCCCGTGCCGGCGCCGTCGCTGCAGCGCAGCATTTGACCATTGGCGCGTTCTGTTTTGATTTCCTGCTCGTTGCACGATTTCATTTAAATTCATTAAATGCGCTTCTTCTCTGCTCTTTTGCAAGCTCAACTACAGCGAATTTATTTTATTGAACTCTTGTGATCGTTTGTCAATTGCTCGTGATCGTGTGTGCCTGTCTGCGTGGCGTGCTTGCGGTTCCGTGTTGCCGCTCATGTAGCAACAGCATTTAAACGTTGTTCGCAGCGTTTCAGTGCGCTGGCTCCCTTCCGCCACACCCACCCCAACCGCCACGCCACATTCACTCGCGCTATTCATGTGCTGATCGTCTTAAAACTCACACATGCAAATACTCACGTATACATACATATATTGTATAAACACACATGATCGCGTTCGCGTCAAGTGATCTCAAATGTTGGCGCTTAAGTGATTTCCTCGTGCTGACGCTGAATTTGCATATCATCATCATTACTATCAACACAGTTATTATCAGCGATCCGGCGATCGAGCGATCGTGGCTGGGCCGCTGAGAGCGCCACGCTTCGTTCTGTTACTCACGCTGCCGCCTGTCGTTTTGAATTTCAATGCTGCGCTAGCATATAATTAAAAATGCTAGCTCTTCAGTTCTCAATCGTTCAAGTGTGTCAAGTTAATATGTCAGCGAAATGCTACTTTTTTGCACATGTTCAATCAAAAGGCGCTAAATCGAAAGTCCCCAATCTGACACATTTTGTTTTGAATGGCAGCAACAAATATTGTTTGCCTTAATTTAATTGTGAAATACTTTCCAGTTGCCAATAGCACACCGCAGCTGTCAATTGAGGCCACGCCACGTACATACAATGCCTCAATTCATGGCAGTTGCCAGTTCTCCAAATTTTGCGCCGAGCCGATTTAGCATATTGCCCGTGTGCATTTAGCAGCTACACTTGACGGCCTCATTAACTTTCGGCGACACGTTTCGACTACAGCAGTCATTATACGCGTTTCGGTTTTCGCGCTACTATACGCACTATTCTTTCGAAAACTTTCCAGTCATTGTTAAAATTTATTAGCAAGGGTTTTTTCTGTTCCATTTTGCTTTGCGCACCTGAAGAGCGGAATTCAGGCAAACTTAAGCCAAGAAAGTCTTCTCGAAATTACGAAATTGTATTGTATATACTTAATTGATTTATAATTGGGAAAAACACCAAAATTCTGACAGATTACTACTTTGACAACTTCTAAACGGAACTGGTATCGCTAAGGACCCAACAGGGTCTATTCGTGACCTTCTTCGGCAGCCACATTAACCTATATTTGGCTTTTATGCAAATCACAACAAATTGAATAAACTGTGTAAATATTTTTTGCACATGCTATAAAGGCAATTTTCTGAAGGATTTTGAAAAACATGGCTCAAAAACTTATATGGAGCTGTATATAGAGATAGTATGCACAAATATCGCTTTGAAAAAAAATATGTTTGCAAAATTTACAAAGTGCCGACAATTTACTCGTATCTAAACCGACCGATGAAGATTTGGAAATATTTTTGAATCAGCGCGCCAGATTTATTTAAAAACTTAGTTTACGCGTCTGTCCTTTGGTGTCAAATGTGACACTAGCAGCTGAGGCACAAAATTATGAATACCATTTTGTTGCCTATGTCTTTTACCTAAAGTCGTTTTCATCTTAAGGAATCGAAAAAAGGTACCTTTTTCAAAGGTCAAATTTGACACTAGCACTAATGAGGATTAAAATTTTCTGCACCTTTTTGGGTAGAATAATTTTGTTAGCGACTGTGGCCCTCCAGGCAATCCCAAAAATGTAGTCTACGCCTATTTACAGAACGATTTAAAAGCTTTTTTAGATATTGCTATTTTTTTAAACAGGAATCTTGAATCCCTTGAAAAGGTTATTTAATTTTGTATGTTAGCTTTACGCAAAATGTCTTTCCGTTATTTCAGATTGAACTTTGCCCATGATTGCATACGCTTTTACCTGCAGTTCCACCTTCTACTCTCTTGCCTGTTATCAAGTATCGAAAGAAATTTGCACATGACTTGAACCTTTTCGAATTAAGCCAATGCCAGCGGCGCTATCATAAATTATCGCCTTTAATAATGTCATCGCTCCAGATACGACGCGTTCTACATGCATATATGTACATAGCTCGGTTTTATTAAGTGATTCTTCGTCACTCAGCTGGCTGGTATCTGTATCCATTTGTTGCTCTATCCATATCTGCTTACGTTGAAAGCAGAAATTAAGCCACGGCTGCTAAATGCTTACTCAGCCGCTGACGAAGCTGTTAACTTTTTTATGCAACCTGACTTAAAATACATTATTTCTGTAATTTGGCTTGTTTTTAATTTTCGAAATTTTTGCTTGCCTTTTTTCAAAATATTATCTATTTGTTTTGATCTGTTGTTATTCAGGTGGGGAAACCCTTTTGCGTGTAATTATTTTACATTGTCTTAATCACGAAAGTGTAAAAACCGCTCGCCTTGTCACAGTTATTATTTTTGAATGTCATTGTTGTTATTTTTTTCAAAGCACAATTTTTAAAAGATCATACCGATAGTTGCTGCATTTTTTGTTGTTTATTTCATACTGGTAAAGTTTGAACAAATCGCATTGAATATAAAAAAATACCGGCAAAACAGCAACAACAATATTTACAACGCGTGTGAATTTTTCATTTGAAAAATCTTACAATGACAACAACAACAAAAACAACAATGTCATTGTTTTTATTCTGCCTAGCTAAAGGCAAAACCGATAAGAACAACAACAACAAGAAAATTAATAAAAACTGCGCTATCATAATAACATTTTCTAAAAATAAACTATTGCGGTCATTATCATTTTCTCGCTGCGGTGCCCATACAAGTTTTACAACAACAACATGTGATTGCTTTTATTGCCTCGACTGCGAGAACACTCCCATTGTGTGACCAACAATACGCCCTGCTATAAACAAACCCTTCATTGCTCTCGCCATGTAAGCATGGAACTTGGCGCTAGATATCATTACGTCGTTGTTGTTGTTGTTATTTTGTAAAGTTTCTGAATTCCATATTTGAAATTTATACGAGCGCATGCCGGTTATCTTATCTCTGCCCAGCTTATAGTGTATGCAAGAGCTCCCACATTTCTTTGGAATACATTTTGGCATATAGTGATAAAGTAGTCTGATTCATTGAAATTTTTCTTTAAACATTACGCATATTATTTTATTGTTAAAATATGTGTAGTGTTTTGTATAAAACTTTTCTACAGAACTTTCGGTACAATCATTTTCAAGCCCATACCCAAAAACTAATCTTTGCACTGATTTCATGGCATGTCTTTTCAGTGTGTCGAAATGCCCAACAAATGCAAAGCAATATCTCAAAGAGGGCTTCTTATTGGGGTAAGCCTACTTCTGTAGGTCGAAAAAGTCGGGTTTTTGTTGTTTTATGATTATTGTGACGAACATGTGGAGCTGATAGGATTCTTTCGATTTCAAAGGAACAACGAACTAATTTGAAAAAGTTTATATTTATATAAATCTTACAATTGAGAAAGGACTCTTACCACACTTTTTGCCGAACAACGTCTGGGCGAGGTCCATAAGCCATTACGAAACTTCAAACGTGTCGAAAATCGAAAAGCAAAAATTTGCCGAAAAACTTCCTTGCCCCTACTTTAAAAGGGATTTCATACGCAGTCTTTGATTGTTTTTTTGCGACTGGTTGTTGTGCGTGCATACTTTCTCCCAAATTTAAAGTAACGTTAGGTCGGATGAAATAATTTGGTTAGAGACTTGGTAGTCGAAAAGAATATGCGAAAGCTTCATGTTCGATTTTTTTGTTATAACTTCTAAGTAAAGAATTCGCTATAAAGATTTTGATTTGATTTCTAAAACAACTCAACACAATTTTTTATTTAATGTGTTTTTTACTCAAACTGCACAAAATGGAAAAGTTTTTTGAATCGCTGCTTACATTTTTTCTGTCGAGTAGTGTAACAAGCCATTGTATAAAAGCATGATCCTAACCATGTTATAACCATTCATTATTTCGCTATAGCTTGCTCTGTTCGGCCGCGCACAGAATCATGTAATTTTTAAAACCTTTACCGTAGTCAAAGTCGCCTTGAATAAAGTACATATGTATATAATATGTATTGTATATGTAAAAAAAAAGAATATACAAAGATCAATAGAGGCATTTCTCTTTTCTTCTTGCTCTACTCTCTTCCAGAAGTTGCATTCTTCAGCAGACAAGACGGAAACGTACGATTTTGTTTGGTCACCAGCAGCGGCAAATTGTCAGCAGGCGCCGAGCAAGCCAACGTCGAACAGAGCGAGACAGCAACAACGCCGGATATTAGCGCGAACACGCCTGCCTACTACCGAGCGTACAATCCAGATTTGAGTGCTGCAGCTAGCGGCAGCAATTCCCTGGGAAGCGCCACTCCGGAAGAGCTGATTGTTGTGGTGCAGCAACCGGCAAAAAGTTGCCAACGCTCAGCTACTTCGATAGCGGTGAAGCGAGCACAATCGCAGAGAGAAAAAAGCAACAGCGATACTAGCCAAGACTGCGCCGGCAAGCGGCTGCGAGAGCAGTGCCTGACAGCGCCTGGCCGCCTGCAGAGCGTTTTCACAGAGCAGCCGGTCACAACTGAGCCGCCTTCGAGTGTGATCCCCACCAGCAACGCTACTAGCACTACCAAGAGCAACAGCAACAAGACTTGCTGCAAAATGGCCGCCCAAGCTGCGCCCAACAACATGCCGCCACCCGCCACACATCCGAATTCGGAGAAACTGCCTTGGCCCAATTCCAAGGACAACTACGAGCTGCACGACGTGATTGGCGTGGGCGCGACTGCCGTGGTTCACGCCGCTCTCTGCCTGCCGCGCAACGAGCGCTGCGCCATCAAGCGCATCAACCTGGAGAAGTGGAACACGTCGATGGACGAGCTACTGAAGGAGATACAGGCGATGTCGTCGTGCAACCACGAGAACGTGGTCACCTACTACACGTCGTTCGTGGTGCGCGAGGAGCTGTGGCTGGTGCTGCGCCTGCTGGAGGGCGGCTCCCTGCTGGACATCATCAAGCACAAGATGCGCGTGAATAACTGCAGACACGGCGTCTTCGACGAGCCGACCATAGCCACCGTGCTGAAGGAGGTGCTGCGCGGCCTTGAATACTTCCACTCGAACGGACAGATCCATCGCGACATCAAGGCGGGCAACATACTGATCGGCGACGATGGCACCATACAGATAGCGGACTTCGGCGTGAGCGCTTGGCTAGCCACCGGGCGGGATTTGTCGCGCCAGAAGGTGCGACACACGTTCGTCGGCACACCCTGTTGGATGGCGCCCGAGGTGATGGAGCAGGACCACGGGTACGACTTCAAAGCGGACATCTGGTCGTTCGGCATTACGGCCATTGAGATGGCCACCGGCACGGCGCCCTACCACAAGTATCCACCCATGAAGGTGCTCATGCTGACGCTGCAGAACGACCCGCCCACGCTGGACACAGGCGCCGAGGAGAAGGACCAGTACAAGGCGTACGGCAAGACATTCCGCAAGATGATCGTCGAGTGCCTGCAGAAGGAGCCCTCAAAGCGGCCCACCGCCAGCGAGCTGCTGAAGCATGCATTCTTCAAGAAGGCCAAGGATCGCAAGTACTTGACGCAGACGTTGCTGGTATCGGGCCCGTCGATGGAGACGCGCGTGCACAAGGCGGCCAAACGGCAGCCAGGCGCATCGGGACGCTTGCATCGCACCGTCACCGGCGAATGGGTGTGGTCCAGCGAGGAGGAGGATAACGGCGGCAAGCAGCATCACTCGTCCGACTCGGAGACCGACGATCGCCCAATCAATCGCCTGGAGCGCGCCGACTCCTCAGAAAGTGATGTGGACGAGCCGTCGGAGTTCTCCGAGACGACTGCGACCGCCACGGAACCCGCCGCACAGCTGTTGAACGCAGCTGCTGGCGGAATGCCAGTGGCCGTCGAACAGGGCGGTCCGACGTCACCGGCGGGAATGGGACAAGCCACCGCCAGCATGTCGCAGCTGCAAATAGCGGCAGCGGACAACGACGCACCGCCGGTGAATCTGGTGCTGCGCATGCGCAACGTGAGGCGCGAACTGCACGACATACGCTTCGAATTCGCCGTCGGCCGGGACTCGGCCGAGGGCATCGCCACCGAGCTGGTCGACGCTGGACTCGTCGACCCGCTGGACACGCAGCCGATGGCCGTGCATCTGCAACAGCTGATCGAGCAGCGCGCCACACTGAAGACCATCACCTTCCAGCTGAACTCCGGCCTGCAGCCAGGCGAGGTGTTGGACGATCGCTCGCTGGTCGGGTATGCGCAGATTTCGATCACCGACTAGGAGGAGGCGCACAGTGCTGGAGAGCAGCTCTTCAGCAGGGCGGGTTAACTGCGTCACGCAATCGAATGAAAGCAGCCGAGGGGAGTGTAGAAACAGCCGGAGCTCACAGCAGCAGCAGCGAGGAGAGTTGAATGTGCTTCGTCATGTAAATCGCAATTACTGCTTTTGCATTATTTTTCCAATTTATTTTACTTATATTTTGTTGTTGGTTTTTTTAACCGGCGGGCAGCACTAAACTATGCGAGCTTGTATTTGTTGTTTGAATGTTGCAAATTTTGACATCATAGCACCACCCAAGTACTTTAAGGTAATTAAGAAGCAGTTTATTCAATGCCGTAATTATAATTTATGTGTACATTACATTACATGATTACTTTGTAATTTTTATGTTTATTAGAATAAACTTGCTACAAGAATTGTAATCAGCGTGTACTTACAAATGCAATTTAATTACTTGTAATCTGTTATAAATTGAATTAATTTAATTACAGCAGCACATATGTATCTGTAAGGAGAAATTCTTTCCAAAATGCAAGCAAACAAAATCTAACAATATGTCGTAAATATCTTTATAATTAAAGTTTGAGCAATTGCATTACATTCAACTCCCTCGCATCGCAGAGCTTTCGCGCTTAAAACGTTTCCTGAGTTTCGTTCAAAAAAACTTAATCAATCGGAAGCAAGCAAATTGAATGCATAATATATACTTTTATGAAATTATTAATTTATTAATGTAATTTATATGTAATTGCGTAATTTTAGTGTGTTAACTGCAGATCGATATACCTATATACTTATGTATGCATAGTTTTTATTAAATTATTTTGTTTGAGGTGAATAAAAAAATGTGCACTACTTACAGGTTAAATAAGAGCGCGCAATTACCGCGAGTAATGCTTTCTGTAAGGCAAGTAGTTAGCAAAAGTACTTGTAGACTAATAATAAACGAACGAAGGAATATGTATGGAATGTGCAAATCACACACACACTCACGTAGAACTACACAAACACAACTACAAATATAAGTACATAATTTGTTTCCAAAACAAAACCTTTTAGCATTAGCATACGCCTACTATATAAAATAAAAATATATGCACAGAGAGAGAGAGAGAGAGAACGCGCGCGCGAGAACGAAAATACAAGCATACATATAAAGTAATTTTAGTAATTGTAATTGTAATGAAAACGATTTCCCAATGGTGGAAACGTCACTCTATCCTTAGCTCGTACATGTATTTGGAGAGCCACGCCCTCTTCTCGTAACAATAATTAAATACTAGTAAACTAAATTAGCAACTCTAGTAATTATAGTAATTTCGGCTTTTTATTTAAATACAAAACATAAATTGCAAAAAACTTGTACTGCAAATTTCGAAAACAAAAACGCAAAAAATTCAAAGCAGCAAATATTACATGCCCTTGAAAAATAGACAAAAATTAAAGAAAGAACGAAACAATTTTGTGTTTTTATTTCAAAACGAGCTTTTATTTTGAAATTAAAATTTAGGTTTTCTTTTGATGTAGACTCATCGACTTCATCAACTACAACGCAACTTCATTCGGAAAAAATTCGTGCATATATGTATGTATGTACATAAGTAGACATATAAACATATATGTATGTACATATATACTATATATTTTGTTAATTAAGGTCCCTTGCATTCGAACAGGTTTGTATAGTTTGTTTTGCTGTTGTTGTTGTTGCTACCACTGCTGCTGTTGCAATAAAAACTGCATATACATATTTAAATTTAGCTTAGCAACCGACGCTTACCGCACCATAGCTTTCTAGTATATCAGAATGGAAAAATCATAGAAGCAAGTGTATTTTTAGAAGAGAGCTTTAGACTAGACCACATCAGATCCTCAGTTGTGATTTCCATATTGATCAGTTCAATATATTATATACAAGCGATAGCGATTTTATTACACTGAAGAGCTCTACCCAAAATCAGTGCTCGAATTTTTGAAAATAATAAACTTTTAGTATGATACTGAAATTTTAAGAAGAGAATTTCACATTTAAAATGTTTTCAAATAAAGTTGCATATTTCTAATTGTAATTTATGCGAGAAAGCTAATTGTAAGCAATTTTAAAAATGTCCTTTTCATATTCAAAATTTCACGCTAAACGTTTTAAAGAATTCAATAAAAACCTGAACTTGATTTAAACTGTTTTTCTTTTGCTCTCCGGAGCTGGGAGCTTTACTTAAGTTTATGCAATACCTACATGTTTTCAACGAATATGCACATAAAACAATATTAAGCAATATTTCCTGCTTTCTACCGCCTACAGCGTCCACAGCATGTCCGATTACTTTGATGAATTGGGTCACACGCCCACCGGACCCGAGGGTGCCAACGATTTGGCCAAGCACTTCAAGCGTCTTCAGGTGCTGGCCATTATGAACGGCATTGACATGGAAATCGAGGTGCCGGAGGCATCGAAGCGCGCCATCGCTGAGCTGCCGGTGCACGAGATCAGCGAAGCGACTGAGGAGCTTGAGTGCGCTGTTTGCAAACAGGCTGCAGAGGCTGGTGAGAAGTATAAGATACTTCCCTGCAAGCATGAATTCCATGAGGAGTGCATTCTGTTGTGGCTAAAGAAGGTAAGCAGTGATGGGCTGTCATAGGCTTGATTTACATATTTATTGCACCGAGGTCATGCGAATTTTGTACTTCTTCATAGGCGAACTCTTGCCCCATGTGCCGCTACGAGCTGGAAACCGATGATGCCACATACGAAGAGCTGCGTCGTTTTCGTCAGGACGAGCCGAACAGGCGTGAAAGGCAAAATAATTTAATGGATTCCATGTTTTCTTGAATTTAATCTAATTTTTTTCTATTTTATGGGAGATTGGTGTAAATTTCTGTGCGGGTGTGCTAAAGTCAAATTGCAAAATAAATGTTCAAGCAAAAGCAATTCGTGCCTAAATGTTGCAAAATATACGCTTTTTTTTACTGCGTTTGAATCATATGCATAAAAGGCAAGCGTGCCCCCATCCATCCATATCTACTGTAATTGCTCGAAATATTTCTCAAAATGTTATTTGGTGACACAATAAGGATTAGATATCAAGTTTTTCGTATTCGTAGCTCTTCGTTGGATACAGTTAAAAGGAATGATAGCATGAATGTTTCCTATGATAATGGGCAATTTGTTCGATTTTGACTTTATTAATTGTTTTAAATTTTAATTTTATCGAACCACTGTGGAGTGTTTTCTTTGCTTTGTCTAAGATTGATGCACGTGGTCACATCACATAGCGTGCTGAAAGTGTGCATAATGTAATATTTATGGCATGAATGAATAAATACAAAAATTTATAAGCCGAACAGCGCTTCAATTTTTCCTGCATGATTCATTTTGCTATAAGTAATAATTTTCTGCATTTATTAAGTAGTAAATGCAACCCTGCGTTGCATTTTGCGTTTCTTTTCCTATTACCGTTTCATTCCTATGCAACGATTTCAGTCGTTCTCAAATTTCATATAAATTGTGCATTCGTAGATTAGCCGGCAAATTTGTTTGCAAACGAAGGAAACGGGAAAAAATTTGGCAATCCAAAAGCCGAGCAAATGCGCACATTTAATATTGCAGTTTTCTCGCGTTAAAACATATTCGTGCCTAATCTCTACAAGCGCCAAACAAAATGAATAACTTCGACGCTTCTACAACACAAACAATAAAACTGTTCGATCGCAAATTTCACGCCAACACATTGCGAAATAAGGAAAGGTGCTTAAAATGCCGTGCGGAATTCTCACACAATTACGACAAGCCGTTGGGAGGTAAGTTTTCCGCGGTGCCGTTAGTTGCGCGAGTTAGGGAAATGTGCGTGCTCCACTGGCCTTGCTACGGGGGTGTTTCAGTGGGTCAGCTCAAGGCAAACAATCAACACTAGCAACAAGTCAACTCACCCCGCTGCTACCGTGCAATTTGATATTGTAACGGTTCCTCTGGCGCGACGTAAAAATAATGCCAGTTTTCAAAGCAAAGCTCTCGCAATTCAAAAAATGCTGAGCCGACTATGATAACATTTCTTTTTTTGCGACAGAGTTTTGAATTTATGCATTTTAAATAAAATTTTTTTTTTGTTATAATAAAAATGTTCCACAATTCCCACTTACCATTTTCAGAAGTGCACGTGAAAAGCAATCGCCCCTTTTTACTGCCCTGTGGTCACAACATGTGCGAGAACTGTGTGTACCACCATCACAGGAATCTGACGTGCAGCGTATGCCTGTCGCCCATTGAGGTGCCGCTGAGTTTGCTGAAGCAATATTCCAATTTTCACGTGCGCGACTTCTTCGATCTGAACTTCTTTCTACTGGGCGAGTTGCTGGACTTGCGTTTCTATCGACGCGATGGTGCTGCTAACAATTCCGTATCGTTTGGTGGTGCCAACAAAAACTCGCAGTCAAGCGTCCCGGTCGTCGAAATTAGCACGATAAAGTGCATCGAGTGCGAGCAGGCTCCTGCGCTTGGCACTTGTCGCACCTGTAAGGCTTGCTACTGCAGTTTCTGCTTCGAAACAGTGCACATGCACAGCAAAGTGCTCAAGACGCACAAGCTCTCATCCTTTGCCAAGCAGGGTGATGTAGACAAGAAGCTGAGAATGCCCAAGGCGTCGACTTGTCGTTACCATCGCAAAGTATGTGACATCTATTGCCGCAAATGCCGCCTGATTTGCTGTGGAGTTTGCGCCAAAAAGGACCACGGCCATCACGGCTATCATTCGCTCTTCGATGAGGTGCAGTCAATATTCTGTCACTAATCAATAGACAGATGTACTAAAATTTTTTGCATTTTCCACAGAATCAACGCATCAAGGACGATCTATTGACAGTATTGGAGACCGTGAAAACTTCCCGCGAACACTTGCGCACGGCACAACAGGTAAGGCGGCAATGTACAACATAATACGATAACGTTATTACAATTTTTTTTATAAAATTCATGTCGACAGACTAACTGTTATGTACTGCAACCGGTAACACTGCAAATAAATAATATTTTCATATCTTCGGGGAATCCCCGCCATTTATAAGCAGCCTTATAACATTAAATATAACGACTTGGATTAGTTTATAGAACATATTTATTTACTTATTAAAATTAAATAGTTTTACATATGTAATTAAAAAAGGGCAACTATTTACAGCTCGAAAGCAACTCGACTACGGCTAAAACTACTAAAATTACAAATTGCAATAAAATATCGAGCAAATAAAAATCAATTATAAATATGGCAAGTTTAAGATATTAGAAAACTTTCATATTTTCAATAGGCATGCAATATATTTAAGAAAATTTAAATGGGTTGCATAAAGGCGTCTTCAAAATTTTTCACATAAAAATTGAAAAATGTTGAAGTTATTTTATAGGTTATTTCAAACTTGTCGTAACACTGACTGTAAAATGGCTCTTATGCGTACACTCACAGCAAAATATTAGTCGCAATTGGCAGATCCAAAACGTCGGTCAGTTATGAGCTTTCAACAGAACATTTATTTTCTTCTTAGTGTGCTTCTTAGAAAAAACTACTAAAATCACACTTGTGTGGGTATATACGGGCACAAATGCCACGCCCAGCTACAGCTTATTCCTTCTGAGCAGCGTTAGTAAAGTACATTGTAGGCGTCAAGTGACCCGAAGTGCCATCCGATTTGATTTCAATTACTTCCACCTTTTCGACGCTTATTTTCGTAGTTTGTTTTCCGCCGCTTTGGGCTGCGTATATCTGCTCCTCATTATGCTGCTCCTCTGCTGATTTGCTCTGATCGTCTGTATCGTAGTCGGGACCCGCCGTTGAAGACACCACAATCGGCTTTAAGCTCAGTGGCAGCTGGGTGGTTTGTCCGCTGGTGTTTGCAGTAGCTGTAGAGGTCTCAAAGTCGTCGTAGCTACCGCGTTGTGAAATGTCTTGCACTTCGTCATCGATGAGCAAATTTCGCTCCGAGCTCTGTTCGCTCACCTGTGAGTTGATCGTCTCATGCTGCTTGGTTGTGTGGCCAACGCTGTCCGCTGCGGCGACGATGGTGGTGGCTTCCTCCAGCTGTTGCTGCTGTATCTGCTGCCCGGCGGGCGTTTCAGCTTGCTCTGCAGCAGCCGTCGTCGCCGCCACTGCTGCTGCTGCTGCTGTTGCTGCTGCTGCTGCTTTTTCCTTCTGCAGACGCATTTTCTCCTCCATCTCTTGAAATTTCATTGCCAGATACCTGCAAATAGTATGCAAAGCTGTTGAGTGTAGACACTGCACATTGCATCCCCCCACCCCACATACTTATCAACAAGTGGGCCGCTGTAGTCCTCCGGAAATTTGGGCGTGAATGGCAAAATGTATTTGTAGAGGCGTTCGTTTAACACATAAAGTTGCGACGTCGTCGAGCACTTCACATTGAACCACCAGTCGCATGTGAGCGCAATCTGAGCAGAAGGAGAGAACAGGTAGAACAGAAGAGTAGTTAGTTCTCAGCTATACTAATTGCCACTTTTGTAGTAATTTGTCGCCAGAGCTCCTGGACTCCCACAGCGTCTAGCGTGAACGTGCCGCAGTCGACGTTCCTTGCCTTCACAACTAAATTATGACTCCTTGGTGGCAGCTACACTACTACATACACACTACTCATATGTGCATGTGCGTGCATTTTAACGCACACAAGCAGCGCAGTTATTATTCCCGCAAGAAACTCGCTCGACTTGCCTCTTGGCATTTTGACTATTAAACGTTGTCTCTACCTTATCTATTTTTTTATATTTCTTATTTATTTACCCTCTTCATTTTTCCCGCAATTGCTGCTCTCAATATTGCAACGTAATGAAAATTTAATGCGGCACATTTGCTGCTTTGGTCTTTTATTACTTGGCAGAATGTTTTAATTGCTGAAAAGTGCCTCGGAGCAAGATTCGATTGCATGCATTCGCCATCTTATGCTAAGGCAGCATATTCGTATGCTTGTGTATTGAATTTCTAATTTTTCTTGGTTGGGAATTTTTCACAACACTGTTCAACAAAATCGAAGTTTATACAGTTATTCAAAGTTTTTTTGGTATTTTAAAAAGTGTTGGTTCTGTCATGCCACAGTTTGACAAAAGTCGATGCATTTAATTTTGTACGCTCTTATATATGTTTTCGACGTAGAAATCAGAAATTCGGCATAATGTTAGGCGTTCATGACGTACACATATTTTCACTGTCAGAGCAATTTTTATATTATATCGCTCGGAATATCGTTTTAAAGAGTTACTTCTATTATAGTAAACCTGCAGTATTTTTCGATATGTTTGTTTATCTGTATCTACCATTAAAGTCAGTGTGCTCTCTTCAGAAAATGTTTTGGATGAACTGCTTATAACCAGTATATATTTAAAAATCGCTCACAATCGTTAGTTTCGTACTTATTCACTTCACTTTAAAAGTTCAAGTTGATTGATATTGCTCTTTGTACATACATATATCTTTTCCAAATCACCGTACATTAATAATTCCTTAACCATTTACATTTCCATTCAAACGTAAAGCCAACTTTAACTGAAAAGTGCAGAATCTTGTGTACGACGTTGTTAAGCTCCGTGCTATCAATCTGCACTTGCATTTCCTTAAAATTTGAAATTCGAAATTATTCGTTTATTTTGAAAATGCACTGCATATAAATTTGCTTCCTTCGTCTATAAACTATTGCCATTTAAAGGAGGTAATATAAAATTCCAATGCAAAAACTTGCGTATAACTAAATTGCTGAAATGCTTGTAAATCCGTAAGTGATGCCTGTGGCTGCCAATAATGTATGGAAATTTGCCAGGTTGTGGTCTTTGGCTTGTACTCGTCTGTTCTTATCTGCCTGCATAGGAGAAGGCTACTGCAATAATGACTTTAAGCAAATCCTTTTGCAAATTATTACTAAAAGCATTTGAAAGTATTTCTTTTTCGTACAGTTTACAGAAATTTTCTGTGCTATCGGTCTTCTGTGTGTGTGTGCCTCCCAGCGAACAAAATAGTTTGTATATATACGCCGTTTTGTTTGAAAGTGGGGCAAGTATTTTATGGGCCCAGCGTGCCACTGCAACCAGCCCAAATAGCTTGTCGTCGCACTCAACGTTCCGGAGTTGAGCTGACAGACAAAGCGGGAGTGAGTGGCACCAAGTGCTGCCAGAATTTATCTGCCCACAATGACTGCATCCCACAACTCACCTGACTGAAAATGGTGCCGTTCGGACAGAGGAACGACGCCTTGCCGCCATTTAAATCACAGTAATGCCACACCTGACAGCTCGTTTCGGGATCACCGAAGAAACCTTTGTAACGCTGCTCGTTACAATCGAAGGAAGTCTGCGGTATGTCAGCATAATTGGGATAGTCGATGCCCGGGCGACCTGTGCTCGGCCCCGGATGCTTATCTACAATGACGGAGAGTGGAAATTGTGCGCAATAAAATTTGAACATACGCCGAACCGTTCCACCCACACTCACTTGGTTTGACCGGCGTCAGCGCATTTAAGTCCGGCTCCTCGCCTGGCTGCTCCGCACTGCCGCTGTTGTAGTCGTAGTCGGGCGCGGCGGCTGGCTTCTCATGGTATTGCGGTGGATTGGACACAATCGTCTGCGTCTGCTTCAAGTTGTTGAGTATCGTGATGAGTGTTTTGATCGAGTTGTCAATGTTGTCCGGCGTCAGCGTCTGCGGCAGATGATTGCTCGCCTGTAGTTTGTGCAGTATTTCGGCTAATGAGGAGGTGCGTATGTCGGGCAATTGATTGGCATCGTCCACCGGTGGTGCTGGTGGCGCTGGTGGCTTCGGTGCTGCCACCGTCACCGCTGTTTGATACTGCTGCTGCTGTTCAACGAATTGAGCGGCTGGCGCTTGCGAGCTGCCGTACGGCGTTTGTGGCGGCGACGGTGGCACCGTCGGCTTCAAGCGGCTGCCAAATTTGTACGCAGGCGGCAGTTTGGTTTTCGGAGTCGACGCCTGCACTTGGCCGTAACTCGGTTTGCTGGACACGTAGACGTACTGCGGCGTGACAGCGGCAGCAGGTCGAGGTGTGGCCATGGGTGGCCGTCTTGCGGCATAATGTGGTGCTGCATTCTGCGGCACTGGCCGCAAACGTAGTGTCGGCGGTTGCTTATAGACTGGCCTTGCCGTGGAACCGTAATACTCTTGATTTGCTGACTCCGGCGGCTGTGGCGATGCCGTTATTAGTATGTAGGCTGTTTGTGGTGGCGCCGGTGTGGGTTGCACTGCTGCTGTTGGTGGGCGCGGTGCGGCGTGAAGTTCATCATCGAGCGACTGTTGGGGCTCATCGATTATATAGTCAATGTATTGCGGTGTCGAAGGACTTGAAATCATAAAAATTAATATTTTTAACAGATCTTTTGATTGAAAAAGAGCAAAATAGAAGCAAAACTCCAATAAATCCAAAAATTTTAAATTTCCACTATTATTTCTATATTCTGTGCGCTCACTTGTTATTCCTACAAAAATATATGCACAGATAATCGAGTTTATCTTTTATGGCTGGTCAGTTCAGATTCCTCAAAAATATGAGGCACTTATTTATGGAAATTACTTTTGTTAAAGGAATAACGCTATTAATAATCATTTTAGCTGTAAAAGTAATCAACAATTTCTCAACTAAAAACTTGGAAGAATAAAACTAGGAGCATATAAAGATAGATAGATTTTAAAGTCTGCTGGTTTGAAACACAGAAGAATAGATGCTACCTGAAAACTTTTCAAGGATTTCAAATATTTACATAACATCTGCATCAAAGGCTGAAAAGGAAAAAATGCAAATGATATTTGGCCATTACGGAAAGTATGGAAGTATACCCTCCTCCAACCCGCTGATATATAGACGATATTTTACGTGAAGCTGAGCGAATCAATTTACATATGCAAATGCTTGAGTGTGTTCGGATGAGTGCATGATGACCTGATTGCAACTTACCTGCCGCTCTTCTGATAATTCGCTTGGAGCAATTGCTGCTGTGTGTTTCCGCTCTGGTATTGCTGTTGTTGTTGTTGCTGCTGCAGCGTGTCCAAATCACTGACAATGCTGTGCAGTGGTAAATGCAAAACCTGCTGGACTGGTTTCGTTTGGGGCTGATGGTTTGCCGGTACGGGCAATTCGGGGCGTGTGTAGACGGCATGTCCGATGGGACTATGTTGTGGGTAATTATAATGTGGTGGGCGCTGCTGTTCCTGTGAGGGATTTTGCTGCTGTGGTGGCGACTGCTGTTGATGATAATATTGCGACGGCAATTCGATGGGCCGCACTGTGGCAACAGGTGCAACGGTCGAGCCGATGACAAATATCTGCGGCTGCTGTTGTTGTTGTTGTTGCTGCTTGAGGTAATGCTCGCGTTCCTTGGCGCGTTCGCGTTGTTTCTGCTGCTGCTTGTTGTAGCGTATGCGTTGTTGTAAGTACATCACGTACTTCTCTTGCGGTGTCATGTTGTCAGCATTCACATATTGCTGCTGCTGCTGCTCATATTGTTGTTGCTGCTGTTGTTGCTGTTGCTCACTGTCAAAAAAGTTGTCTGGTTTTGCTGCCTGGAACTGCGCTTGTTTGTGGCGATACTGTTGTTGTTGTTGCTTGAGGGTGATACGCTGTGATGGCTGTTGTGGCGATGTGGCGGATGATAATGGCTGTGCTGCTTCATGGATTACATGATAAATGGGGCTACAATTAGCACGTGTGTGAGAGAGAGAGAGAGAGATGGCATGATTGCATTATGAAATGAAATGTTGCAAGAAGAAAGAACAAATTGCAGCCCTATTTCAATGGATCATGTCCAATAGTTGGAAAAGATATCCCTAAATTTTCACTTCCACGCAAGCTTTCTGTTTTGTTTAAACTTTAAACATTGCGAAAATGGTGAAAGATTGAAAAAATCTGCTTCATTTCAATAACAAAACCGTTGGAATTCTCTATATGACGACAAATGACTAGCAGCTCCAGTTTTGAGATTCCTCCTTGATTCGGTGGCTAACTAATTTTCTCATTAATTTGTTTGCTGTGAAAAATTCAAGTAACATTGGCAAATTTTTCACTTCATAATAGCGATATTCACGAAGTAAGGCAACTGGTCTGGCAGAAGCGCAAAAGAGCAGATTTAATCTGAACAACAGCAAAATACATAAAGAGCTAGCAAGTAGCTAGCAATGTATTTTATTGTTGTTCAAAGAAAATAGTAAAAGACTCTTCTGCCAGACCCGTTGCCCTACTTGCGAATATCCCAATAATTTTGACTCAATTTCTAAAAAGGCTTTCTTTTCTCCTCTCGCACGTTTTTAGTCGTCTTTAAGCTTGAAATTTAAATATAATGTTTCATTTATTCGCAAATTATATCAACCGCAGCATTTTCAGACAAAATTTTCAGTCATTTTTTTTCAACGCACTACAAAACTTTAAAGTTACAATTTTTCTAAATTTGACACTATATTTTTGAAAAATTTTTCTATTAAACGAAGCACTGTGCCTGAATATGTAAAGTCGGTTTTAAGGCATACTAAGACATATTCAAGCATTGCATTTTCGTTATTTTAATCAATTGATTTAGCGTTATATATTTCTTATAATTTTGATCGGATAATATTTTTTTGAATATGCCTCGTATAACATATGCCGGCTTAAATGTTCCTCTGGTACTAAAAACTGCTCTCCTTGGATACAAATTTTTGAAATAGTGTATCATGAGATTTTGTCAGGATGCCAACAGCTGCTCGCAATGGCAAACAGCAGCAGCAAATTGTTGCACATTCGATTAGCTACCGTTGCTAGGGCTATCGTCGCTGCTGGTGCAACACATTTCGCTTGTATGTACTGTTATTATTTATGCCCCCTATAATGCTTTGTGGCAAGTGCATATGCTGTGAATGTGTGTGTGTGTGTTATGCTACAATTTTTGGCCTCCAGTTATTTATGACATGAATTTTCAATTTGCTGTTACATTATGTCGCTAAACATGGAAAACATCGGCATGCAATTGCAGCAATTGGTCGCTCGTTATTCCATCATTACTGACATCATGCATCGAAATATTGCCATTTTGTCTTTGCCTAAGGGCATTTTGTGGCAAGCGTTAGCCGCATTTGTTGTTGCTACATACATGCTATGCATTCTGTTGCACTTGTTTTATTGCTACAATTTTAATTTTAATTGTGACTGGCAAGTTTTTAAGTTATTTGCTTGCGGCCTACAGACACCATTCGATTTCGACTAATTTGCCCACACAATTATTTTGCCCAAGGACAACAACGGTTATTTAGAGTATTAAAGCATTTGGATCCAGTCTGCTGGTCACTGTGGCCAGAAAGATCTTTTGTGACAATTCTCCAAGTATCTTCAAATGGTATTAAGCAATTTTCTATGAGAATCTTTATGCAATAACCTGCTATTTTTTTTATATTAACTAGATAAAAAAGGTCCTGGTCCTTTAGAAAGCATTTAAGCACTTAGATTCATATTGAAAAATTTTTAATTGCTGGTTTTATTTTCCCTCTTGGAATAAGATTATCTAAAGAAAGTAGAATGTATCATCGCTGATGCACTCGTCCCTGAGCAGAGTTTTTTCCCATGATCTTCGCTGATTCACTCGTCGCTGAGCTGGATCTACATATTTCCCTGTTCACTGGCGATACACTCGTCGTCAATAGGCGGTTATGATGATAGTCTATACCTTATCCTTCCATCAATTATCTAAAATTTCTATTAAATGATTTCCCAGCAATTTGATAATTTGCTGCTTTGTTTCCTCAAATTCGAATATCAAACACTTCCTGACAAGCAGCCAGCCAAGCATCAAAAGTGTTTAAATGGAACCGCCCAGCAATAAATTCAAGTCAAGCTAATAGCCTCAAGTGGCTGCAGTAGGCGTCAAACAAAAAATTGCACTAGGTTGGAACAAGGAGTCGTCTCAAACGCTCACAATTTTTTTTTATTTTACAAATTGCAATAGTTGCTGGCACTGGAGGAGCAACAGTCAAGCTACTGGCATGCTGTAATAAATTTGTATTGTTGTTTTTGTGATGTACGTACCTTGCTGCATTGTCGGATGCTGTTGGTGGCCCGGCAACGGCAATGAATTGTACTTGTTGTTGCTGTTGCTGCTGCTGTAGTTGCTGTTGTTGTTGTTGCTGATGCTCTCTTTGTGATGTTGACAGTGTATACTCAGCAGCAATTTGCTGTTGTTGTTGTTGTTGGTGTTGCTGATACTGTTGCTGTAATTGTGTGTGGGAATTTTTATATTGCTGTTCCTGTGCGACGGCAGCCGCTTCAACGGAAACTGCTGGAATCTCATAGTCGTTGGCAATATTATTATTGTGATTATAGTGGTTGTTGTTGCTGTTGCTGTTCAATGGCGTATAAATAATGGGTATAAATTGTCCCGGTAAACTGTTGGATGGCGTAAATGGTGTCAAATTGATTTTTGATTGTTTCGGATGTGGACGATATGTGTGCACTTGTTGTTGTTGTTGTTGCTGGTGTTGTTGTTGTTGCTGCTGCTGCTGTGGCAATGGCAGTATTTGTGGCGTTGGCAATGGCGGAAAGTGTTGTACCGTTTTATGCTGGCAAAGTAAATGTAGTTAATAATTTTTTTTATAATTGTGCTTCATCTTTGCTCTTTCTGCTCCCTCCTCCTCGCACTTACCTTCTGCGGCGCATTCAGCTCTTTATAGGGCAGAAGCGCGTTCGAGGGCCTCGGTGGTCCGGGTGGCAACAAATGCAGCAGCGGTGGCGGTTTCTTGCCCAACTCCCGGAAGCCCGAAGGCTGCGGCTGTTGTCCGCCGTAAGATATCGAGTGATAAACGTCACCTGCACTTGGCGCATAAGGCTGCGGCGGGTACGGCAGCTCGGAGTCCGACGGCGCCTTCAAGCGCACATATGCCGTTGGTATGGGTATGTGCTCCGAAGGCGGCAACGGTCCGGCACTCTCGGCTGCAGTTGCTGGTGGTTGATGCTGATTCGTCTTGGGCTATAATAATTTACAAGTTTATCATAATGGTCGATCTTAAATTAAAAGGCCATGGCCTTATGGTCGTAATCTCTGCGAGAGCACATACCCTTTGAACAGCGTACTGCTGGTTGACTGGATACTCGGATGGCGGTAGATAGAAGGCCATGTAGGGTATTAAACGGCGATTACGTTCGGATGCACTTAGCTCGGAGTCGCCCATGATGCTAAAATTTCTGTTAAGCGTTCCGCTCTGCTGCTCTGCAACAGCTGCTGTGGCAGGCTGCTGCGTTGCATTTTGTAAGGCCGCATTTGGCGCCACTTGTATGCCCAGATTGGCTGGAATCACTGCTGTAAAGGCAGATAAGACTGATTGTTAGTGTAACTAGTAAGTTAAGCGACGCCCCACGTCTAGCAGCCTCTTAAATCCCACAATGATTGCGCATGAATTTGCCTTTCGGATTTTGTTGTGACGTCACTCATTTTCGCCCCCGAACAAAAAAAATTCACAACTCCCATATTCAGAAGTTTCTTTTCCAAAATTGTCAAAATTTGATTGAAAGGAGAATAAATTCGTAATTTTTTTTTATATAAATAAAAATTCTTTGAAATCTGTTAAAGTTTGCATAAATATTATTTTGGTCTACTCTTTCGAGTGCAAATTCAAATCATCAGAGTACCATCTTCAGATGCAATTAAACAAAATTTCAACATTATAAAAATCCAACATTATGTCAAAATTTTCGACAAGCTCCAATCGCCAACTGAGTACACGCAGCTCCGACATTGACGCTTTGGCCCAGCGCGGCTACAACATTGGACACAAAATCGGGGAGGGCTCCTATGCCACAGTGATCACCGCCGGCTATGCTGATGACGCCGGGCATGGCGTGCACTTGGCCTGCAAGATAATCGACAAGGCCAAGGCGCCCTCGGATTTCGTCAATAAGTTCTTTCCGCGCGAATTGGATATCCTCACCAAGATCGATCACCCGAACATTATACAAATTCACAGCATATTGCAACGCGGTCCCAAGATTTTCATATTCATGCGCTACGCAGAGAACGGTGACCTGCTGACTCACATCAAGAAATCGGGACCGGTCGATGAGTTGCAAGCGAAAGCTTGGTTCATGCAAATGGCCAAGGCGCTCAAGTACCTGCACGCTCACGATATCGCTCACCGCGATCTCAAATGCGAGAATGTTCTGCTCTCCAAGCGGCTGAACATCAAACTGGCCGACTTCGGCTTCGCGCGCTACTGCTGCGACGACACCGGACGCGACATCAAGTCCGAAACCTATTGCGGCTCGGCGGCGTATGCCGCGCCCGAGGTGGTGTGCGGTCGGCCGTACGACCCGAGGCTGGCCGACGCCTGGTCGCTGGGCGTGATTCTGTTCATTATGCTCAATGCAAAGATGCCCTTCGACGATAGCAATCTCAGCAAGCTGCTGGACGATCAGCGCAACAAGAAGTTCGCCTTCCGGCGCAAACTGCAGGATCACATCTCGGCACAGGCGAAGGCCACGGTGGCGGTGCTGCTCGAACCGGAACCGCATGCGCGCTGGAATCTGCGGGAGATACTCAACTGCAGTTGGTTGCGCACCGAAGACGAGGAGCCGTTGACGTAGTCAGCCGTCGCATGGACGGCGTACTGACTGGATTTGAACCTTTGCTTATGGCCTTGACTTTTGTAGAAAATATATAACATTTCATTTAATATGCGAACACATCGATGTTGGTTATTTGTGAAAATGCCCTCCACTCTAATCTATTTCATTTCGGATGTGAATTTTACCATTTCGGTCTTTGAGTCTTTTCTTTGCCTGCAACAAATTTAAATTTCGTATAATATAATATATACATATATATTTTTTATGTGTGCCGTGCCTTGATAGAAGTAAACCATTTATATGGAAAGAATTTATGTGTGAAGAAGATTTTTATGTAGCAATTTGTAAATTGAAGATGTGGCGTCAAGCAATAGTTTTGTATATACCATGTTATCATGTTTTTGTAAATAAATCATCTCAAAATACTATAGAGTTTGCCCCCCCAAAAAAAAACTAATAAATAAAATGTGACATTTTTATAAATTCAATATGTTGCTTCTGATGCGCGCGCTTTTGTTGTAGGCGGCGGCAATCATTGCAAGCTACCGCAGAACAGAGCGAGAATACATGTACATATATCACATCAGGCGATAGTACAGTCTTAAAATACTTTGCGGCTGCGAAATACAACAAAACTTGAGGGAATTGTATTCTCTGTGCGACGTCATCACTCCCGATGATTTGGTTGGAGTATTTAATATTATATATATTATATTATAATATTAAATCATTGGCGCATCAGCCCGGTGCTGGCTTAGGCCTAGCTTTCTCACATTAACTTGTATGTACTTGTTATATTTTGCACAAATTAATGGGACCTACATTGTGATATGGCTAGTAATATGTTAGTCCAGTAGGCATTAAACTTAGATTGCTCCCATTTCCTTACCACTTCCGCTGTATGCGCCTTAGACAATACGCAGAAAGGTTCAGAACCAATGAAGCGGCTTAGTGCTTCCCTTTTTGGCTAGGCAGTCAGTCCTTTCGTTGCCTTCGTGTCATTCATATCCTGGGACCCAGCCTGTGTTTTTTTTTGCCTAGCTCATTCAGAAGTGGAAGGCAATTATCGACTAGTCTAGAAACGATTGTCGTTCCATCTAGTGCTTTGAGAACCTCTTGACTGTCTGATAATATGTACACGGTTGCGCCATTAGTCTTCCTGCGAAAGCATTCGGAGGCGCATACCTCAATGCCAAATAGATAACAATTTATTTAAATATAGATGTCAATTGAAGCCTTTATACTTCCATGTTTGCCTTGCTTCACGCAGTTCCAACGCTTCATCCTGAGTAGGAGAAATGTTGTTTGAACAATTTTACGATACGATTTTACGATTTTTTTTTTGCATGCACTGTCTTTCGATAGCGCAGATGTGCAACAGCAACGGCAAAGCCAACACTAGCAACCACAATTAATGGCTAAAACGCATTTGGGTGTCACAAATTGTTTTCGAAACTTTTGGCAGCGCTTCGGCCGAGCGACCGAGCCATTGTCATAACCATAAACGGAGCGCAATGCCGTTGAACAAATTGGCGAAATTTCGGTTTATTATTTAAGACAGTTTACAATGGAGTTTGCCAAGCGGTAGCCCAACATGTCCTGCTGCACATGCGGTGCACACGCTTGATGCGTCGCCACCATGATGCGCAATGCTGTTGCACAATCAGCGGCGGCCAGAAATATTGCGCTGCAGAAAGTCGAAAGTAGTTGCTGCTCGAACGCTCAACTTTGCTTTAGCCTTCTTCTGCTTAGTCTTAGCCAACAGGTGCGCTCTTATGCGCCGTTAATTTAAGCTGCCTTTGCAAGCGACAGCAGCGAAACGTGTTATACATTGTGCGATGCGAGTGTGGTGGAGGAGCACCAGCGTCAAGCGTTGCTGCTTGGTTGGTCACCTTTTTATGTGTGTGTGTCTCCTGTCGGCGATTTTATGCTCAACTATACTTTTAATCTATATATGTATATAAATGTTTATTGTGCTTCTGTGCCGGCGAGGGGGAAGGTCGGAGTGTGCGTTCGCATTTTGTGGGAGTAGCTGAGTGACTCGTGGCAGACAAAGTTTTAGCTAGCTAATTGAAATTGCATATAGTTATGCATTTTCGAAATCTACAATTACAATTAGTAGAAATAATTAGAAATACGCCAATTCGCATGTTTAAAAGCTTCTTGAGTTTTGCTTTCTAAATGCATTTGAGTAGATTCGACTGAGGAGGGATGCTCAAACATCAGCAGAAAATTAATAAAAAAAATTTTAAGTTTATTGAATCTAATTTTAGTTGAATTCAGCAGAAAATTAATAAGAATTTTTCAAGTTTATTGAATCTAATTTTAGTTGAATTCATGTGCCAGAATAGCGTTAGCACTTCTTCTTCTTTAAAAAGTTTGAAAAATATGTTTTGCCCGTAGTAACGTTATTTACACTGTACGACTGTAATCTCTATCACTTATTTTTAGCTATCTGAACAGCTGGTGAAAACCATGAACATGGCTTTGCCTTTTTTCGGAAATATTTTACTTTGAAATAAGCTTAAATCAATATGCGAGCTATGTGCTTTTTAAATTAAATCCAACAGTGAGAACTTTGCCACATTATATTAACAACCAAAGCAAATTTCCTATTTATGTTAAAACTATAAAAAGTGTGCTTTATATCGGAATTAATAGCCCAAATCACAATCTTGTCCAAATGGTCTGGGATTTTTGCAATTGACTACTGTAGTTTTAATTTCTGTTATCTGTTACTCTGTGCTATAATAGCTTATTTCAACATTGAATTTAGCAAAATATTGCAAAAGAAAAATCATTAATTGTATGTCAGATATGCTTCTAGGTTGAACAAACTACCTTTTCAATATAAAATTAGTAATTTTCTTAATATTATTTAACATTTTGTCAAATTCGATGGTAGTATAGCTTTAAGCTTCTTTTCCACTCCAGTCCAATATCAATTTAGTTAGGACAACATATCGTGAAAAAGTAGTTCTTTCAATAAAGACATTTTTTCGACAAAGCAAATAATGAAAATCGAAATCAGCTTCCTCTTATTATCGATTTTTAAAAGTCCAACAAACTTCAGCTTTTCATCAACTGAATGAAATTGCAACATTTTGTTTGAAAATTGACATAACTTCAAGCATAAGAAGCTTATCTATATATATAAAATACAATAGTATGTTTGTCCTCTATAGACTCTAAAACTACTGGACCAATTTTGACCAAACTTTATATACATGCTCTATGGGGCGTGAGGAGTGTTTCTGTGTAGTTTGAAGTTCGTCCGACAGATGGCGCAATATTTAGTATTTTTGTGTTTTTGCACCGTAACTCAAGAACTACTGGACCAATTTTGACCAAACTTTATATACATGCTCTATGGGGCGTGAGGAGTGTTTCTGTGTAGTTTGAAGTTCGTCCGACAGATGGCGCAATATATAGTATTTTTGTGTTTTTGCACCGTAACTCAAGAACTACGATTTTGACCAAACTATAAACATGCTCTACGGGGCGTGAGGAGTGTGTCGTCCCACTGGTAAAATTTTATGGGCGTAGGATAAGGGGGCGTGGCACCCCCCATACAAACAAAATTTTTGATCTCGATTAACTTTGGAACTAAAGGTCGTGCAGCATTGAAATTTCGTATGCAGTCGCCCCTTGGATGTGTCGTCCGACTGGTAAAATTTTATGGGCGTAGGATAAGGGGCGTTGCACTTTTTTTATCAACTCCAGATTTGTGTATAACTTTAGAACTACACATCACACATCAATGAAACTCGGTAGGAACTTACTACATATCCATATCCTTCTACTGAGAAAACAAGGGGCACTGGATAAGGGGCGTGGCACCCCTCATTCAACTTAAACATTTGATTTGGTATATCTTTAAAACTACAAGCCATGCAACATTAAAATTTTGTATTCTGTTAGTACATATTTAGTCATACATACATGTAAACATTTTTACATAATATGGGTTTTATCTATCTTCTATCTTATCTTCTTCTTCTTCTTCTTCTTCTTCTTCTATCTTCTTCTTCTATTATATATATAAAAATTAATCGTGGTTTGTTCCGATGCTTTAAACTCCAGAACGGCTGGACCAAATTAGAAACTTCCTTCTGCGGGTTTGTTCGTAATTGGCACGCGATGGTTTACGACAAATAAAGTTCTAATAATTCTCAACAGGTGCCGCTGTGGGCGAAAACTCTTTTAATAGGCTTTAGGCCAGCGACGCCCAAAGCTTCCTTATGGAAGGGCAAACACCAATACAAACAAACTTTGTTATGATGAAAAGGGAAAACAAAATTTTGTTCAATATGTACACTGTAAAAAAAATGAATTGCATATTCTTCTTTGTTATATATAATGAAAAACAAACCAACTTAATAACACAAAAATTATAAAAATCTCCGATGATCCTTTCAATAAATGATCCAAATCAATTTCCCAGTCAAAAAGATTTATTTCACACTTCTCTTGAAGATAATTCTTCATTTTGCAAAGTTTGCATAATTAATTTCGTATAAATATTGAGTTCCATTCAACCCGCAAAATGTTTCATTCAATTAATATTAAAATGAAAATGTACAAATTAAAATATAATTAAAATATAAATAAGGTATAGAAATTTTTAACCATATAAGGCCTTTTTTGGTTCGGTTATGGAAATATGTTGAAATAAATAAATGATGTCACTGAGCCATCTGTTACATAAAGGTAATTTTTTCGATCAAAAACAAATTTCGAGTTGAATCGTCATTCCTCAAACTTTAAATCAATCAAAACCAAGGTTTGCCGGGTCACCTATAATATCTTAATATTTGAAATTGCAAAAAAATATTTACTATCCAAAATGGCTCAAACTCCTGGTTTATATTAAGTAATACTTTTGTAGGCAGAACGAAGTTTGCCGGGTCAGCTAGTTTGATTATAAAAAGAAACTTTTGCTAAAATGTTTGTTTTTGTATTTTTTCAATTTTACACTGTGCAGAATATTACAAGAATCTTTTATGTCCATAAAGTTAGCCCCGCCTTTTCATATTTTCCCAAAACCCTTTTTGTGCTGACTTGTGCTAGGTTTGTGCTGCCTTGTGCTGCTATTTATTTCGAAAAATCTCAAAAATTGATGAAGATGTAGCAACCGATTTTTTGAAAAAAAAGTTAGCCCCGCCATATTTTTTTTCTCCAAAAATTTTTTTTGTCCCAAGTTGTGCTCGATTTGTGCTACTTTGTGCCGATTTTTTTTTTTTTTTTTCAATTTATAAAAAAAATTTCAGAACATTTGAAAATTTTTTTTCCATAATTTAAATGAAAACGATGCCACTGCCGTTGGTATCGTTTGTGCTGCAGCGTGCCGTAATTTATTCTAAAAAAAAATCACAATTTCCGAAATTTCCATCCAATTTATAAAAATTTTTTTTCTAATTGTTTCAATATTTTGTTTATGAATTAACAAAAGGAAGAAAAGCGGCACAAGCTAGTACAAAATGAGTTCAAACATTTTCTCGTCAAAAATTTTTTTTTGGGATTAGGCATAGTTCAGCACCAAGCGTCCAATGTAACAATTCATTTTTGCTAAAAATTCAGACCGCATAAGAAGGTCTTGCAGTACTGATAGATAGTTAGAGTTATGATAATGGCAAGGTTACATGCTCAAGTAAACTATATGAATACGTCAGAATAAAAACTCTCGCATTTATATATTTAGTAATAAAAATATAAAAATATACATAAAAATTGAAATATATTGAAAAACAGCGGAAATCGATTATTGTAGGACATAGATACAAAGATGAATGTGTGCCTGTTCTTCTTCTCCTACTAATTTTTGTTTAGGTTTTGAATTTCCGCCATCAATGTGAATCCAATTGCCCGCCGTTTTAATATATATAGTTTAGTGTCCTACGGATGCGACTCTAAATGAACCTCCGTAAGAAACAACACCTACAATATTATATTTATCTCCATCACATGTTGTTAATTCCGTCGGAACATCACGTAAATTTCGTTTCTGACGATCGCCTGCATCAGAATCAATTATGAGATGTGGTCCATACAACCTCTGTTTCGATGGGATCTGCTGACAACATCTCCCTGTATGAAACCCATCGATTACAGCTTCCCACAATTGTGTCATGCCTTTTGTTTCAAAAGTCTTGAAACTAATCGATAGTACAGGTGCACTTGAATCTGTTTCTGCCTTGCAAGAAGAGCACAGAGTTTTTGTTACGCAACTTGGAATGTCGGAAAACAGCTCTGCCGCTAGATTGGCGACGTTTGTGGCGGCATCGATTTTAATTATGTATTTGCTTTGGGTGACTCGAAGCACTGACGATCGCCTTAATAATGGAGTTGTAATGAACCAGTTGCATCTAGATATAATATATCATGGTTATGTTCATAGACGGCGATTTGTTCATCAGTCCAGTAATGCACGAAAATCGGGTCAATTCCGATGGATCTAATAGCTCCTTCCATGAGTGGATCGTATTTCATTAGCTGCAAATTTTGAAATACGTCGTTAGATTTTACTCCTAATGATAGGTCTTGTCGATCTTGTTTAGCTTTTCTCAATACAATGTTCCGGAATAGATGAGGTGGTTCCTTGTCCCCGAGATCCATCAGTTTCTCCGCTTCTTTGCGTCTCCACACTGATGGAAGTGTGTTACCTTCAACCAACCAATTGTATTGACGGTATTATATACGTTGTCAAAAATACTTGTGCCTTCGATTCCGTCTGCCAGATAATGGCAACTGCGTTAAAAAATAATGAAAGATATAGAGAGACTACGTCGAGTATCAATTTACCAATTTTTGACTGTACGAACATGCTCATCGAACATGGTTGCTCAGCAAAATTTTATAAACACCTGTACTCTCGATTAATTTCAAGACTTTTGAAACAAAAGGCATGACACAATTGTGGGAAGCTGTAATCGATGGGTTTCATACAGGGAGATGTTGTCAGCAGATCCCATCGAAACAGAGGTTGTATGGACCACATCTCATAATTGATTCTGATGCAGGCGATCGTCAGAAACGAAATTTACGTGATGTTCCGACGGAATTAACAACATGTGATGGAGAGAAATATAATATTGTAGGTGTTGTTTCTTACGGAGGTTCATTTAGAGTCGCATCCGTAGGACACTAAACTATATATATTAAAACGGCGGGCAATTGGATTCACATTGATGGCGGAAATTCAAAACCTAAACAAAAATTAGTAGGAGAAGAAGAACAGGCACACATTCATCTTTGTATCTATGTCCTACAATAATCGATTTCCGCTGTTTTTCAATATATTTCAATTTTTATGTATATTTTTATATTTTTATTACTAAATATATAAATGCGAGAGTTTTTATTCTGACGTATTCATATAGTTTACTTGAGCATGTAACCTTGCCATTATCATAACTCTAACTATCTATCAGTACTGCAAGACCTTCTTATGCGGTCTGAATTTTTAGCAAAAATGAATTGTTACATTGGACGCTTGGTGCTGCACTATGCCTAATCCCAAAAAAAAATTTTTGACGAGAAAATGTTTGAACTCATTTTGTATTAGCTTGTGCCGCTTTTCTTCCTTTTGTTAATTCATAAACAAAATATTGAAACAATTAGAAAAAAAATTTTTATAAATTGGATGGAAATTTCGGAAATTGTGGTTTTTTTTTAGAATAAATTACGGCACGCTGCAGCACAAACGATACCAACGGCAGTGGCATCGTTTTCATTTAAATTATGGAAAAAAAAATTTCAAATGTTCTGAAATTTTTTTTATAAATTGAAAAAAAAAAAAAAAAAATCGGCACAAAGTAGCACAAATCGAGCACAACTTGGCACAAAAAAAATTTTTCGAAAAAAAAAATATGGCGGGGCTAACTTTTTTTTCAAAAAATCGGTTGCTACATCTTCATCAATTTTTGAGATTTTTCGAAATAAATAGCAGCACAAGGCAGCACAAACCTAGCACAAGTCAGCACAAAAAGGGTTTTAGGAAAATATGAAAAGGCGGGGCTAACTTTATGGACATGAATCTTTTAGAGTATGAAATAAACTTTAAAATTGTAGCTACAAATCATTAGCAAAAAGGCCTTTCAAAATGTTGAAAAATTTTGAAAATAAAATTTTTTGATTAATTTTCATGCACGCCACTGCAACGAAGAAGCACCTTGTGATGCCTTGGAATAAGTGCGTCTCCTCAGGCTAATGTGTCGCCTTGTACATGCCATTAATTTCATAATATGTCGCACAAGCTAATCGCTGAAGTTGGCCAAATGTGCGACAATTTGGCACGTCTGCGCCATGCCACTCCAAGTCCAGTAACAATAATAATGCTCTTATACGCATATCGTTGTTTGTTGTTGTGGCACGCAGCTCGGCTGTGCATTTTGTATTAAGCCAACACTGGTTTTGCTCAAATGACCACGAAAGGCATTTGCTACACTTGCCTGAATTGCGCCGGTATTAAGCTGAATATTAAATTTACTAACTGGTTCTTAAAGCTTGCGACAAGCTTGTTAAACATTTAGTTGGACGCATTACGCTAAAATAGAGCATGAGCATAAAGTGGCAAGGTTATTTATCCCATAATGCTATTTTATATGAACAAATATGCACAGACGGCTTAACCTTTTATTAAAAAGTTGACAATTCTTAGCACAGAACTAGCAATATGAATAATTTTTTCATGTTAATTAATATCTGGAATAGTAAAAAAATTCCATTTTTTTCCAATTATTTGGTCGATTCTGTTTCGGGAATTTTGTTGTCTTGAAGGCCAATTGTTGAAAATGTCGTTAAAATCATGGAAATCGTCGAGTCCGAACGCACTGTTTCGATTGCCCAGCAGGACCTAAATCGGATCACTCTAACTATCATAAATAAAAGTAATGGTTTTCTCTTAACTATGCCTAAAATATAAAGCAATGCTTATTGTGATGCCTGAAAAGTGAATGTTTTTAATCTTTAAGTGCTCATAAAACATGAGCGGGTTTTCACAATCTGTTGCAAATGCTCTAGCATACTAAGGGCCAGTTTCACAGTGGATGTTTAAATCTAATTTGCGAATTGAGTTTAAATCTAGTTTAACTTTTCTTGAGTTTCACAGTGCATTTATTTAAATACGGAATAATGAATGGCAACTTCGAATATTTGACAATTGAAGGTTGACACAACTTGCCAAAAACATATGTTCAATTGTTCAATTATGGAGGCAGCGCGAGCTAAAAATTTTTCGTCGGCCGAAAGAAGTGAATTATTGGATATTGTGCAAAGAATCCACAGTTTATATTATTTATAATACTACGGGATCATTTATATGTGCTATACCATGCAGTTTTATGTTTAATTTGATCTCTTATAAATTGCAATATTGTCGACGCAGCTTGCCTGCACATCCGAAATCAGCTGTTTATTTGTTTTCGATTGCAACTCTGTGCCGTACTTAAATATCCACAGTCGGCTATTTAAATCGTATTTAACTTCCAACTGTGAAACTGAAATTCCCTATTTAAACTGCAATCAGAGTTTAAATATCCACTGTGAAACTGGCCCTTAGTAGTAAATGCTTTCTATTCAAGCTTTGCTAGCATAAATATAAGGTCCATTCATTTACATCAGTTGCTTGTAAAATTTTAGTACAGCATCGCTATTGCAAAAGTGTAAGTTGGAAATATGTTTTTTTTTAGCATTATTCACAGTCAGTTGCTGAAATATTTTTCACAAAAATGTCATTCATAATTTTATAATATGTATATAGGTATTTAAAGTTCTTTGAGTTAAAATATAAATAGTACTTTGCAGTTAAATTTTCGCTAGCATTCACAGAAAGTAGCAGCTAAAATTTTGCATTTCATTGCACTTCAGTGCAAATTGTTTACGCTAGCGCATCAGCAGCAAATCAACAAATAATTTCAAATAATTGTCATGACATTAGCACACAACAAATATCAATCAGCGCGCCGATATCAACGACAAATTCAAATCGAAATCCGCAACCAAATCGAAATCAAACTGGAAATTATGCAATACACGCAGACAAAAGAGCGTGAAATGTTTGCCCACAAGCAAACACCTGTCAAAATTGTTATTTCAAAATTTGCTAAATTTCACAAGCGTAATAGAAATGGTCGTTCACCAACAACAATAATGACAACAAACGAACCGACAAAAATTGCTCACCAAATGCCACGCATGCAAAGTGCTTGGCAAATATAAAGTATCCTGCGAATTAGAAATTGCATATTTGTGTATCGCTTCATTGAGCGCTAACTCAAAATTCAGCATAAAACACGTACACACGCACATGCATGCCATATTTGTATGTTAGTATGTATGTATCTCTAGCACAATGAAATGCCATAGCCATCAGAGCAACAGTAGCTACAACAACAGCCACACGACACTGCCATGCACTCGATTGCATACTATTATTTATCCAACAGATGCAATCTGTTGTTGCCAGCACTCGCTACTCTCGCGCTGGTGACTGTGCCTATGAGTGCGCCTCCTGCATCTGTGCCCACTCGCACGCTGCCAACTAAATCTAAATCGGAATTTATTCCTCGTTTATAAGTCCGTGCAGCTGACTGACCCGCGCTGCCTTGCGCGCTCAGTCCGCGGCAATGTCCAGGCGACAGCAGTAAATGGCGGTGCGGTTCACTTAGTGCTCCTCCGCTCCGCTTATAATGCATTTTAGTCATAAACCAAAATTCATTCGCAACGGCAACGGACAATAACAACAACAGCCGCCGCTGGCAATGGTAGCAATGGCAGCAATGGCAGCGTTGCGCTAGAATTGCTACATATGTATATGGACATGTGCATGTGTGTGTGGCTATGTCGAGGAGTGCAAGTGTATGCGTACGCTTGAGAGTTGCCAATACTTTGCAGAGTGGCCTCTGTTTTCTAGCAATCTTTTTTTTCACGTTGACCATTTTTCTGCCGTCATTGTAAAATTTTTTCTGTCTGCCATACAAATGCAAGGGCGGCAATTTACCAAAAATCAATCTAGTTTTATAAAACTTTCTTCATAATTTGTTTGCAATTTTGATTACTTATGGAGTATTGAATCATTTCTTTGCTTCAAACAATACGTTTTTCAAAATAAGACTGTGCGATTAATTGCTTTATTAAAAGTTGTCCATACGTAATATTTTTATGCAGGCATTGTTATATAAAATACTAGCTGATCCACCCGGCTTCACCCGAGTGCCACATCATACGGGGAATCTGTGTATGTAGATTACCTATTCACGAAAACCTATTCTTCCTGTACATAATTTTCATATTATCAAAAAAATTCCTACCATAATTCAAATACATTTAAAAACAAATCTTGTAATAAAATAATTATTTTAGGCAGAACAACGTTTGCCGGGACAGCTAGTACATATATAAAACCCAAATTATGTAAAAATGTTTACGTGAAAGTACATATGACTAAATACTAACAGAATAAAAAAATTTTATGTTGTATGGCATGTAGTTTTAAAGGTATACCAAATCAAATATTTAAGTTGTATGAGGGGTGCCACGCCTCGTGTCCAATGCTCATCCCATTTTCCGAGTTGAAGGATACGGACATGTAGTAAGTTCGTATCGTGTTTCATTTAAGTGTGCTGTATAGTTCTAAAGTTATACCCAAATGTGCCATGCCCCTTCTCCTACGCCCATAAAATTTTACCCGTGGGACGAAGCATCTAAGAGGGGCCTGCATACGGAATTTCAATGCTGCGTGACTTGTAGTTTTAAAGATATGCCAAATCAAATATTTAAGTTGTATAGGGAGTGCCACTCCCCCTTGTCCCACGCCCCTAAATTTTTTTAAGCAAGAGGGCACGACTAAATACTAACAGAATACAATTTTAACGTTGTATGACATGTGGTTTTAAAGATATACCAAATCAAATATTTAAGTTGTATGGGAAGTGCCACGCCCTCTTGATAAATCGAAAATTTTTATATACAGTCGCCTTCCTTTGGTCTTCAACAATATTGGTATAAAGTTTGGCTGAAATCGGTCAACGCGTGTAGCTTTGTATAGCCGGACAGACAGACAGACACAAACAGACAAACAGACAAACAAACATTCATTTTTTATATATTAGATTACATAAAACTAAATGAAAATGTAATAAACGAAAGCGAAATCCTTGAAAAATCGCATTATTCTCGCTGGCAAATTGAAAACAATTCACTAAAGTTGAAAAATCGCAGATTATCTGTGAAATTGTGTTGTGTTTTTGCATATTATTTGGCATTTTTCTTCGGAACAGCTGCGTCAAATGCTTAATGCAAATCGGTTTCCAAATAATTTTTGCTAGATATACAATTTTGCAATACTATATTAGAGCTGGTATTATTTTTGTTTACGTCTTCAATATTTTATAACAATATTATCATGCTTGGAGCTGTACATTTTGCTTTAAAGTTAGATTCAATCTTGTTGCGACCTCGATGGCCTTATCGTCCCTATGGATCAATATATAACTTGTAGTGTTGAACTTCGAAGGATTATACTAAATACAGTACATACATACGATTGAATTATGGCATGGGTTTAGAAGTCCATACTAAATCTGTGCTACTGCAAGCATGGCAAATCTTTATTGAAAATGAAGAAAGTTTCGATATCAGTAGGATATACATATATTCAGTAATGGTTTGAATATATCGCCAATTGATAGTAGCACAGTAAAATATAAAGTTTCATGCAAAAAAAGTAATTCAAGGTCACTGAGTACGAATACGGCGAATCAAGAAGGAGAAAAAGAACAAGAAGAAGAGTGCGAAATCCATTCTTTTTGAGTCTACTGTAGTTTTCGCGCAATTCACGCTTAAAGTTAGATAATAAAAAGACTAGCTGAGATTATTAAACGATTCGTAAAAGCTACAGGCTAGAATTCTCTTCGGATGCTTTTGAAGAAACATTATTTTCATTGCTTTGATTTAACTTCTTTCCCACTCAATTCAAGCCCCTTCAGATTCACCTCAGGCATCTAGCATTTTCATAGAAATGTTGTCAAAGCTATGTTTTTTAAAACTTCACATTCCGAATTTGAGTTTTGTTATTAAATTCGTTCTACGGATTAGAAACTGAACTATAAAAATTTGCAATAGTGTTTCTGATTAAAATTGGTTTTTTAGAATAGTGTAAACAACTTGGGATAATTTGCCAAATTCTTTTTTTCAAATATTTTGGGAGAATGGGAAACTTAGTTACTGATTAACGAATGATATATTTGATTATACCACTCATATTACAGTTCCGCTTGTTGTGGGAACTAAATGCTTATGCTTCCATTAGTCCACAGCAATTATAATTTGCCTGTTGAAACTTTGCTTTACGTCATAATTGCTACAATTTACAGCACACAAAGGTCATTTCACTTTGAAATTTTTTTTCTTAGCATTTAATAATAGTATAAGTAAAACATAAGACAAGGTCACTTTTGTTTAAGTTTACATGTTTTCCACGGTGCTTTGTCTGACTAGGTACGCTGAGTTGTTCACTATATTAAGTTTGATGGTGTGTGTGTGGTGAGTGGCTGTTGCACTTGTTCTTTGGCAATATTATTCTCCCAAGTTGTTCAATGCTGTAGTTAAATTAATTATTGGCATGCTGGGAAAATATTGTAAAATTTAATTATTAACTTGTAGCTTTTCTTGTAACAACGTTGACTTCTTGTTGCCTACCCTTCGTGCAACAATGTGTGAAAATTAATATGCTAATTTTGCATAATTTAATAAAAAGCATATCTTTTTCTTTTTTGTAACCCAAATTACAGGCAATTAAGTGTTAAGTTTGTAAGAGTGGAGGGATTAAGCTGGGTAGGCTGACCCGCCCACATTGCAATTAAAATTAGCTGTTGTGTGGCACGACTACACACACCACACACACACAGGCATACACAGCCATGCATATTGTTCGTTCAATTGAACTTAAAGCCAACATTTGCCAACACTTTGCAATTCGCACACAAAAATGGTAGCTTGTCGAAGTGGCATGAAATTCACTGCAGTTGCGCATGCGCAAGTGCTCTTATATGCTTGCCTAACGCCGCATTGCTGCACTTGGTTGCACGGAATGTCTGTCTACATGTGGCAACTTTATTTATTATTATATATTGCAGAAAATGTGCCAAAGCGGCACATCAATTTTTCTTAGTCACAATTTGACTATGTTTTAATTGTAGGAAACTCGATTTTGGAAAAATAAATAAAACCTCTAAAAAGCAATCTACGCAAAGTAAAGTACGTGTGTGTGTGTGGCGCTGCCGTGTTGCGTCGTCTCTGCTGCGCGTTTTCAAATTTATTCACGCTTGTAAACGGTAGCCAGACGCCGCGATTGAGCTACTCAATCGTTAGGCACTGTTCATGGTATGGCATGGTTTGCAGCAGCAACAACAACGTGTAAACTCTGAAAATGTTGTAAACGATGGCGGCAACAAACCGTGCGTTGTTAAGTGCCACACAATCGCAGAGTGCAGCTAAAAATGAGCTTTCATTGCTGGCCGCCAGTCCAGACATAAGGCACAATTCCGCCTTCGATCGAATCTTCAGATATTTACGCTTGTAACTCTGATTTCAAGCTACAGTCGAACTTCAATAGCTCGAGCTTCTATATCTCGAATTTTCCATAAATCGAACTAAAACGGGTGGCAACAGCGTTTAGGGAGCAAATAAATAAATTTCTATAAGTCGAAGTCTCCATAAGTCGAACTTTTTCTTTGTATAGTAGTGATTCGAGTTATGGAAGTTCGACTGTATTGACGCTGCAATTGAAATGCGGTAAATGCCCACAAATTATAGCTTCAAGCACTGAGCGTTTTGTGACGTCACATACAAAACCACCCAGACCCACCCTCAAAAGCAATCAAATTGTAATAATTTTATTCGAAGTATAATTTGGAATTGTTTGCCGCCACAAAGAAATGTACAACGCTACAACAACCACATAACAAAGCAATTTTATTTCTTTACTAAAGAAAAAAATGCCAAATTAAAGCTGCGCATTCGAATTTTGTGGCACAGTGCGGCGGCGCGGTTCAATGAGCAGCTGCAGAAGTGTGGCCACAGCCGCTTGTACGTTCGAAACTGTAACAGCCGGATAAAATCGCTTGTAAAATGAAAAAAACCACTCGCATTTTTATGGCCAATAATTTGCCATAATTGGTGATATTGTTCGAAATAACTAAGTTATTAGAACATTGCACTTGATTGAGTGTGGCATGTAGGTAATGCCATCGAAATGATTCACAAATAAATTCGAATAACATGCAATTCAATGTTCTAAATAGTCCAATTTCTTATTTATAGTTTACTTTATGGTGATCGTGTCGCTGTTGAAATTGATCTCAGTTGTTCTCTATTTCCTTTATACTATTACTTTTCAAAACTCAAACTTTCAAATTAACTCTGGTATTAAATTCAAAGCTTTTTGCCATTACATTCATTGTTAATTTGTAGATCACTTCACTATGATCGTATAGCAAGCACAATTTATATTTGCTACATCGACGTTCCCTTCGTTTGCTTGCTATATAATTAATCTCATAAAGTAAAACAACACACTTCCAAATTATTTAAATTAATTTTTAACATTTTTATCAATTATTGCATGCATATTTATTTAATAGATCTTCAATACGACCGTGATATTGATGTGTTTGGTATATCGGTCTCTCCTCTGCGTGCCTTTATTGATTCCTATTTACAAATGATTCAATGACAAATTTTATTAATTGTGATCAATGAACTTATTGCATGCAATTATAAAGATCATTATCTACGATCGTTCATGATATTGCCATTTGCCAGATCGCAGCTCACAAAATTGTATCTTCTTCTCAAACATTTCACTTTAATTTTATTAAATATTTTACAATTTAATAAACCTTTTTAACTTGCAGATTTTGCGATCATGTTGCTATTTTAACTGATTCTTCTTATTTGCTTAGTGACCTCTCAGAACTTACTTTCTGTCTGTCTGTCTGTCTGTCTGTCTGTCTGTCTGTCTGTCTGTCTGTCTGTCTGTCTGTCTGTCTGTCTGTCTGTCTGTCTGTCTGCCTATTTAAATCGATCTTATTGAATGCATTCCCTTTTATTTGTTCTTTTAATGTGATCGTATCGCTAATATTACTGATATTTAGTAGATCTCTGCACAGAGTCTACTTTTCAGCATTCACTTCCTTTATGCCTTTCCAAATTGACCACATTTATTCACAATCGCCTGCTCCCACTCACAAGTATTGCGTAACAATCCATGCATACCCTGCAAGCACATTGCGCCAATTAATTGGCATTACACATAATACCGTTCAAGTCGCTTTGTGTGTCGCATATAGCCAAGCATTAGCCACAAAAAGTGATCGTCGTAGTTAGTCGCTACTCGCGGGGTTGGCACGATGACATGACAGTGGTTGGTTGGTGGCTAAGCGTGATGGCGGCAGTGGCCTTTGGTGCCACCACAAAATCTATTCTCATGATAAGCACGCAACCACGCCATGCCGCCTTGCCCATTGACATATTACTCTAAATTTGGTATGGCAGCCAAAGCAAAAAATTCGCGAATTGTGGCCAAAACGGGTCCAGAAATTTTCGCTTTAGCTTTCAATTCTTTTCAAAGAGCAGTGAAGGGTCGCCGCTAAAACTAAGTTGCCACTTAAACCGTGAGTCATGCAACGGCGTGACTTCACTGTTATACATTTTCTGCAACGAACATTGTCTCACGGCAGCAATTTTAAAAATTATTTTCAATTTTTCGCATTTTATCTAAATTTTGCATGCCACTGACCGTGAAATTTTCTGGCCTTGTTGAAATCGCACTTCAAGCAGAGTCGCTCGAGCTTGCCTACGAATTTTGGAGTTGAGCTAATTTGTTAACTGTACAAAAAACGGAAGTAAAATGCGGTACAAATGCAAAATTTTTATTTATTATACACTCCCATGAAAACAAAACAACACAAACAAAAAGTTTAACGAACTTTGGTGAGACTTTTAAAAATAACCAAAATACAGAAAAACAAAAAAATTAATATGAAATTCCGCGCTTATTTGCATAAATTAAATCTATAAAAGATAACAGCATTGCAGAAAAAAATCGCGGCACCGAACAAGAAAAAGCTTGTGCTCGAAAAATTTTAATTGTTAGCAGCAAAGCAAAACTGTTTTGTTTATCACCAGGTGGGTGGGTTCCTTATGGCTGCAATCAATCAACGGGCGGGAACTTCAAAACAGGCGGGCCGCCGCTGCCAGACGAAATCAAAGCCTCGTTGAGAGAATGACAGCGGCCGCGACGGCGCTACCATAATTATTTGTTTTTGTTGGACTTTTGACAATCGCAACCAACGGCGCAGACAAGCCATCAGATGGTTAGGGGGCAGACACAGCGGACATGCTTCGTGTCCGCCTCGCTTCAATTCGGTTGGACGCCATGATTACTGTGCAGCATAGATTGGCGGAACATTCGCCATTATTGCTACACTTCCTTGGCCACCACCATTCACTTTTTGGAATTGTACATTAGTTCAGCTGGCGCCAAACGTGCAACGTGTTTGGGTTTGCTAAGACAATTTGTATGCTTAAACGTTTGTCAGGCAACTTCTTTCAGTTGTTGCTTTTTTTTCTTTGTTGTTGTGGACAACTTGCAATGGCTTGAATATGAAACAATTCTATTAAAGACAAATAAGATAAGCCGCTCGAACAAGTTCTTGCTATACTAAGGGCCAGTTTCACAGTGGATGTTTAAACTCTGATTGCAGTTTAAATAGGGAATTTCAGTTTCACAGTGGGAAGTTAAATACAATTTAAATGCCCGGTTGTGGGCATTTAAGTACGGCACAGAGTTGCAATCGAAAACAAATAAACAGCTGATTTCGGATGAGCAAGCAAGCTGCGTCGACAATATTGCAATTTATAAGCGGCCAAATTAAACATACAACTGCATGGTGTAGCACATATAAATGATCCCGTAGTATTATAAATAATATAAACTGTGGATTCTTTGAAGAATATCCAATAATTCACTTCTTTCGGCCGACGAAAAATTTTTAGCTCGCGGTGCCTCCATAATTGAACAATTGAACATATGTTTTTGGCAAGTTGTGCTGTTCGAAGTTGCCATTCATTATTCCGTATTTAAATAAATGCACTGTGAAACTCAAGAAAAGTTAAACTAGATTTAAACTCAATTCGCAAATTAGATTTAAACATCCACTGAGAAACTGGCCCTAAACGTCGATATAGTTTTTTCACAGATGGCTTGTGTGAACTCATAAGCTGAACATAAACTCAAACACACACATGTGCTTTACTTTTAAATTTGCCTCACTAAAAATATAGGCTATTTAGTGTAACTATCACTTTTTAGAACTTAGAAGTTTTGAAGCGTCAATAATTTGGAACTCTGTGCCAATTCATTTAAAGTTATGAATCGTGTAAACTACATTTCCAAGCCTTGAATTTCAAGTTAACTTCAAAGCATTTATATTCAAGATGGTATTACAAAGGCTCGAACTCTTATCCCATCTTCACTAACTTGAGAAGAATTTAAGGGAAAAAAACGTATGAAAAATAAGATTTGTATGAGTGAAACAAGCATTTTTTCAGTTGTTAGCAGGAAATATAGCATGATAGATAGATACAAAACTGTTTTTCTTTTTATAGCATAAGATAAAAACAAGCCTTTTCAAAGTTCTTAGGTTAATGATATACAAATTGCTGAAGGCCTTGGTAGCTAGCGCTTTATATTTTTACATACATACATAGCTGTAATTTTACTTACTGTTTTGAAAATAAAAAAAATTTCAAAAACTGCTATATTCATTTTAGCAGCTATTCAATAGATTTTCCAGAAGTTCGAGTTTCTAAACATTTTGGAATAAAGTTTTTGGAATGTTTTCTCTTATACACAATCGTTTAAAATCTTGGTTTACTACAATTCCAACACCCTTTGCCTTGTGAAAGAATTATTGCTTTATTAACTGTACTCTAGATCTAAAATTAATATTCTCATTTATCGTGCTGTTTTCTTACCATTTACTAGCCGAGACTTTAAGTCTGCCTCAAAACAATTTAAATTAAAACAAATTCGTTTTTTTAACCAACCAGTCAGCTGTTTATAACACACTGTCGTTTGCCTAACATATTCCTTAAGTGATTTAGTGGTTTGCTTAGTTTACCTTACCAAGAGTCTCTATTGCTCTAAAGTGGTGCGAATTTTGAAGTGAAGGACGTTCGTTAACTACCAAATTGCAAAACGAATTAGTTTAGTTTAATTTTAAATGAAGTGCAATGTAATTTTTCCATTAGTTAAATGTAAATAAAGTAGAACATAAAGCAAAAATGTATCTGTATTTATACTTAGTAGCTAACTAAGCATGGTACAATAGTATTTGAAAGCTATAATTTGCTTACAGTCTCTTTAGAGGAATTCAATAAGCTATCAGCTCTAATTAGGTTGTTTGAGGGTTCTCATATGCAATTTACTTGTGAACGTCACATCGCATATATATACATTCATATATAAGACAAAGAGGTCTTTTGGACAATAAGGCTGTTAATGGAGAAAGTTCGATTTTGAGGAATAAGGATAATCATTGAAAGGGATGTGCAATAATATTCCTTTTTTGTATGTCCTTCAGCCTCAATTGTCACGTTTACCATTCATTCATGTTCTAATCAACAATAATCTCAAGCCTTGTTAACTGTCATAAAGTAGTTTCAAGCCAATTAATTGTACACAAATTCATTAGGCGAAATTGGCCAAGCGAGCGCATAACAATCCCTGCATCAGCATTAATGCCATTTCCGGCGCATGTGCTCTCAAAAAAATTCGCATAGTTTTAGTGCACAAATCACGGTAGACGACTGTGCAAATCAGTGATTCTTGTACAGTTCGTGTACAGAACTAGCACGACAACAACAGCAAAAAAATGCGCCCAGCTTAAACCGCGTCAGTCTTTTGCTTCTGCGGTAACGAAGTGTCTTAGCAAATTGCCAATTCTGATGTTGCAATCGTTTAAAAATAATAGTACTCAGGCTGAGCCGCCGACCCAAACCAGAGCAGGCCAAACCCGAGCAGCAAAAAATATACTGGCGAGTGCCATGAGAATACTTGATGCGGGTCTGATTCAGTGTTGCCAGATAAATATATCGTAATTTTCATGATAAATTTATTTTTGAAATGATGCGAACCTCAGGGTGTACTTTAGTACATATTGAACTTTTTGATAACATTCTTGAAACTTTTTCAAAATTTTTGACATTAGTTTAATTTAGCCCAAACTGGCAACATTGCTCTTGGTAAATATTAGCGACAACGTTCTTTTTTTTTGCTATTCGCTATCCGGAAAACTCTGAGTGCACCGCTCGATGTTACCATGGACGAGCTTGTGTGTCGCGCTCTGTCCAACGGTCCTGCAATATGTGTTGCCAACTGCGGCGAATGCAAGCTGCAATCACTCGAACTGTTATAAAATATTTCTATTGCACCGGACACTTAGCTTTTTCACAAATCTCTGCATTCGTTCGTTCGTTTGTAGTTCATTTGAGTTTTATTGTTAACCCTTTCGCTAAAATTTTATATTGTGCAATACAACAAATTTAAATTCTGCAATTACAGACCTATTCTTGATCTCATTAACAATAAACAATATTAACTTTTAAATGTTGTTACCTTGATGTGATTTTTAGAATGTTGTCATATAGCAACGATATAGAAAAGCTGAGATTGTTTTCTATGCAAAAAAATTATTGCCATATGGAACAAGCTAAATTTAAAAAATCGCTACAGCTTAGACATTTACAGATATTTTCAACATTTTACACCAAACATTACAGCCAATATTATTTCATAGAAATTGTTCTAAGATTGAAGTATAAATTGATAATTTAAAATTGTAATTTTACAGGGAAATGAGGTTCCTAGAAAGTAGTATATTATTTCTGCAGACTATAAAAACAAGTTATTTCATTTATATTTCATTTTATAATATACAGCGAAAGGGTTAATTAACAATTCGCTCACCTCTTCGCATTGGCCAGTTAATAGGTTTAATGGCATTGGCAGTAGTCGATTGAAATTTACGCAAATTGAGTTTACTTTTGAATCGCATTAAACCCTTTTTTATGATTGATAAATATTTCAGTTAATGGAAAATGAAATGGAAATGTATTTTAAGTGATTTCTTTGATTACAAATTTTCTTATTTTTTTCTTTATTGTTTTTCAGGTAAGCAATGCTATAATTAATCATTTCGATTGGCGAATGTTGCCGAGAAAATTGTCTTAGGGTAAGTTGTGGCATTTCCTAAACGTGGGAATAAAATTTTAAAAAGTTCATGCACGATTTTAAATGCTTTGTGAAGCAAAAATGCAATTGCTTAATTTTATTTGAACAATTTTCACATTGTCAACACTAAATAATTTGTAGTATTTCGCTTTTCGCTCGGCAACCAACAAAGCTTTGTATTATAATAGCGCTTATTACTCTATAATGCAAAAGTTTAAACTCCTCAATCGGTCAAGGCTTATAAAAACCACTTACTTTTCTTTGAACATGTATGAAAATTGCAACTGAGTTTTCTCAAATATCAATGCCATTCTCAGCGCACAACAATTACACTTTGCTACACTGAAAAAGTGAACAGCTAATATCCGGTGTGCGTGTGTGAGTGTATACAAATGACAGTTGCCGTTTGAGCGACAATTAAAGTTGACAACTAAAAAAAAGATAGCAAAAAGTGTGTGTATCTATGTCAAACGCAGCATGCCACTTTATACTCGATTTTACAAAACTAAATTGCGTAACAAATTTAATTGAAAGTAGACAAATTTATATTAATGTTAAATTATAAGTGCGTTTACTTTGAATAATGCGAGCTGACAATATCAGAAATAGATTTGAGATTTGAACTCAAGGAGTCAAGTTAACTTGGCTCAAAGTTTGCTCAAGATTTCAACTACTTTGATGAACTGAAATTAGAGACCGTGACTGAGCTGGAGTTAGAAATGGCTAAAGGTCAATTATTCATTCGTACATACATATGTGCATATATTGACACGCACAGCTTGAATGTCAAATAGTTTTAGCCGAATGCCTAAGTTGCCTACGCCAATGCAGATCCGGCATGGATAATATATTGCAAATTATTAAGCTAATACTACCTATATAATATGTTTATCCCACACGTTGATACCCAATAGCTAATTTAGTTCGAAGCTGCATTCTAAAGTAGACCAAGTCGACTTGGCCTGTTTTCTTTTCTAGATTTGTACAGAGCCGATTTCGACATGTCAAATCGCTGTTCTTTCAATATTTAAATTAATAAAGACAAATCTGTTTTATACATGCACAATTTTTGCTTAACTCAATCATTTTCCTAACAATTCGCCATAGATACAACTTCCATAAATTCTGAACAGATCAGGATAGAATCAAATCTTTCCAAAATGCAATAGCCCAAAGCAAGCCACTCCTCAAAAATCAGCAAAATTTTTGCAGAAAATCAAGTTAAAGCATCTGCTAACGATTAATCAAGCCAAATCTTTTGTTGAAAGTTAAAATATTACTATGCATTTGAATTAATCTTGCACGGAACTGGCGATATATGCAAGCATATGGTATATGTAAGTATGCCACGAGCAGATTTCCAAATTTTTATTCTTAGCGATACAGCATATGAGTTAGTGTAATTAGCACTTGAAATACCAAAATCATTTGTGTTAACGGTATTCTAATAAATATTATTAATTTGCTAATTTTTTTGTTGTTTTCGCATCTCGTCTTCGTCGTCTGGCCAAAAGCTGGCTGCCATGCAAATGCCAATAAATATTTCTTGCCAATTCCAACTTTTATTTGAACAAATATTAATAATTTTTTGTTTGTCTAATTTTATTAATTACCTACTGCATGACACAATGTTGCCATATCTTTGCCATCTTTTGGTAATATGTATCTGCATATTTTAGAGTTGCTCTTTTTTGTTTGTGGAATATGCCCACGTCATATTTGTTTTTAGTTTTAACTGGTATTTTGGTTTAGCAAATTTTTTGTGGCTTATGCGTTTTGTCCAAACATCAATTCCGGCAGAAATGCAATAAATATCATTACTTTAGTTTATAAGCGTCATACAAATTTTTGTTCAAAATAGCAGTCGTCTTGGTTTTGCAAAAACCTGCCGCCAAATCGCAGTCAAACAAAAGACATTAACTCGAGATGTTTATTTTATGTGCGTCTATGAAAGCAAATTGGTGCAGGAAGTCATCCGAAATGAGTCATTTCAGCATTGAATGGACGCTTGATGCGCTACGAAAGTTCATTTACAAGTAGCTTTTTTGCGCTTTTCAAGGTTGCCGGCAATTATATTTCTTGCAATTGTTCGATATGTGTGTGTGTGTGTCGTTACACTTACATATTTGCCTTCTGCTGCTATAATTATATCAGCTCAGCTATATAGTTCATTGGGTTTTTACGGCCATGCTTGCCGGCACGCCGCGGCGTTGCAAATATTGAAGTAGGCGATTTCCTCAGCTGTATTGCAAAAAAATCGTAGCTATCATAATTTTTTTGCTATTTTTTATTGCATGAAATTTAAAATGCATAAAATGGCTATTATATTAAAACAGTATATTCAAGCGCAACGCGAAAAAACTGCATGGTTGCGTCTCTTGACGTGTCGATTTTCTCTTTAGTCGATCTATTAATTAAGCTCGTACTGAAAGAGAATTTGCATAAGCCGTACTTTGACATCGCGCCATGCTAAAAACAACTAATTCTAGCTATCGTAGCACAATGGACTGCACGCCGCTTTGTTCTTAATGCCATAATTTATGGCTATTTTATTGGCTGCTTCATATAAAGCAGTTGATGATTTGATATGCTACGGTGTGATAAATTTAAAGCATTTGTGTAGGTTTCATGCCAAAGAAACGGGTTTTCGTGAAAGTCATAGCTGCTGCACTGCCTTATCGACCTGTCGTCGCCGTCGTTGTACCATTCTCTCAAGTGGTGCAAATTACTTCACAGCAACAGCAAGGCATATTTCAAATAGTAGTATAACACCTGCCTGTCATAATTATGTGGCTACAATTTATTGCTGTCGCTGTGATGGTATTTGCCACTGTCTCCGTTGCTGGCAGCAACAACAGCAGGCAGGCCAGGCATGCCACAAAAGCAGTGATGCCAACTTTTCATAACTTAAAGTTTTCCAGTGTCTTGGAAGCTAAAATTCTGAGAGCTAAAATTCTTATGAATGTACATTAATAATATTAATATTATTAATTATTAATTTAATATTGACCCTCCTGAAAATTCAAAACGAATTCAGTTACTGCAAAAAGTCGAACAATAATCTTTGAAAAGCAACAGATAAAAGTGATTTGCTTATGAAATAAATCCATAAACTTGAGCATATGCACAGAAGTTTATTCATTACTTTATGATCAAAATATAGTCAGTTTCGGTCAAAGTACTTGTAGCTGTCACAGCTCAGCTGTTCTGCCAGAATGACACAATTAGGCCATGTGTAGGCGCGTTGTAATACAACAGAATAGGATTAAGCAGACTTAAAAATTTTCTTTTATTTGTTACAAGATTGGGCTGGAACAAGAACAAGAATCTTCCTGTAGTGGTTAGCGTTTAATGGCGGCCAAAAAAAAGCCAACACATTTATTTTCTGAAAAAGGCAACAGTTGAATTTGCCATCTAAATCACTTCAAAAAGCCCCAAGCTAGCGGAAAATATCTGAAGTAATATCACTGCTCAAACTGTTGCTTTCAAGTTAGTTACGCTTGTATCTTGTCGCTTTTCTTGCTGGCGGCGCCCAGCGTAGAAGAAAGTGAAAAACCTCGGCCTGCTGTGGCTCACAGCTCACGTGAGCTGCCGCAACAGTCACCATTACAAAATATGAATTACGCTTTTAATAAACCACGAAAATATGCTGCCATTTTCTTGTTGCTTCCCTCCCCCTTTTGCCTGCTACCGAAATATCTGTGTTGACAATTTATGTTTTCTTTAAGCGTGCTTTTCTTATTGTTGTCGTAACTGCATATTGTTTATTTTCATTTGTACTTTTTATTTTGGTTTTGTAGTTCGTTAGCGTCACTTTTCAGTGGTTTCCTTTATTCTGCTGCAGCTCCTCCTCTTGCCTTTCCATGAGTACTCGTACATGCATACATGCCGCTCATCAGAGCGCGAACTACTTTGTTTGTTTTGCATTTTTTTAACGCATTTTTGTGTTTGTTTTTGTAAAAATTTAGTTTCGGTTTTTCCTCCTACTATTACTGCCACTTATATGCTTTTATGTAATAATTGCTAATTTATAAAAATATACTCCACGTCACCTGCATTTCATTTTCGATTACAACATTGTTATGTGCGAAAAAAAGGGATTTTCTTAGTGGCAATGTTTGGAAATTGTAGTATGCCTTAGTTTAAAACTCGACAACATCGTTAATATTTTTGATTCCTCTGACCTTCTTTACTAAGTAACAAGTTTTTGAAGTACATAGTTTATGATTTTTCTGTTGTTTTGAAAGCCGTCTCGAAGAATTTTTTGTTTGGCTTGCAATTTTTTGGATATCTGAAAAAATGGCGGAGTTGATCTTAACTTTTCTAAGACCAGTAAATTTTGTAGAAATAGAGTGTAGCCAACACTGATTAATCGAAATTCAAACATTTATTCGCTCTTATGCTGTATATGTTTGTATGTATGTATATTTTATGCACATATGTATATTTATAATGAATGTAATAGGACATGTTTCTTTATGAGTATTATCGAAAGCCATTGTTTTATAGTATAACTATAGTGTAAAGGTTCTATTTTCATTATCTCAGTCATTATGGAAAGACAAAAAGTTATTATTTAAAAATCCTGACTGATTCTAGTTCATTTCAATTAGAATATATTTTTAATCAAGCGAATATTATAAGCGGCAGTGATTTAGCCCGAAAAAAGGAGAGAAGAATGTAGATTTATATCTTTTTGACTTTGCTAGGGTTTCAGGTTTGCTAAGCTGCTACCTTGTAGATTAAAATGGAACAAAGTTTTTTAAGGTATGATGACTTCACCTTATGGTGGCATCGCTAGAACTCGGCTGACTTGTTTAGGAGCGCCTGTCTTTTGAGGGCTTGAACAGATCTCGCAATTTGGAAATATGTGAAACACAATAAAATTTTTACATATCATTACTTTGACCACTCTTAAACGGAACTCTGCCTGGCATCGCTATGGACCTAACAGGATCTATGCGTGGCCTTTTTAGGCAGCCAGCTTAACTTAACCTAATCTCAGCTTATGCAATGCCAATATTCATTTTCTAAAAATAAATCTGCATATGCACTCACAACAGGCGGCAGCATAGCACGTTTCAAGGAAATACAAGCAAGGCAGCGGATGTGCAATACGCAAGAAATTTATTGACTCACCTCACCGCCAAATATTGTCAAATGATGGCGAATACCACAAACATGCTGCCAAAATTTAATGAGCCACTAAATAGCAAACTTCCTGCAACCAAATTGTTGCCGTGACGTTGGTGATTGTGGTGACACCTTCCGGAGCGGCGAGTTCATGACTGACAGTCGCAATCAATTATAAACTCTACAAATAGCAGCAAAAACAATTTGAGAAATTTTTGATGAAAGTCATAAAAAAAACCAAGTTTTTTTTTAATTCATCATGCAACAACTTTACTTTCTTTCATCTTAAATCCAGCGGCGTGAGATTCGATTCCATCACTAGAAATTGTAGATTTGTCAATGGCGAGAAAGGTGTAATTTGCAATTGTTGTCGTGTCTGTCTGTCAATACACTTCATGCACGAACAACGAAAGCCAACAACAACAACGACTGATCACACTAAAAGCGCACTCAATAAAAGAAAATTATAAATTTCATAAAAAACGCATCATCAAGCCCACTGCTAATTTATTGTATGTTTATTTCTTTACGCGGCGTTTAATCAGCAGCAACATTGCCACTTAGTCAAACCTGATATCATTAAAAGAAAAAGTTAAACTGCCACCGCAGACGTCAGCGATCACCACACTTCACGGCTGGTCCACTTGGCCTGGTCTGTCTGCTGCCCACCAGCCGGCGATCTGCGTTCACCGCTCGTGGCGGCCTCTGCTATTCAATGTCAATGACTTCGAAATCAGTTTAAACTTTAAAGCCGAAATAGTTGCGCAGATCGGGCGGTTTTTCTTCAACTGTAAGCCTTAATTAAATGTTTCTCTCTTTGTAATTTCCCAAAAACGACTTTCTTCCTCTTGACAACGACCGGATTACCGTTGAGCATTACAGCGTGTAGAAAGGGGCGTGCACACATTCGTTGGTTAATACGTAAATTGGATAATTGCGAAGTGGGGCTGCGCCAGCAGCAGTGGCTTGGCTTAGCACGTAAGCCACGATGATCAGCCAGCAGCGCACCGTTTTTCAGTTTGAGCCAAAAGTAAAAGTCATTGAAATCAGCTCGAGGAAAGTGCACATTCGAGCGCTTTATTTTACTTAATTTTTTTGTTGAAAATCCTGTGCAGAATTTGAAATTTATTTGCAGCCAATGCGAAATTTCTGTACCAACAGCTTCCATTATTGGAGTATTTGGCATGACAAGCTGCCGCAGCATATCTAGTGACAGCTTAATTAACAAATATTTTAGTCGGTCTTTTTTCTATATGCATTTGGAAAGCATCGCTCAAACAAGTCACACTCTTTCAATATTTCCATTTTCTGGTCGGTCGGGCGCCAGTTGTTGTCTTGCTCTGTTTACCTTGCAGGATTAAAAGAGGTCTTTGTGTAATGCCACTTGTTGTTGTTGCCACTAACTATCTCTCTGTACTTTCGTTGTTGTATCTGTCACTTGTTGTTGTTGCAACTCTTGCGCCGCTGGCATAAACAAGTTGCACAACTTTTCGCTACAAAAACAAAAAAATGACAATATAAAGCCTTCACGCTGTCTGCTCGTCGGGTTGCCGCGGTGATTTTCAAGATCAATGCTGTATGATCCATTGATCGGCAGAGGGTTAAAGGGTTGCATTGTTTCGGTGATATAATTTGGAGTATCGAAAGTAAAAGTTGAAGTTTTGCGCATTTGTAAAATTTATTGGCTTATATCTGCAAATGCTTAATTTATTTCAAGGTTTCGTCGAACTGAATTCGTCTACATCTTTGTGTTAATTTGCGCTTAATTCGTTAATTAATGAATGACAAGAGTAGCTGTGGGAAATATTACGCCAATGCTATTGAGCAGAGCTCGGTGCCGAATTAATCTCGTTCGAACATTCAATTTCATTTCTATGAGCTTTTTTGGAATCTTGCAATTGTTATGATTTAAAGAGGCAGTTTTAATACCACAAATGTAGTTGTTGTTGTTGCTATTCTGCCATTTTCACAACACGCTATTGAAGCCATTGCCTTTATTGGTAGCAACAACTTGTGGCGCTAATTGTATTTTCCGTCTAGACTTGTTGGTCGCCATCGACTTGTTGACAGCTCGTGTCGTGCTTTTTTTTTATAACTGCCAATTTTTTGTTCAACCGACCAATTGACCTAATCTCTTGTTATTTTTACCAAAGTGACTCATATCCTTGATTAAGTGTTTCAAAAATTTCTAAAGGTATTTTTATGCAGACCAAAAACTTGCAGCTGACACCCTGATAAAGTTGCTACTGTTACATACATACATACTATTTTCGTATAGCAAAAATGCTTAAGGTTCATAAGGCAAACTACGATGGAAATTAAACTGCCAATGGAGTATGTAGTTAAGTGGTCATGGTGCTCTCCATGGCCTGCTTGGTAGTATTATGACTCCTTTAGATATTGGTTGGTTGGATTATGTTGCTAGTCCTGACTATCAATTAGTACTGAGTTCCGTTTTGCTACCACGCCTCGTTCAGCCTACAACCTTTGGTGGAATTAAGGAATTTCAGAACATCATTGCTTTCCATACTTTGGATGTCATTGAGGGTTCTCTAGAAAGACCTTTCCTAGTGCTTTGACCCTTTCTCTTGCTACCTTTGAATTGCATGTTAATCATTTAATTAAAATTTCGTTATGGTTTGCATACAAATTGAAAATTAATGCACATGCTAAAATGTTGAATTACTCGTCCAATAGCAAATTCCAGCTCCACCCAACATTACCAACTTCTGGATGTGGCATTGCAACAAACTATGAAAAAGTGGTCAGTTAAAAATAGCAATGTGGAGCAGAAATGTGTCAGTGCCCGTGCCCCATAGTTACATGCGTCGTGGCCGGTGTGACGCATTCGAGGCAGTCGTGCCTTTGGCCCAGAACTGCATAACCCTTGTTCATATTTATTTTGACAGCTGGGTGGTAGGGTTGTGCCAGCTGTCAGCAACATCTCGCACATGTTTTCATCGTGTCAGTCAGCCAGTTAGTTCATTGTTGCCGTTTCTGCTGCTGCCGTTGCGTGTGCCACGTAATCAATATGTTTACCTACGAGCACGGCATGGCATTCCGCTCCTCGACAATCATCATTTGCGCACGTATTTCGGATTTTTGTCTTTCGTGCTAATGCTTTTGTGCAGCAGCGTTTTGTAACATTTTACTAATATCTGTGCGCTCGTTCCACATTTTGTTGTTGCTGTTGTTGTCATTCAGCCAAGCAGGCAGGCCAACATGCAACATTGTCATCAGCATTTTGGCACTCACTCGCATCTTAAAGTGGAATGTGCAGCGAAAATTTCATTAGCTGCATAACTCGCTGCTTAGATGCATTCATAATAATGGCAATTTAATGACATTTCAGAAAATGCATGTAAAATTTTCGCTTGGATTGAAAATTTTAAAACTGTTAATAGAGCCGGTTTGCTTTGACAACGAACGGCATAATTGAAATGAAAAAGAAAGTTAAGTACGGTTCGATTAAGTGAATAAGTGCTTATTATTTGAAGTCAATAGCTGTGGGTTCAAGATCTGGCCGAAGCACTCCTTCACTGCGTCGCATGGCTCAGTGATATATGAGCTGTTACTTTTGAAAGTGGAATAAGTCTACTTTCTGTTATTGCGAGATATTTCATTGGTTACATTTCACTTTCAGTGTCAATACTATTAAGAGGTAAAACTTCCATCTCCCAAATACTAGAATCAAAAATTTTTTTTACTATAAATTGTTTACTCATACAAAGATCATAAAAAGTTTTATCTATAACTGCCATTATCTACATTTTTGTAAAAAATGGACTTATTCCACTAAATTTTCAACAATAACAGCTCATATAATGTTTTTTTTCTTGTGTCTGAAAACTTACCAGCACGTAGACAGGCATTTGTCCATTGTACTGATAACTAGCCCGGCCATGAATGAAAAAACAATGTGCTCGCTGTCTGATCTTAAGCATCGAAGATTAGAATACTGGCCAGCCCAATTTAATTCAGAAAATATAGCTGCTCTTTCTGCGACGCCATCTCTCGCTATGAACTGGCAATTCCGAAAGTATTCTTTGCCTTATAGAATAAATTATAAAGGTCGTCAGTTTCTGCTAAAAATAAAACTTACACGCTCAACTCAGCGATGAGGCAGCTCAACCTAAACCCTTGACAAGCTGTTGTTGTCAGACATTTATTTATTTTAAATTTTGTTCACGGTAGTCTTCAATCTCTTAACATTTTTGTGATAGTTCACTCAAGCTGCTGTAAAACTTCATTTCTCAGTCTTATAAAATATTAAGCGGTTTTTCCACTTCATTATGCGCCATTGTTCTCAGCTCTTAAGATTCTTAAGGTACTCTCAGCTAAGATGGATTCAATATATTAACACCACTTTTCCGTTGCTTAGACAACGATAGACCGGATCTTTAGGTTTTCTATGTTAATTAAGCGCTTCCAACAAATCCTGCTAACAAATAAATGTCCTTGCTCTACAACAGCAAAGCTCAAATTAATCTTCCTTATCGCGCTAATATCGCTGCCGCCCTACGCCGCCCACCGCTACAGCTGCCTGTGTGAGCTTCGAGTACATCCAAACTTAAATTAGATTTGCTAGCTTTATGTAACAGCTATCAGCGTTATAATAAGCGTGCAAGGCAGCTTCCACCACCAACAACAACAATGCAATATATGAGAGCTTACCAAATGCCAGCGCCAGCCAAAAGAGCCCAGAGACCGCAGCTATCCTCATTGTGACGCTGCTGATGTGCTGCTCGTCCGATTCGCCTGCTACCAATTCGTTCTGCTGTTCGATACGTGCGCCGGTGCACTTCTTGCTGAGCGCGCTGTGAGTTTGCTTGCTCTTCTCTTTGTGCGCATTTAATGCAATTTTTAGGCCAATTAGACTCACAATGGGCTGCCACAAAATCATTCACAAAAAAGTGCTGCCATATCTGCGAAATCTTTCGTTGGTTAACTCAATTGTTTTATGGTAATTTTCGATGCTCGATTGCTTTATAATAATTTTTCTATCACTGTATATTTTTTTGGTATTATTTGCTCGCTTGTTTTTTCGCCTCTGTTCGCGCTGTTTGGTAATAAAACTAGGTAGTGGAAAGCGTTGTGCAGAAACTTCGTGATTGACCATTTATGACGCATAGAATATTTCAACACTTCATAAATATTTATAAACGAAAACGTTGCAACCTTTCAAAAGCAGAAGATCTCTTGAATAGAAAGTGATCTTATGCTTCAGTTTCAAATAAAATGAGATGTTTTGTTGTATGCCAGCAAACAAAATGAAACAGAATTTAAATATCAAGATTTGTATCTAAGATACAAAAGAAGATGTGTATCTTGAAAGCTTAAAATGAATTAATATAGTCTTTTTTTTAAAGCCTACTATTTGTAAATTAATTTATTTTATTGTCACTTTTAGAAATCTTTTATTGTTGTCACAGCTAATTTATTTGAGGCAATTTAAAGGGCTTTAGAATTTTTTTATATTTCTTTCAAATTTAAAGAATTCTGCCTCTTAACAAAGTAAATAAGCAAGTTTTAAAAAGCCTCTGATCTAACAATAAGTATCAGATTGTGTTGAAATTATTCATGTTCATTCGAGAGAAAATCAGTGTTGAAACTTTTCATACATTCTGCGTTCTTATGCGTTTAAAAGAATGAGTAAAATGAGCACTTTTACAAAAAAATACAATTTTCTTTAAGCAAAATTTTTGTATTTAGAATCAAATATTCTAAGTAAACATAAAATACAGCCGCAAATAATATATAATCTCTTTTTTTTTTAAACAATTTTTCATTTCGTTAGTTACAATTTCTTTGTGATCAGTGGTTAGAATTTTGAGAATTTTGCAATTATAAAACTCTTTCAATTGATTAAGTAAACATTTAACACTCTATTTCAACTCGATTTCACAAGAGAACTGTTTCAAATCGTCACACTTATAACAGCCACAACCAATTTTCACCACAAATCTTTCTTTCTCATTGTGGAAAATCATAGACCATTCTGTTTCCTTATTGCTCTGTTTTGTTTGTTTGCTTCTTTGTAATAATTTTGGCATAAATTCATAGGCACTTTATGATGTCGTATTAATTATTAATAAAATATTTCTTTTTGTACCGTTAGTCACTTCACTCTGCACTCTTAACCGTATGCACGCCAAATTTCGTTCAATCTGATAAACACGACATCAAAGCACGAAACGCTTTTGACGTTTTTACTTTTCAACGTTCGACTTGAAACTGTTTCTTAGCCAAGATTGCTAAACATTTTTAACCGAAGCTACTGTATTGTGGCCAAATAATGAAAGTGAACACGCTGTTCGAGTGGTCGCCAAACGATCGTGTCTTGGCAGTGGAGCAGCGTGCTTGAGCGGAGCGAACTTACCGCGGCCAAAACTGCCTTATCGACTCACGTGTTCGTGTTTTGTGGCAAAGCCGGTGGCTTCAAACGGTTTCTCTGTTTACATTGCTCGCTTGGCACAAAGACTATTTGTTGCCTCTCTCTGTCTCTCTCTCTCTCTCTAAAGTCTCTGTTAGCGAATCAGAGTGATATCAGAGTTGGATCTTTAGTTCAGACTTTGTTTGTTGAGAGTAAAATTGATGTTTTTGTTTGCCACGAAGTTTATCGTAGGTCGTTTTTTAAACCCATGCTCTACTTTTTAGCTTTGTTTTCTCATTAACTTGTTGAAATTAAGAGATTAACTGACATCTGTCAGTCTGTTATTGATCTAATGATTTATTTGTCTACATGAAGAGTTTTGGCGTATTTTTTCGATGCTTTTTGTTGCTGTTTACTATTTTTCTTTATAATTATTTGAGTGAGAGTGTGCCATTGGAATATGCATAAGCAAATTGTCGGATAGGGCGGATTTTACTTTAGTCAGTGTTTAATCAAAAAATTCGACAGTGATCAAAATTTTTTAGCTAGTTGCTGTACAAAGATCTGTAAAATCCGCATCATCCGTTCGGCGCGAAAGTATGAGAGCAACTTCACCAGTTTGCTGTCTTCTAGCAAAAGCTACGACTTTACGGTAAATCATCGTGAAAGCTAAACAAAGACCATCAATTGTATGGTAATTGCCAAAGCTATTTTTAATAAATCACCGCTGTTGTATTTTCAAAATTAATGTCGTTTGAGTATCAGGAAAAAATTTTATTTTCAAAACTATTTATCAGAATTTTGTCAATTTTAATATCTCCTATTTATTATACCTATTATCCTACCTTCCCCCATATGTTGTTCCCTGTGTTCGGATTTGTTCATGTTTTTTTACTGACTAAACCAAAATCCAAACCGTCCGTCAATTGTCTTCCTGGTGATGCACATAGGAGCTGCCATCTGAACGCCAGCTTCGCAACTGGTCTCTTCAATACTGCCATCCTACTTATTGTATTAGCAGTAGCCTGGGATACTGGAGACGTATGTATGTATGTATAGCCTCCCAGTGCTATTTGGAAATTACTTGAAAGGTTAACTGTCCTTAGCTTTCAATCCATCAATTCTTTAGGTCATTTAGTTGCTGTTGTCGTTAGCAAGTGTCATTTTAAATTGAAGAAAACCCAGCATTTTTCTCTATTTGCAAATATTAAGATTTTTTCTAAAGGTTTTCTAAAGTCATGTAATTAAATTATTGCATTTCAGTATTAACTCAAGCTTCATGGCACTTTCTCTATACACCTTCGCTGTGGTTGCCCCATTTCTCAAGCAATAAATTTAATTATATATGAAATAATAAACGCAATTTTTTGTTTATCATTGCAGGTAATCATCTTGGTATTTGTTCAAAGAAACCATTCAATCGATTATGTATTTGTTCATAAAAACCTTTCACCTTTTCGTAAATGCTTTCCTGCTTCTTCACTCTGCGCGTTTGTAGCTAAATTGATTTTTTTCTTCATAACTGAAACAATAAATTGCAATCGCAATTGCGCACATTACACGAAGGCGCGTCAATAGCTGCGAAATTGTCGAGAGAAGTGTTGTTGTTGCCACAGTTATGCATAATTAAACGCAGTCTTACGATTTCAAAGCGCTGTAACAATTCACTTACGGTTGCAAGAATTAATTGAAGTCATGAGAGATTTGCAAGTGATTCGAAGCGAGTTTTGCATATTTTACAGACTGGCTTGTGTGCAACAAACAACAACAAAAAGTGGCATCCAACAGATGGCTGCAACTAATCAAATGCGCTCACGGTTTCACGTACTCACGGTTTCACGTGTTCACGTTGAAATACGCAGTAAACATGTTTTGAGCAAAATATTATCACTGCATAAAAAGTTGGCATGCTCTTTTCGATTGCTACAACCTAAAATTTTGTATTGCATGAAATCTGTGTAAATAACTATTCCTTTTTAAAAATTCATTAAACAAAAAATTACCATTCAGACAAAGCTCGCATTTTCGCTCGCAGCGGCGAAAGACGTGAGTGCAATTAATGCTAGACACCTGGAATACGCTTTTTACGTGCATGTGTGTGTAAGCCTAACAGACGCAGCGTACTCCTCGCTAATGACTCTGTTTGCATTTGTGTATTAAGTGCTGCCACTTTGCTCATTACTTGGCTGCATTCGGCTCCCTGTCTGCTCACTGCCCATGCATGAAAAGCCCATCTTTACCCGCACGACGCTTCGGTGCGGTGCCGCCGGCGCTCTTGAACGCGTGCTCGTGTCAGAAGGTTCACCACCACAAGCTGTTGGTGCCTTCTCAAGCTCACCGGTGGCAGTCGGCAGTGTCTTCACTGTCTACTTCATCATTCATGTTTATGCGGCTTACAGCTGGGCATGCTCCACCTCTAATCTTACATCGTGTTTTCGGCAGCTGCAATTGTCTGTTTTATGAGATTTTGATTAAATTGTTTATCTGCCGTCGGCGCAAGCGCCTTTTTAAAGCTATTTTGCTACATCTTTCGGATGACTCACTTTCAGTCTTGGTCGTTACTTTGGCTCTATTCTTTTGTAGAATTTTGGAGCGATAAGGTCCGTTGTGGTTTCTTTTTCTACCAAAATTGTACAAGCAATTCATAGAGATCTCCATATAATATTTTTGGCGCATACTAAATTTAACATTGAAAGATAAATTATTCGATGGTCAGGTAAAGTCTGGCATTGCCTTGTCCTTTTTTGAACTTTTCATAGTGTAGCTGAAGCAAAGATCTTGTCAGTACCAAGATGTGCCACACTCATACAACGCAGTGCTGCAGCGAAAAATGTAAGTGGGACCTATCCGAAATCCCATTGCTCGGAGGGTAACACTTTTCTCTCCTATGGGATACAAAGTGTGAACAAGCAAAAAGAACTATGTGCGGTGGCTCAAATGATGCCAATTTTAACATAATATAAGTAATTAAGATCTTTGGCAGAAAGTGTTGTCTTGCTGAAGGCAAAATTTTATGGGCAAGGCACTTATAGGCAGGCACTTAATTTTCATTGAAATCCTTTGAAGCCTTATTTTTTTCTTAACTATTTCTGCTTTTAAAATTTGAAATAGGAATGATTTTTAATTAACCTTCTTCGCTATTCCCTGCCGTCTATTTCTTTTAATCAATTAATAAAGCAAGTCCTTTTGCTATTGCTCTGATTGCTTTGTAGTGTATTCAATTATAATATCCGCTTTTACCTTGTAGCGTTCGTGTGATTGCGGCGGTGTTGCTGCTGCTGTTGACGTATATTTGTATTTTAAATATTGCCATAAACCGCAAAAACAAAAACACCAACAACACGTTTTCTTGGAATAGCAGGAAAAAAAACTGTCTTTTCTATGAGCATTCATTCCATTTATTTTATACGCCCAAGGCGTGAAAGTAACAACAACAAAACCAAAAATATCAAAGCTGCAATGCGAATTGCCGCCGTTCATGGGTTGACATGGCAATCAAGCCTTTGGCCTGTGCCACGCCTGTTGTGGCTCCATTTGTGTGTAGCTCTGCACAGGTCAAACACACACACACACACACACGCGCGCGCGCATAAAAACGAAGATGGGCAAAATCAAAGCAAAAATGCAACTGTTTGTGGCAAAAGCACGCGCCAGCTTTATGCGCAGTCCGTCGTTGTGTGCGTCAGGCGTCGTTGGTCGCATTTGCCACAAAGCTCACAAATCGCCACATTCCCATGTTGCGCCGCCAGCAACAACAACAAAATTGCTGGTAGAAATATTGCAAAAAATCACCTTCTTCTTTTTTTGCCCAATTGAAATGCTTCACTTTGGCTCGTGCATAATTGAAAAATTTCCATTGAGCGCCTCTCTGCTGCTGACGCGCGCCATTTGTTGCTGCTGCCGCATGTTGTTTGTTTTCGCTTTTGCTGCTGCGGTTGCTTGCTCTTGTCGCTGCCACTTTGTAGCTTTGCAAGGTAGCAAGCACGAAAAGGATTTATCGTTTAGTATTTGTCACGTTGGTTGGTTGATGTTTCACCTGCTGTGGGAAATTCGCATTTGCTGTTGCTTTTTTGCAGTCTTTCCTCTGCTCAATAAAAAATGTATAGCAGCAATTTCTGTGACCAGAAGAAATACAGTTTCTAATGTTTAAAATTAAATTGAATGAAACCTTTTCTAGCAATATGAATATGATATCCGGCAAATGGTTTCTTTTAAAGACTATCCTACAAATATTTTGTTATTGCAATACCCTTATTCTCGTTTCTATGTATGTATTTACAAAATTTTTTGGTAAAAAAACTTAATTTTTGTTGGAACAAAAAATTATTTAAAAAGTTGTTGAGATTTGGTAAGAAGATAAAGGATACACTGGCATTTTCTTTCAATTCTCTTAAAGCCAATTTTTTCTTAAGGGGAATTGAAATTCTTTATGTACACTTTTTTGTCGATTTAAATAAATAGGTATGCAATGTTTGCAATGAAATACGAATTGAAAGAAAAGCACAGCAACGTCAACAATTGAGGAATTTTAACATGCTCGAGCATAAATCTCGCCTTAATCAGGAAATGCAGGAAGCACTTTGCTGCACATAAATTGCATTTTATCGGCTTAAATCGATGCATTAAAACAATTTCACTCAGTTTTCAGCTTGTGTTCAGGCTGCGGCGGGGGGATTGTAGATAGGTAGCTTGCCTGGCAGCAGTGGTGCACCTTCATAATTGGTGGCATGCAGTGTCAACTCAACATCATCAGACGAGAGCATCTGCTGCAGGTACATCACTTGTGACAGGCGCAGTCACTTCAATGCATGCCTGCATGGCAGCTGCCTATTGGCTGACACTTCCAGTTTGGTTTGATGTGGTCAATGTCACCACCTCTTCCTCCTCACACTCTTCTGTCCCGCTGATGGGCAGGTGCATTAAAAATCTCATTTGTTTGTTGCCAAATGCATTTCACATTTGTTTTTGCAATGCTCTCTTGTTTTCATATACTTTTAGAGCGAGTAAATTAATTTATTCGTCGACATGTGTCGGTAGTATTTGTGGTAGGCTTGTTTGCCTCGCCACCCTCCCCCACTATCCCACACCCACCGGTTGCGTGCTTTCATGCTGGCTGCATTTCTGCAATGCATTGCATTATTTCTGGCCATGTTCGAATTGTTGCCTGTTAATTCGTGTTGTATAAGTTGTTGTTCTAATATTTGCACGTAATAATGGCGCAAATGGCAATGGAATTAGTTTTGTTTGCCTCATGTTAATTCAACAATGTGCACATTGGTTGCATGATATGATTGTTGTCACAATAATTTTCACAGTAACCATTTGTTAAGTGATGCTCAGCGTTGCCAAAAGTATCACCAAACACATTTTCTTTATAAAAGCTTATAATATTGGCTCATATAAAAAGTATTTCCGCGGTGTTTCGTTACAAGATGTTGTTCGTACCCAAAAATCTGTCAACATTAATCCAATTATGTCAAACGAAACCATATTTGAAAGGTGGCATTTCAGACTACATTTTGTGTGAAGACAGTTGTATAATTCATCGCTAATTAAATAATAATTACCTTAAAATATAAACTATACCCAGCTTTGGTATTAAATTTTGTTATATTTCTTTAAGTATGACAGTTTTTGAAATTGCAGCTTTTCGTTGAGTAGTAAACATTTTGACAACTGCTCAAGACCGTACAACTTTAATATTACTAAATGAATGAGTGTTTCTTTTTTTGGAAAATCGAATTTACAGCATAGCAACACATGATCTTTCATAATTCTTTGGTTAATTCATCTATACTTTTATTTCAAGAAGGGATGATTCTTTCAGATGTTTTAAAAATCGTACACTATTTTTTTATGCAATATGTATTTTCAAGGATTCGACGAGAGTCTCCGCGCAAAAGTTTCAGCTTGAGGATTGTTCAAGCATATGCTTGCACTACTAGTAATTCTAGAAAACTACTGGAACAGTGCTTCTAAGTTTACTAAATTTAATAGAAACCATTATCTCAAAATATCAATTTGAATATTACTCGAGTTATAATTGTCTATAGTAGAAGTGACAAAGCCGCGGCCCGCCTTGAAAATGTTTTCGGCCATTTCCGAACATTTGGGTTGGCCACCCCTGGTCTATAGCATGTCTATTTTATAGGTTGTTGTGCCAATTTGTATTCTGAGATCATTCCTATTTGTAAGGTCCTATGCATGCGCTCATATCCAAACAAGTACTTCATTTCCGTCTTAGTTGACCGACTTTATTCTTTTAAATATTCTGCTACTACTACTTCAAAGGCGCATTCATTCACGTCGCAGGTGAGCGATTTTAATGCACAATGACCTGCCCAAAAAATTCAATTTAATTGAGAAAAGACGTAATTCGGCTGCTTTGCCATCGCACTCCAGGCAATCGTTCAACACTTGATTTGTGGTGCTCGAACTCAATTGGTAGCCAGCCACTCCTACCGCATTGCCTTTTAGTACAAACGTTCATTATTATCGTTGTTGATATTACGCTCAATTGCTTTTTTTTCTTTTTATTTATTTCTTGGTTTACTTCTTTTGGCAATCGTTTCTCTGCTTCGAAGTGGTCACGTATCTGCCGTCTATAAATTTGCAATTAATATTGAAAAGAGCAAATAATCTATTGACATAAGCAGGTGTGTTGTCATTTGTCAACATAGTAGTTGACATTTCCATGATCCTGCAGTGTTCCACAAATAAATTTGGTTCCCGAGAGCAGAGTGTTTCAAACGTGTACTGCTTAAATTATCTAGATTTTTCTCATCACGTTCGTAGTTTAAGTACATGTGGGCCTATAAAAAATGTTGCAATCGGCAGCAGAGGCTGAAAAACAGTTTCCGAACAGACCGGTCTTGGTTTAGTCACTTTAATAAGCAGAAACATTTGCGAAAAATTCAAAAAAAATCATTAAACTAAGTAAAGCAGTTGAAAATGCAAAGCAGCAGGTGAATAGAGCGCCAAGTGAGTGTCTGGTGGAAAACGAAGGCATCACTGATTGCGTCGAAATGTTGGCGTGCACCGCTCCTTGAATCACTTGGACTTTTTGTAATGACAAGCAGTTTAGAGGATGGATGAACGAATGGCAGCTTCATGCTTAAATGTCGCTTTTCGCTAGCATCAATCGCGACAATCTAAAATGCTTGCCATAAAAATGAAAGCATTAAAAAAAAATACCTACATGCTAACGAATATTCGATTACTTTCCGCTGAAACTTGTGTTTGTTGTTGTGGTGAAAGTTGTTTGAAGCAACGCTGCGGCTAGTTCAAACATGAGCAATTCACTTGTCTTGTGCCTCTTCGATTGACTTATTAATGCATTTTTCCACGGCAGCGATTGTACCTTGTCGCCTTTGGAATTTATAAAATCCCAACTTTTTTTTCTCTAAAATAAGTACACTGCAATTTTAATGCTCAGCTGCGCTTTTTTGCAAAAAAGCATTTAAACATTTTAGTCAATTATCACTGCAAATTAGCTTGGAATGTTTAAAAGTAATTTTTTGTGGAATTTTGTTTTACCAAAAGCTTGATTGAATATTTTGTAACATTATTCGGCTTATTTCTAATTTTATGCCTGGCATTTTAACATAGCATAATCTTTTCTTAACGCCGATATGAATAAAATCATTAATTGTGACCGAAAATCCAATTGTATAATGTAAAGTTCGTGACTGACATAAAAGATCGTTTTTTTTAAGGCCAATCTTTTAAATGCCCCTTTTCGAAAGCATATTTTAAATGCTTCAACGCCTGCTACAGTTGTCAATAAATCATTGCCTTAAATGGTGTTCATTCTTTTTCTTTAATTACAATTATAAGTAAGTGCAGAGTGCTGGTCATTTCGACCTTGCTGCTAATTCTACGCACGAAATGCACTAAAATCGTGCTCCCGTCTCGAGTTCATAATTCTTTGCCACTCTTGCCCTAATAACCATTCAAAAGAGAGATAAGTGCAGCCATTGTGTTAGCTTGCTATGCCGCCTTACTACTTACATAATAACGTCTGCACATATCTTATGGAAATTTATTACCTCAGCGGGAAATGCATAATCGAAATTTGATAGCATTAGGCTGCAGTTTGCCGCTGCGGTAGCTACAGAGCCCACTACTCAAAGCAGTGTAGCATTTCTCTTTTCCCAGCAATTGCTCATATTTCACCGCCTCACCTCTCACCACTCAATGCTTTCATTCATTCACACACAATTGTTCTTCTTTCGATTAAAAATTGTATGTGAGGTACTTATGTATATAAAAATAAGTTTGAATTTGATTTGTGTGTGTTACCCTACGCCAGTGACAACAGGTGTGAATGCAGTAACAACTGTGGCACAGATACATCAGCTGCGCTGCCATGTGCAACGAAGAGCGACGGCACTTTCTTTCTGGTATGACGGCAGACGGTCAGACACGCGTCCATTTTCCGTTTGCATAATCTGTGTATGTATCGTAATATGGTTGAAAGCGATTTGTTTCAGATTGTTTGTTAAGCCATGAGTTGGCTTGTTCAAAATGTGCCAATGCGCTCCAGCGATGTTTGTAATCACAGTCAGTATGCAATATTTTTCTCTAGAAAATGTATTTAGATTTAACAGTTTGATAACGACAAATAATGCCAGCAAAAATCGGCCAACGCTTTTGAAATATTGTAATTATTACACAAAATTTATCCAATCTACTTTAAATGCTTGTACACTACAAGTTCTCTTCAATCGAAGTGACCAATCCACTTCTAAGGTTTGATTCTTGAAAAAATTTCTGGGTATAGAGACGACCCTTAGTTTGTCATTTTTTTTTTTTAGCAAAACGTTCATCAACAACTTATTGACCGTTCAACATGTTCTCAGATGGATAAATGTTGTGGAAGCAGATAAAGTAGCTAAATGTAGCTAAAGTGGCGTGAAGGGCCCTTAGATTATTGTCCGAGTCCTACCTCGAGCTTCACTATTAGCTGCAACTGCTTCAATCCCATTCAGGATCGTATAGTGTGTCTCGAGGCAGCGCTACAACATGGGCTATCTAGTCATACTCACTACATTAAATCACCTGAAGTGCGGCGGGTCTTAGCGACGACTGTTGCAGTATAGTCTGTCTAGACTCTAGAGTATGGAAATGCTAGTACAAGTTACTACCTATGTATGAGTGCTGATCCATTGCGCTAACATTGCCACCTTGGCAGAATTATTATGTATTTCATTAACATTTGGTGTCGGTGACACGAGTATTTTAATTAGTTCATAAAGGCAATAAGAGAAAGAGATCTCTCGACAGTCATTCTCGTTATAGAGGACTACTCTCAAGCTATTCAACTTAATTTTCTTGTTCAAATATTTGCATATTTTTGCCTTATCTCTCCTGGTATGCGATTCAAATACGTCACGCATTATATGACCGTTGATATAATTTTTTGTTTAAAGCAACCGTAACCAGTTATCCGCATTGCCCACATTGTCCACCTTAATTTACCATTGGGCCCGTTTCGAATGCCAACAAGCGTTGACGGATTATTTAATTTTACTGCCAATGCGAATATTGACAATTCTTATCGCTTATCTTGCTGTTAGTTTCAACGTTGTGGCAACTAAAATATTGCAACAACAAGCCAAAATGTCAGCTAAACGAAGGCCTCAGATGCTGTCTCAGTGCGGCGTAGTACGTGTGCTCAGCTGTACTGTCCGTCCGTCTCCCACTTTGACTATTACGCTTTCTGATAGTATCTCTTGTCTGTGCCTTCATCAGCATGCGGCAACGTCAACAGCAATTTAATTGAGTTAGTAATTTGGCTGGAAAATGTTTTTATGGAATTTGCGCCTCTGCATAAATAACTTGACCAATTTATGTATGCATGTATAGGCAAAATAAAAGTCAAGCCAAAAAAGTTGAACGGGCTCAACCGGGATTTGAACCCGGGACCTCTCGCACCCAAAGCGAGAATCATACCCCTAGACCATTGAGCCGCATACAAGTCGACTGCACATTTTCGACCTGCTCTTCGTTACAGTCCACAAATCTTTTTGTATATTCCGCTTCTGTTATCTTTTTCTGTTTGGTATCTATTGTGTTGGCCGTGATGCTGCTGAGTTGGCCAAAACGCGCTGTGCCTGTTGCGCTTCACATTTCAGCCTGCAACTAAAAATAGACTCTAATTTTCTGGCGTTGGCTGGCGTGTTTGTTGCGCCTGTAGGTACGCAATTTTGTTGAAAACTTGTTGCTGTTAAATTGCCATACTTTGTGTTGCATAACTTTTGGGCGTTCATTTCAAACTTTCATGGTGTGGGAAGTGCCTCCGTTCATATTTGATGGTTACTCGATATTCGATTTCTGCACTCGTTAATTTTGTCTGCTGGCTTTTTGCATAGAATGAATGTGGTTACATCAGAGAAATTAACTTGAGAAAGCAAAATTTGATCTTTGCTTTCCATTAAAGTATTACTTTTTCCTTTAAAAAAATTAATTTTAGGAATTCCAAAACATATTAATTGCTATACTAAGTGCTCCATATGGCATATCTAGTTATAAAGGGTATAAAGCTAACGAATGTACGTCTTCCACCAAAATCATGTATTCGGCTTCGACGAATTGTATTCTTTAAGCATCACTCTTATTTGTAAAAACTAAGTAAAGTAAGGCTTGCCTCTAAATTTTTGCTTTTGACTTCGGCTCTTGAGGTAACTTTTGTTCTTCAGCTTCGGCCAATAGCGATACTTATTCGCTCTTTTATAAAAACAATCAGCATTGCTCTTCACTTGTTTGCTTGTTTTCCGAAAAATTTGTCTGCGACATGCGTGTTTTCTTTTAACCTGCGTTTTGAAAGTTCTTCGATGATCTAGAAATCTTTGCTTGCCATGTCTTCATAGAACTGAAACTCATAAGGAAAAAACGTGCGCAACTTTTTATGCGAAATTGCATATTTAGTCCGAATTCCAAGGGTTCCAATAAAAAACGCCCATGTTTGTTTCTCTCATCACTCTTTTTATTCAATCTAAATTTCATTCAAATGCATTTAAGCTGTTAAGCGTTGTAAAGAACACAAATTTTCTTCGTTCTACATACAGTTAATGGGTAAGGAGTTTATGGAAAATCGGTAGGATACACAAATACATATATGTACATAACTAACTGGGATCAAAGCATAAAAGTGAAGTCAAGCTAAAAAATGTGATGCGGAAAAATGGAAAATATAATAATACTTAATAGTTGAAGAGTGCACTCGTTTGCTGCGATTTTATGAAAAATAATACAGAAGAATATATATATATATTTACATTATTTTTACAAAATAATAATACAAAATATTATGTGCTCTCCTAAGAATAATCAAAGCAATTTCTTTTTTTTCTAAATGTCAACGTCTGTTAAGAGACGATTACTATAAATTTGATGTTTATGTTTTACAAATTTTAATATAATTTTTTAAGGTACATTTTTGCATATTATGTACTTAAAAATATTGCACCAATTTGCACGCTTTCAATTTACAATTTGCGTTTTAGATACTTAATTTTACGCTTATTATTTACATGTGCCTAAAAATACTTTCTATTACTCTCTGCTCCTCCACACGTCTTTCACTCGTTTATCTGCAGAATTTTACGCAGCGTTGCTTGTCGATTTCATGTAAATTTTATACTGGTCACTTGTCCAATTCCTCAGTTGTTTTCATTTGGAACTCCTCTGTTAGTCATTTCTCTTTGCAATCAATTGAAAATGTCGTCTACCAATTGCTTTGTAATGATGCGATGTGGTCTCGTCGGATTCACCTTGGGACGCTGATACAATCTGGCATTGATGGCATAGAGACGCGGCGACAGATCGCAACGCACGTTGAACCACCAATCACAGACGAAGACAGCCTGTGAAAATTGTGTGCCATTTGGGCATAAAAACGACGCCTGTCGTCCGTCGATGTCACAATAGTGCCAGCCTACGTTGGAGTGCAGCAGCAACAACGGCAGCAAAAAAGGAAACAGATTGGAATTAAATCAATTTGAATTTACATTAAACGTTTTAAATTAATTGAATCGAAAATGGAAATTGCTTATAGCGCCGCCACAGTTACTTTCTTTTTTTTAGTATGTCTGTGAGTGTGTGTGTGTGCATACCTTGACATCTTGTTTCCATATCGGCAAAAAATCCCGGATACAGTTGCTCATCACAGTAGAAATTCGTATAGGGTATGGCAGATAGTATGGGATAATCAACACCAGGACGCCCTGAAATTATAGTAAACGTACAATTTTATTGATTAAGGCTGCGCATAAAAGTGGCATAAGATCTGTATAAAAAATATGATAAAAAATAAGGAAACACTCGCTATTAGAGCTATTAAATTTTTCAGAATGCTACCACGGAAAATAAATTTTCGATTGTGGTTTCGTTGTCAAAATTCTGTCTATAAGGAAATTTTGAAATAAAACTTATATTTGACAAATTTCTTGAAAACCTAATACGCCTTCTGTTTGTCTACAGTCGGATTTGAAAAATATAACAACATTTTTGATTTTGTATAGCTTTAAATCTCTCGTAGAAGAAGAACTAAAATTCGTACAAAATTCGAACTTTTTGTACAATATTTGATACCTATGATATCGGTTCGAATTCAATCACTTCAACATTAAATCGGATAAAAAAAATAGAAAACATACAAAATGTTTGTAGGATTATCAAATGAATTACCGCTACAAATAGTTTCCGAATTACTTATTATGTATAATATTATGAAACAATGCTCATCATTGGAGCTAGCCTGGCCTGCAAGAAAGACCACGAGCCTTTCCTGTATCGTGAAAATATTTATAATATCCCAATTAATAAACATTAATCTTTTTCTCACATGAATCATATTTTTCTTATAGAAAGATGAAACTCAAATAAAAAGCTTATCTGTTAATCTGCTAATTTTCAATTAATTGAAGCACAATAATTGCAGTGGGACTGCTACTACTACACCACTACAAAAGCTATGCAAAAATGCATTTTAAAAATATCCTAAAATATTTGTCTGCGTTGCTTTGCCGAGAATAACAACGATATTGAAAATAATCTTCTTATATTAGTTGAGGAAATCAAAAGTGGACTAAATTTCCCTCAAAAGTAAAAACATTGTAGTTGTCTACTTCATATACTTGCCACAATTCCCGTTGTTTTCGATTCGTAACTCAATTAAAAAGTGGACACAACTCACAAGCGACCATCGGCTGCAATACGCTTGCATATAATTCAGTTTTTGTGTTCCATTACGACTCCCAATCAATTTCACTTCAAGCGAACACAAAAGAATGCAACGGCCATAGTAAAAACCGCCACATGCTTTCTTCCTAGCGAATGTTCGGAGGAGGGGCGGAAAAGTGCAAAAAATGTGCGCTATTGCCCAAAAAATGCGGAAAGTGTCAAATGCAGTTGTTGTCTGTGTACGTGTGTGTGTGTGTGTTTGTGACTGCCGGGCAGATTGCAATCGCGGGGAGACACCAAAACCAAACACAAGCAAACAAACAAATCTCAGCCATAATAAATGAATTTACGAGTAGATGCACTCTTCAGCGCAAGCAAAGCGTGCAAAAAAGTTGTCAGCGCGTGCGGTTTTCTTTCTTTGCTTTTCTATTTTCCCCTCCGACTCGGAAAAATGCATTCGCGCAAATGAAAAAGAATTGAACTGCAATAAAGCAGCCGAAAAAATAGCTCTGTGGCAATACAAAAACAATGCATTGAGGTGGTCAATAACACTTGACCGGCGTCCGAAGCGGAGTCTGGGCTGCGGCGGCTCCCCTCCAGCTGCTGATTGTGTGATTGCAACACGCCTGGCCCTGGGTCAATAGCTCCCAATTATTATTTGTTGCATGTTGTGTTGTTGTGCTGTTGCCGTTTGCAAAGGCCCAAATGAATGTCACACAGCACGCAAATGAACTGCCAGCGGCACGAAGTGCACCATTGCCATATGCCGCATAATGCCGAAATATGGCAAAATTTTGAAAGTGACAAAGGAGACAAAACAACAACAATGTGAGCTCATATTTCTGCACTCCATGTTCAAGCGTGCAACCAAAATTGCAGATACATTGCAGCTGATTTAATCATATTGCCGCGTTGCTGGCGAGTGCCACTACATGCCATGCTGCTTCTCTGTTCTTAACACAAATTAATTGGATTTCATTTTCTGCACAAATACAACGGAGAAGGCACACACGCACAACTACAATAAGTCGGAAAATTCTGATTTTTCATTACTTTTCTTGAGAATGCGAAAGGTTTTTGATATACCGCCTTTAATTAACTCTTAAACAACTCACGGCAAGAACAGCTGATTTTACGCAGAAAAATCCTAATTTTTCTCTTCAATATTATAAACAGTTTCTAAAAGTGTTAACTATTTTAAAGTAGCTACAAGTCTCTTTAGCCTTGGGGTCTTACAATAGACAAGACGATATTTAATTTTCTTCATGTCTGATTCTAACATGATAAATTCTAAAAAAATATATGTAGGATATTCTCAACCTCTAAGATACCTTCAACAATAAGGAGCTCTGAAATTTTGCTTTCGGGAAAGCTATACTTAGACAAATATACTGAAGAAAATGGAGATGGATAGGTCTCATATTAAGAAAATCTGCCTACAACATTACGGAAATCACCCTGAACTGGAACCTTATTGAGAGCAAGTGACGTTGATACCTCAAAAAAGTAGTTAAAAGGCAGCAGCACTACCAGAAATTTCTCACATTTTAGAGAGAAGTGAAAATAGATTCACGTTTTAGAAAAAATTCGTGGAATACAACTTACCTGGTATTGACTTGCCTAACTCCAAATACTCTCGCACCGATGGGCTTAGAAAATTCGTGGGTATTTCGGGAATGTCTTTCTCTTGGCTGCTGCCACTGACATCATTTTCCAAATCCTGCTGCGGTTCCGGCTCGAAGTTGACGGGCTCTGGCGCACGCGGACGCTTTGTGCGTTTCGAGCGTGTCGTCTCACGGCAATCTGCAAAAGATACAATACAATACATTTTTTATTGGCTATTATTTTTGCAATTCATAAATGAGTTTCTTTTACAGCAACTTTGAACTTTGCTCTTTGAGGCTATAGACTAGGCTATGCTGCCACATTGTATATCGCTTAATTACTCAAAATCTTGGGCGTGTTTCTATTGGTTTCTGTTAATTGAATTCGTACCCTACATTAATCCATTAATCTTGTATAATTCAAGGCAAAAAACATTAACACTTTAAGCGCATGTCTTTAGCTTTGATTAAACACACACACACACACACATATTTGAATTTTTTCTTTCGTTTTTTTTTTTGTGCACGTCTGAAAATGTTGCGCTCACAATTGACTTCCTTATTAAAGAGCTTTAAATCATTGATATAAAATTGCTTGAATTGAATTTCTGCTTTTAATTTTCGAAATCGTTCAATTTAAATTTGCTCTAAAATTCAGCTACACTTTGGTTGTTGTTGTTGTTTTCTTTTGTTGTACGTCGCTGCTGATTCGCAGCGCAATTTACTCTCAATTCAATTCACGAAATTGACCCGGAACCAACTTTAAATCGATACAATCAGTATTAAAATGAACGCTTGCCTCTGAGTGCTACCTATTTTTTTTGTAAAGAGCCGACATTGTTGTTTGTTTGTTAGTTTCGATGTTATTTGAACGAATATTTTGTTTGGTAATTGAATGTCTTAATTATATTTTAATAATTTGGCGGTAAATGAAAATTGGCATAAAAAGAGCAACATTTTACATTTTCAAGCGTTGCTGTTGTCGAAAGGAAATTGTGTTCTTATGAAGCTTCCAATGTGATTGATTTTTCAGCTCTTAAGCCTGAAGTACACGGCATTCCAAAACGGCATGAACATGCCATCGTGACGTCAAAATTGCGTCAAAATCAATTCCAAATCATGCCGTTCGACCATGGCTCCAGGCTTTAACTTTCACTTGTTAAGAAAAGACATGACAGTGCTTTGAAGAAACAGCTTCTTTAAAATTTTGCAAAGTCTTAAATTAAATTAGTACAATTCTTTATTGCCTGCCTTTATTTTTGCAGTCATTAAACGTAAAGAAAAAAGTCTTTATATACATTAACATATCTCTGAAAATATGTTCCCATACATATGTATATGTATGTATCTATTTTTTGGACCGAAAGAAATATCCTAAAGCAACTTTTGAGCTAGACTGAATTACGGTTCCTTTTATTTATTAAAATCATTGATACGACCTTTTCTTGATTAATAAAAAGAGTTTTTTTTTTAAATTTAAATCGCAGCAACTTTCATTAACAAATCGAAAATAAAGTGATTATTGTATTGTATTTTAAATTGCTCTTTTGCACAGCCACTGGCGACAGCCGCCCCCAAAATAAAATGCCCTCAAGGTGTAAATTAATTGTAAAATCTTCTATTATTCAGTTTACATTAAAGGCAATAATGCTTTGTTTATAGCGGCAGGGCCAGAAAGCGCTGCTTCGCCGCCTACAAATCAAAATCATTGCGAACGCATTAATGTCAAGATTAAGACTTGGCCGACAGACGGCGGCTCTTTCAGCGGTGCTGCCGCTGCACTTGGATGTATGCCAAGCAAGCATTCACGTACACACCTTTGTTCAACCAACCCACTTAAGGTGAACAAAAAATTTTAAGTCGTTTTCAGCAGCGATTTAAATGACTGAACACAAAAATAATAAAAAAAATTGAAAATACAAAAAAAACGGACAAAATGCAAATACAAATGAACGAGATCAACTAAAGTTGCTGGCATTTTCAACTTTAACCCGCAGCCATTGCGCCTTACAGGCATGTTACAGCAGCATAATTGAATAAACATTGAGCATTTGACCCGCTTTACAGTCGCTATTCTTAATTGCTGCGGCGTACCTGTCTGACTCTAGAAGTCGATTGTTCCGACAGTAGCATAGCAAATGCTGAGCATTTAATGTACATTTAGTGCATTTAGCTAAAGCAAAATGCGCATTCTGGCGCTACAGTCACAGTTGATTACCATTAAAATTGTCATTTTTCATACGGAAGAATTGCTTAGGCATATCAAAAATATCAATAAATAGAAAATTTTAAACTATACATTCTTTTCTATACATATCATATAGCTCGGACTTCGTCCAGACTTTTTTCCATCAATAAAGTTAGACTTCTAGATTACATGGAAGGAACAAAAAGGAACAATTGTTCATCAACGGGTTAAAATTCGTCCAAGCGAATATTCGTATATTAACATTCCTAACATAGAGTCGATTTTTGTTTCTATTCTATAATGTGATTTGAAAAAAATAAAAACCAATCGCAAAACTAACTCTCAATATAATGAAAAGTCAATGTAAGCTCTCAGAAAAACGCGAAGCGAAAGAAGTACTTTCAATATAAAGAAAAGTCATTACAATGGAAGCTCTCTAAGTGGCGTCTCGAACTGTTGCCTTTGTTTTTGTTTCAAGCTCGCTTTTATTACATACGTTTCACTTTTTTAGTTTGTTAGATGTTCAATAAACAAATGCTATTTCTTTGTTAGATATTTCCTGTGTTTTGAAAGCTGTTCTCGTTAATTAAGCAGTGAGTTTTGCTTCAAAGCCGGTTCCTTCGAGTAATTTGTGGAATTTTTAAATTCACATATTTTTGCTATTTGTAAATTTTGCTTCAATAACGTCTTTTCTAGCAATTTGATGAACTTTTTAAATTCATAATTAAGTTTCACTGACCTCTCGCGCTAGTTCAATTTCCTGCAGGGCTGCTTCGTTGTTCAGTGTGAAGGCTTTGTGTTTTGGTAGCGCGAGAACATTTCGCAATGTTTGCGCATGTGCAACCGCCATCGCGCATGTAATGATGCACAGCTGTGTGAGTGTGTGGGTAAAATACTCGTAAGCACAGCTGACAATTTTTAGTTTTCTGTTGACACGATTTTGTTTGCTTTTCTGTGTCAGATTGGCCCACTCGCCCGCTAGCCGCTCGCCTGGCTGCTGCGCATGCGCTTTGAGGTGTCGAGCGGTCTGAGCGTATGTAAATAAGCTGTTGATTGACGACTTGTGGCAATTGCAAGTGCATTTTCGATGCAATAAATTTTTTAGAGTCTCGTTTCTTTCTGTGTCTGCTGCTCTTTTCATCTCTTCTTCGCTTGTATGTATGTATGTGGGTTTTTTGTGGTTGTTGACCTTGTTAAAAGTTGCTGCTTTTTTGTTGTTCTCTAGATGCGTGTTATGTATATATATTTTAAATGATAAAATTGTTGTTGCACGCATTTTTCGTAACCGGAATTTGCGCGACTTTTTTATCAATCAATTTCGTTGCTGGTTGTTGTCGTTCATTGATTGCTGCTGCAACAACAAGGTAAACCACACTCAACTGCATTAAAAAATTTACCAGTTCTTGGTTCTGCCATGATTGTGCAAATTTTGGCTGCGGAATTCTGTTCTTAAAGTCAGCGCCGTGTCCGACGTTTTGAAGTTTTATCGATGCGACCTTCACCTTGTAAGCTCATATCGTCATTTGTTGCTTAATGATTTTGAAATCATTAATGTTTTGATCTTGAAAATGTGCTGACTTGTATAATGTAACACTAAATTGTGCTGGCTGAGATTGTAGGCAGACTTACAATAACAACATACTTTATCAGAAATCGAATACTTTACTAGAAAACGAACATCATTTATAATAGCTAAAATCCAGGAAATTATTACAGTTAACAAAAATATTTAATGAAATGTCTACATTTTCACTTGAAGTATGAGCTCATTTCCTAAGTCTTACAAAATCGCTTGAAATGTTCGACAGTCGCCGAAGCAATTTATTGGATTTATTTATCAGAAATGTATCCATTTAACCTGAGGCGGCAGCGGAAAAACGTTTGCAGTTTGATTTTTTTTTACCCACTTGCATTGTATGCAAGGCAACTCTTTGCTGCCCAAAACATGCGGCCGATTATGCCTAATGAACTGTTACGGCTAAACCGCCTCGAAACTTGCTTGACTGTGCTTGCTGCCTGCCACGGCAGGCACTAAATGCCGTAAACGCCCCGCCATGTCAGGCTGCCACACAGCGGCATTGCGTTGTTGCGGCTGGAAAATGCGAATAGATTAGGCAAATTGGCAGTGCTGTGCTGTGTGGCGGGGGCAGGGGCGGCATGGCTGCCGACTGCGTAGCTGCAGGCTTTTGTGGTGCAAATAGCGTTGCATTTGTTGGTTTGCGCTTAATCACAAGCTCCATTGCCGAGTGTGCTCAATCTCGGCATGATATCATGTGAATGCTACAGAATTGTTATCTTTTTTGAAAACACCGGCACTTTCGGAATTTTCGTCGTTTAAATGTGTCAAAATCTTATTTTACATTTTGGCTTAATTTGCAATCTGCAATGCCAACAAAAGCGAACAGAGCTCAGTTAAACTAAATGACAATTAAGTGTTAAGCTAATACAACACTAGTTCGGGTATCTAAAAAGAATTCATTACTTTCTCAATAATAATGAAGGTTGACAAAATTCTCGGCATAATATGCATTCTGAGCAATTGTCCTTGGTTTATGATATACAAATTTTTGACATATTTGGATCCTCGGAACAGCTGAACGGATGGTGTTCTTCTTCTTCTGCGAATGTTTCAAACAAAAAGCCTAGCAATACAATTTTTTAAAGGAAACACATTTACTGTTTGAATTATACAAATTATACATTTAATAAGTACATACATATGTCCTTCGTGATCCTATGACAACGGAAACAAGTGTCCCTACATATTCATTCATATTCATTTTACATTTCTGGCATCCATGTTCATCTTTCAAGTCTGCTTACTCCTATTTTTGAATTATTTTTTAAATATAAAATCAGTCTCTCATTGTGTCACGTCGCATGTTAAAATGTTTTTGCCCTTCATCACACACAATATTGCATCTTCAGAAGTTGTGTAGGAGCAACAAGTTATTGCCTAATAAAATCGTATCTTTAATACGTTCGCACCAAAAGACCGTCCGAAAAATCACTCTCCACGAACGAGTTAAGATCAGGTTCTGTTTCAGATAAAAATATTCTTTTCTCATGTGCCTCTCTCATTCATCCAATCAATTTCGAATAAAATATAAAAAAACAGCTCCAACCAACCCACTCACACCTCCCCCTATCACAGCTCCCCCTCTCCCTCTGCCGCAAACATTGGCAAATTTATTTGCACACACTTCGGCGGAGTTTCTGCGAAAAGCAATTATTTTATTGTAATTACTGCAAATGCGGACTCAATCAGCGATTGTCGTGCGGTGTGTGCGTGTGTTTGTGTGCTGTTGTTGTTATTGCCGCATTGGTCATGCCGGCAACATAAATTTATACAATTCAACAATGGTGGCATTGCTGTGAGTGTGGGTGTAGCTTTCGCACTGCCAGCGTGCGTGTGGATTATGCCGGGCCTGGGATTAGGCAAATGTGTGGCACTGCATTTTCATGTGCAACTAATTGCACACAAACACACGCACACAAGCCGCGCGGTGAACAAATTGCAAAATAACGCGCATTTATTGCAATTTTGGACCATTTATATATGTATATAGTGTATATGTGCGTGCGTGCGTGTGTGACCCTCTTGAGCCTACGTAGCTTTTAAATGTTTCGCCATTATTTTTCACTGCGACACTAAACTTTTCCTCACCTTTGCACCTTAGCGACAATTGCACCCCGGGCACAGTTGCATTGCTCTCGTGTGCGTAATTACAATTTCATTGTTTGCCTTCTAATTTATTTGCAAGCACATACTCATGCTTAACAACAACATACCAATTGTTGTAACCAAATTTTCACAAATACTAAATCCTTATTATGAGCTTTCATTTTACACATAGTACATATGTTGGAAAAATTTACAAAGGCCCTAACTAACATTTCGGAAATTTTACAGGAGAAGCAAAAAACACACCATAACATTTCATAGCATGTACATAGAAAGGACCTTTTTGTATTAGCTACTATAAAATCGTACTAACTAACATTTCGGAAATTTTACAGGAGAAGCAAAAAACACACCATAACATTTCATATCATAGAAAGGACCTTTTTGTATTAGCTATAAAATCGTAATTTTTAGCTTTAAGACTAATTAGAAAGAATTCTTTCTAACATTCAAGCTGCCGAATAAACATAAACTCGTTTAAGACTAATTTTTTTGTGGGGCGGTGTATTTTAATACACGCTACCAGAAACTGTAAAAAAATGTTCGTCGTACAAAATGTTAGTTAGGGCCTTTGTACGTTTTGCCAGTGATATAGCCAATTTTTTGTAATTTTTTTTAAATTCTTTGTAATTTTCATGCAAACAATATTTTTTCCATAGTTGTTTTTTTTAGAAATTAATACATATAGAAGCGAGCTGAATTAAGACAAATAGAATAGATATTAAACATTTGATGCCACTTTCCCTTGTTGTTAAAAGTTTTGAAGTTTGAACATGTTTTCGGAACCCGAAGTTTCGAAGAAGATCAATGAACAATTCTCTCATATAACTGAATTGTCTTCATTTTAAAAAAATTCCCTAAGAACATATATTCAGAGTTTTCGTACCTAACTATAACCGATATTTGAATATGGCAGAAATATATATTTAGAGCAGAAGGCGAACTCTGCCCATTCTATTTTTAGTAAAATTTAAAGGGTCGGAAATTTTCAAGATTTTATGACTGCGAATCAAAGCTTTCAGAAATGGCAATTCATCTTGTGAATTGGCACCGCACAAAGAAATCTTTTGTTTGAATTCAAATAGTTCAACCTCGAAGCTGACAGCTACAGCAGAAGCGAAACGATAGCATATCCACAAAATCAACGCACATGTAAATTCCTATAATGTGCTATTATCTAATTAAATTTTTACTATATTTTGCTACTATTATTCTCAAAAAGCTTTATTTTATATATAGGTACATAAGTACTCGAAAACCTTGAATGCGGAGAGCGTGTCTCACATTGTAAAATGATTTCTTTCAACAAAGGAACACCTGAAACAAACGCACATCCATGCTCGTCGGCAATATCTACCTATACATGCATCAATTTCCTCTTAATCAATTAATGCACTTTTCTTCAACAATGAAATGCGCATAATTCATTTTACGGCTTTCATTACGCCCCATTCGCGCTTGCCTCACCTCACCTTCCGTCCCAGCGTTCCATGCGAAAAGTACGTTTGCTCAGTTGCCTGCCGTAAGACATGAAATTGCGTTGAAAATATTCTGCTGGAATTCATTTACGGACGCGCACTTTTAAATGAATTAAGCTTATTATTTAATTGCATCCTTGATAGGCTGATTATCTCGCTGCGTGTTGTTGTTGCTGCCGCTGTCAATTGCGTAAGAATAATAAGTGCGTGAATGCGGTTATGAGCAGTCAACGGAAAGGATATGCACAAATTATGTGTATTATTTCCGTCGTACAAACACACACACACACGAACACATTTAATGAATATTTTCGCACAATTTCAGTGCTCATCCTTGCTCACGCACACTCATGCAATAAACATGCATGCGTATATTAAGGCACATCAATGTGTTTTTCCGCTTCTTTTTTGCACATTTATTATAATAAAGGCATATAAAATCAACACGTTTAATGGTGTTGCATTGCTGAATCTGTGAGGGCAAGCAATGAAGATTGCTATCTGCCGAAGTGGCAGTGGTTAAGTGGCATTTAAGGGCATTACGTTCATGCAGGGTACCTACTCGTAATTGAAAATTTATTTTAAGGCGTAAAACCTCTAAAAGAGAGATTAAAAAAATTTTTGGTTTCGGTACTCTGTTCAAATATAAAGATTTTTGAAACATATGGCCCAACATGCTCAAATATACGTCTCAGTTTAGGGGCCAGATATTCGTGCACACATCGATAGCGGCGGTTTGTTGAAACTATGCCACCTGTAATTCAAAAATTATCCAGATATTTCAACATATTATTTTGTATGCTTCGTCAATATTATCGGTAGAATAATGCACTATTTTATATACTCGAAAAATATGTACATATTCTATTGGATATCTTCAAGTGAGCGTTACAGAGCTGAATATCAGAAATTGCGTTAAGATCTTGGAATAACTTTTCGATTAACACGATATTTGTGAGCAGAAAAGCATGAGAAGTACCTACTTATGTAGGGTAATAATATTTTTTATCGGCGAAATCTGACCGAAAGTTTCTTAGCTTTTTAGAATTAAGCAACAACATAGTTTCACAAATAATGCTTTGAATACGAGTACATAAACGTCGTATGATTTGCAGAGCTCTCTTGGCACTGCTTACGCTTTGCTCCACCTTAAAATCGCTTTTAATGCAATTTCATGTTGTCACGACTTCTCTTTTTTTGCTATACATATTTTTTCATTTTTCTGGTTTATTGTTTTTTTGTTTTGCACATGAAACAATTGGTTTATATGTGCGCAGAAAATTGGCCATAAAGACAAACTCGTTTGCACGCCAAATGCTAGAAATAGCTCAAAGCGTCTACCGCGCAGACTATCCCCCAAAAACAGATTGACTTTTTGTGGCGAATTGTGCAATTGAGTCTAATATTGCCAAAAGAAAAAAAGCATTGGTGCAATAGTGCATTAGAAACGGGGTCTCCTATGGAAATAACAGAAAGCAATTGCCACATAAAATTATAAAATCCATCAGAACATTTTAAGGGGGTCCCCTCAGCGTGCTAGAAATGTCAAAACTGTGGGATTGTTTTCTCTGTTGACAAAAATTAATTTTTATTCTCTTTTATTGGATGGATTGAATCGGCAGCAGGGACCGAGCAATTATCCACTGAACCATGGTGGTACCGAACCCGAACTGCATATAAAAGCTATAGTTTCATGGCAAATAATACTGTCGGTTGCCAATTCAAGAGATGGCGCCCCGAATATTTTTGATGCTCTAAAAATTAAAAGAATTAGTATGTTTAAGAACAGGTTATATTTTATGTTTAAAACTAGAAATCAATTGTGCATGAAGAATCAAAATATCAAAAAAAATTCTTCACTTCTTTATAAATAGTGAATTTTAACGAATTTCCAAAACAAAAACAATTAAATCGAATGAATGCGTTGCTAGATTGGCGCTCTGCTATGCCCTCTCTGCCGGTGTTTCTTGGCACGACCTTCCTCTTGTTACTTTGTGGGCAGGTCGAATATCAAATGCGCGATTTTAGTACAATGAATATGGATATGTATGTATGCGAATATATAACTAGAAAATTTATTTCAAACATAATTGAATTTTGCTTGCTGGAACTGGTGTTTTTGTAGCATACGCCAACCTTTTTAAATATGTACATTTCCTTTGTCTGAAAATCAAATTCAAATTCAAGTTCAAATTCTCAGACTTGTTTTGATTAAGTGCTTTAAGCGAATTTTTTTCGTCGAGTTTTATACAATTTAATTTGACTTTATTTAATTTTTATTATGCTTCATTAAATCTACCTTACGGCAGCTAATATTTCGCATATGAACAGCCAATAAAAATGCTGAAATTATGGCCAACATAAATACTATATTAATAACTTAATTTTATATTGGCCGTGCGTTTTTTTCACAACTTGCAATTGCAATCAAAAGAATAATTTGTTGTTGTTGATTATTGCCACGGCTGCGAACGCTTCAAATAAATCTTTAATGGGAATATAAGCGCTTTGCTAAAGGAAGCCAATGATTACGCCTGCGCTGTTGCTGCTGGATGCATATCAAAATTTGAAGCAGGATATACCCGCACGTCCGTCTGTCTGTCTGTCGGTACATTCCGCGAATTGTTACAATAAAATTTAATACAATTAAAAATTTTATTATCTGCTCGCGGTGAGTTGCATGCCTCCAGCCAACGCAAGAGCACAATGTCATATCATAATTTGCTTTTATTTACGTTTATAATGAGAGTAAAATTAAAAATGTTTGCTATAAATTATGTTAATTATCTGCGCAACAAAGTGTGCCGCCATTCGTGCGTCCGTTGGTCCGTCGGTCGGTCGGTCCGAATTGTGCAGCAGCTACGTGCGCGCTCGCTCACTCCAACCAGCCGCCGATTAAATAATTAATTTGGCTTACAGACAATATCCTAGGCAACAGCAAGAACAGAGACCATTTTATTGTGATTATTTTCCGGCTATTCACAACAATTGCATATCATCGCTGCCGCCAGCTCACAGCCAACCTGCCCACCACATTCTGTCATACCTTTCAGCGCTTCGTCGTGCGCATATATTTAAATGTAATTATAAGCTTTGATTTATAAAAATTGCATTGCAATTGCCTTGAATAAATTCGTTTATAATATTTTCCCACACGCCTTCTTTCTGCCGTGGCTCTTCAATTGGCGAACTCACTCTTTCGAAAAAGTAACAAAAACTGTTAATTGAAATTATGCCGTTGAATTAACCACAATTAATGTGTAATGCTCAGAACAAATCGAAATCGAATTTATCAACGATTTTTCAATTTTAAAATTTTTCGAAGCAATAATTGCCAGGCATATTTCGGTAGAGCAGCGCTCACAGTAAATCACAGGCTATTTGGCAACAACAACTCAGAGTACTGCATCGTGGCACAGTTATTCAATTTTTAACGCATGTACATAACTGTCGATAATTGAAATTTTGTATCTCGAAGCTCAGCTGAGAATTTTTCATTTTGCGCCGATCTCATAAATTCACACATTTCTGCGCATTGCAAACTATTTCCAAGTGTTCATTCGCACACTTGTCTACGATAGCTGCCTATAGATTTTCTTGGTCAAGTGATCGGCCGGCGCATGTAAATCAAATATGTTTGAGCGCCAAATTTTGCGTGTGCATAAATCCACGCATTTAAAAATTTCAAACATTTGACATTGCAAAATTGCCAAATTTACTCGTACGTGTTATGCGTTTGTCATTCTGGAATTCCTACGAAAATGAAGCACTTTTTCTCGCGCATAATTCAAGCTTTGGCTTGTCGAAATTTAGTCCAGAAATGTGTGTGGAAATCGAAATTTTAAGAGCACGAAATAGAAGAGAATGTCTTGGTCACAATGATTTCAAAAAATTGCAAATGATACCTGAAGAAAAGATGACAAGACTCCGCTGAATGTCGGTTAAATAGATTTAAAAAAATCTCTATTATATGCAAAGAAGTTCTCAATTGGTCAGAAATATTACCCAAACACGTCTTATTAAATTCACCAACACCAAACAAAAGCTAGCAACAAATTTCTTCAAAACAATTTATTTTTGGATTCTTTCCAAATTCTGAGCATGCTTGTTCCTCTGTATTTCGCTTTCAAAGTGCAATTTAAATCGAATGTATTTTAGAAATGTGATCGACTTTAAAATCAAATTTTTGCTTTAAAAATTTAAATTCTATTTTCAATTTTGAAAGGATTTAGAATTAGGCCGAAAAATTTTTTGATGTTGAATCGACACTTCAAAGTAGTCTCATAATTTTCTTTTACCATTTCTGAATGATTTTTTTTACATTCAAAACGAAAGCAAAGTTCTAAAGAAAACTGCTGAGGAAATGTCAGTTTATCGCTTTGTACAAAGATATATTACACTGGCCTACACACTATTTGGTGCCGAAGCAACAAGAGCTGCTGCGAAAGGCAAAAGAAGCATCTGAACCTGATAATAGGCTTACGACTATCAGCTCTAGTTTTTTTCTTAGCATTAAGCTGTTGAAACTGATGACAGTTACTTCCACTTTTCCATTCTGTTCAAGTATTTGATGTATTTTTAATAAAAAGCTTGCAAATTTGTATTGAATCTGAATGTATTAAATGCTTAACCACGGGCAAAAAGTCTTCAACTTCGAAATTGAAAACAGATTTTAAATTGATTGATTTATTTTAGTGTCTGTAATTTTTTTCAACTTTGCTTTAATTGCGAGCACCTAAAAAAACGGCACCTCAATCCGACAACATTTTTGGCTAATATTAGCGCACAATTCTAAATATTTTCCATTCGAAATATTTCGCTGGCTCATAAACTTTTATAAATTCTTGTTATGCAGTGGAATTTCAAATCAACATTTTCATTCCAAATCGTATTAACTTGTTGCCGCAGATTTATGAGCCACTGGCGAACATCAATAAGCCCGCATACGTTCCAAGCAACAGCAGCAGCGGCAACGAGAGCAACCACATAACGAATGACATTTGAAGACAAATATTTTGCGGCAAGCTGTGCCCCGTCGCTCGCAACAACAGCGGCGGTGGCAGCAATAAGTCGCAACAAGCAGCAACATAAAATTCGCTGCTGATGCGTGATAAAAATGCAAAGGCACAACATAAAGACTATTTTGTTGCAATTGTGCAGTTGTACGTGCGTCCTTTCGCGATCGTTAGCGTCGTCATACGCGCTTAAAAGCTTCCGTTTCGCACACTTGCGCATAGAATCGCCATCGCCATGATGTTTGCAATAAATTGTCAATTGCTACAAAAAAACACGACATGCAACATAAAAGTTTTGCATGCCATTTGCCACGAAGGCGGATGCGCCACATTACGTATCCGCTCGGTTGTGACTCGAGATATTTGCAGTGATTTCGCTATGCCAAAAGCCAACATGCGAAAGCAAAAAGTAACAAATGAGCTGCTCTTTGCTTCAAGAGGAAATTAAGCAAATTATTGCTGGAAAAATACAAAAACTCAAATTTGCAATTGTTTAGCGCCAAAGCAAACGGCAGCGTTCTTCATGCTCGAAATCAGTGGCGGCAATTCAGCGTATGCAAAGTGAAAGTGCGCCCAGTGGCGTCTTCGGGCGATTGAAGGCCTCTGCACGGAAACCGATTTTGGCGTGAGCCCTTTTGGTATTGCTGAAAATTTTTTTTAAACTATTGTCTATTCAATTTGCTGATTCTGAGCTTCTTTGAAATTCAGAAAGCAAATTCTTGCAATGTTAAATTTAATTATAAAAAATCCAAAAGTTTAGTTGTAGCGAAAATGATGGTAATGGATGACGGTTTCGTTCATGTGATTTCCCAAATATGTTTATTCCAACAGAGGAAAATGCTTACATTTTATTCCAATTTAATAGTGTACCTACTTTGTAGAATTTTGAATTTTTCATGTGCCGCTCTAAAATGTAAACAAATTTAATGCTAATCTCTGCACTAAATTTAAAGTTACGAGTATGTATAATGAAAAATTTGTATCAAATTAAAACTTTTATATAAAAATAAGAAACCTTAACATTTCTAACTAAGAAATTTAAAATTTCTCAATTTAGTCTAAACCTCAAAGTATACGTCGATTTATGGTAGAAATTACCACTTGATATATCGATTTTTCCAAAGCCATAAAAACCCCAATAGTTGTCTAAATCTCAAGCTGCTTCTATTTGATATGAGAATGGACATTAATATATTTGCAGAATGTCTAACTATCTGAAGCTAACAATAACCCCTACCACTTACAGCTTATAATCCTTTCTAAACCAACAAATGCTTTCTTTGTATTATTCCCTGCGCGTTGACTTATGCGAAAAAATCTAACTATTGAAAAATCTAGTTTTAATTTTATAAAAAAGCGCAGGACCTGCTGGTATTTTTTTATGTGTATTTCTTTTCAAATTCAGTATAGCTTTTACATACGAATATTGTGAATGGCCCGATAGGGCGGTGAGTAGACGCCACTGAGTGCCTCTACTCAGCTATTGCAGCTACAATTTGAATTTCCTCAATTCGAAATGTGCAATTTGTGCTTCGCTAATGACTGCGGTTGCGCCGCTCAACGCTGTGTCATCTTCACAAAGTCCATACCATTATACAATTGCCCAATGGCGAGCGCAACTTTCAAGCCCAAAAACACACCCTGTTTGCGGTTTTCATTTCAATTGCCTCAGAATCATTTGGCTGGCTCTGCATAAAAACCTTAAAGTGCATACATACATACATATTACGTAATATGACTTGGACTTTTTCAATTCCCTTAGAGCGTTTTTCTTCTCTTATTTTTGTTGTTGTTGTGTCAAGTTAGTCAAGTTATTAGTTCTCATATAAAATGACAATATTTATTTGATAGATACGACAGCTGAAACTTAACTAAGTATTTATATGACTTTTGAAAATTCGTTGCTTAATTAATTTACTTATGAGTTGTAACCATTAAGCCATGTTATGCTATTTTGCAATTGAAAAATGCAGCAATTCTTTTAATAAATATGACATGTCATTACATCATTTTAAGCAAGAGTTCTTTGCTTAGCACCATAATTGGCTAGATATGGCATATAGTAACTACCTTATATATTGTCTTTATAAGATGTTGCTTATTATTCTCACGGCAGCCTTCGGTCTTTGCAATTAATTATCATATTCTAGCAAATATCTTCATGTAACAACAAAAGGTCTTAATTCAATTGCATATGCATATAAGCATATTCACTTCAAACAATGCAGATTCAGCGACTCATTCGACAATTGCAAAACGTCAAGAATTTTATTAGTGTGGGTCTTGTCTTATTCGAGCTGTTGTTGCTACTGCGTTTCACATAGCTTAACTCGCCTTTGACAACATGTGATAATTTCTGTGCTTGCTCTGACTTGATGTCTTGTTAATTTAAATTTTCTCATTCTTTCAAGTTCTTTTACTCTCGAAATCATTGCAAGGTGATGTAAGGTTAGGTTGAGCTGGATGCCTAAGACCTTGTTGTTGCGTTCTTAGCGATGCCAGTGAGAGTTCCGTTTAGGAGTGTTCAAAGTAAGGAGCTGTCAGAATTTGGTTGAGTTTCACAAATTTCCAAAGAGGCTTGATACCTAGTTTCAAGTTCTGTTCGAGTCGTGAAAAGACAGGCGCTACTAAACAAGTTAGACGAGTTCTAGCGATGACGGGGGCAGAAGCAGAGTATGTGATGTAAGCTCATCTTTGACATGTGAAATTTTGAGAGGGCTTTTGCTACTTCTTAATTACATTACATGCCATGGAACCCAGCAACACTTTGCGCACATTTTGCAAGAGCGCTGTCTATAGCTAGCTCCAGGAAATCGCCAGCTTGCTTGCAACAGCGTTCAAGTCACTAATTACCGACACGAATCCCCTCATTAGAGTCAGCGCGTCAAGCCGTAGCTATGTATGTATGTACATATATGACGGCGGCGCTGAAACATAGACAACACAATGCAGCAAATGTTAAACACTGAAACGCTACACCAACTCCGGCGTTATTGCTGGAAGAGGAGAGCTTCGCTTAGAGGGGCGAAAATTAATAGCTTACATTCGCCTTGGACAGTCTAAATTAGAAAGTGAATCTTCAAAGCGCGCACAATCGCCGTCGCCGTACTCAACAGCAGCACACCAACATGGCGCAACCTTCCTGAGGAACGGACATCGCTCAGCTGCAACTACGTCTACGCTTTTACAAATATTTTCGCCAAATACGCCAAAATGCAATTATTTGCATAATTGTGTAAATGCAATATTCCACAGACGCGTTGTGCATATTTTTCGATTGTAAATGTAAATGTTTGCTTGTAACGCATCACAGCTTTTGCCTATATGGTTGGTGATGGTGAGATGGGTCACTGGACACTGGGCTAGCTCAGGTGCATGCATAATATTTGTTGCCGCATAAAAAAACTCATATGGAAAATTTTAATGGTTATGGTTTCTTTTGGCCAAAATTAAGCGAAAAATATGAAAATGTAAGCAGATGTTTTATCTGCTCCTCCCCCTCCTATTTTTCTATCTCGAAAACTATGACAAATTCGAAAGGCATGGAAAATTGCATGTTCGCATTGCAAAAGTGTAGCGCATTATGCCAACCACTGACAATCGCTTTTCCTTCAATGAATATCGCTTTTCGTTCATATCATTCACATTTTGACGGCATATTCACTCACAAATCATTTATGAATGTATCTTTGCAGCTAAATTGACGTGGGAGTTTGTCTGAAAATGCTGAAAGTGCTTCTTTCGTGATGTCACTATCTCCTAATGGCAATCTCTTCAAATTGGCCACTTGCAATTTTTTCTAGCCCCGAGAGACTGCGGTTTGGGTTTGGCTGGTCTGCCAGCGCAATTTCACGTTGCCAATGCGATTACGTTAGGCTCGTGTGGGAGTCTAAGTATGTTGTGCTGCCGCCTGGCAACGCTTAAGTGAAGGATTAGGAAGATGAAAAACAACAAAAATCTCATGCATTCGTGCAGACCAAAATGAAAAATTACCACTTTGCAGCAGTTAACGTGTTGTGTTGATAAATGTGTTTTCGCAGCTGTTGCTTGTTAACTGCCTCCAAAGTGGCTACTTGGAAAGACGTGCGAACTTTCAAGCGAATCTTTGATCATATATTGCAGCAGTAGGTTTAAATTAAATTTTAAATTTAATCTTTCGTATGTGTGCTAAAATGATCCTCTTAAATTTTATTGAGAAAGTTTAAAAACAAGTTTCAAATTTTTAATTGAAAGCACACAAGTCGAAAAAACCTATCAGCTGATTGATATATTCGAATAAAAGAGCGCTGTCATGAAACATTCCATGCCAAATTTCTCAAATGCCAAAGTACTTTTTCTTACTTTTCTATTTAAGTTATTCATCTAAACTGATAAATTTATCTGCATATTTTAATCTGGCAGTTTAAATAAAGGCACTTTCAAAGGACTTGCGCATGTTTTGTATGTGTAATAATTGTCTGAAAATTTAATTAAAATGTCGTGTTAATAAAGTTGCATACAAAAACTGAGAGTTTTTTTTGTGTTCGAAAACTTTTACGAAAGAAAACCTCTTGACATTCAAAATTTTTTTCTAGCTTTTGCTTCTGTAAAATTTTTAATATGTTTCTTACAAGATCTTCTCAAATAAGAGTAAGAATATGTTTGTTAATTTGCTTGATACTTGACTTCTGAAATTAAACACCCAATCCAATTTGTAATTTTTATTCCAGTTTACTTAACTCTCCTTCACATTAGCATTTAAAAAGTAAAATATTATTGCAGCAACCGAATTCTGTTTGAAGTCATTTCCAAAATAATATTTTTTTCGTAAAAAAATGTGTTTTCCACATAAATAATAACATTTAAAATGACATTTATTTGTAATAAATTTTTCATTAGTCAAGCTTCAGCCTGATGTCAAGCCTCTTTCTTAGCCATTAAGTGTAATTGCGCATCTTTTTTGTAGTTGATTCGAAACTGAATTATTAATATGCTGTCATAAAAAGCAATAACAAAAAATTTTGCACAGATGCACACATTAATTATGCTGGTGACTGTTGTCATCTAAGGAAAAAGATGCTACTACCAATGCCAGTGTTTTATGAAGATAATAGAGATACAAAAAAACCCAGGTTTTTAAAACTATACAAATGCCATAACTAATTGCTCATCGCTCGCTGAAATGCACGCACTCTCACTCATTCACTCACACACTCACTCACTCACACACTGACTCACTGGAGTGGTTGGCCCCGCTCATACTCGAATGCCACTTTGGTGGGTCGCGCGTCAAGACGAATTGGTAATAAAAACTACGCATGCTTGCTTCGAGTGAACTGACTGTTGGGCGCTCTGCTTGTTTTCCCAAATTGTGCAGTTCAAGTTAATGCCCATAAAAGTGTGCCCGGTCTTGTCATGAGTTTTTTGGGCATGCCACCAATTCTGCATTTGTTTATCTCGTACACTGTTTCAACTTCGGTCAGCCCGTATCTGTCTATCCGTCTCTACTTTTATTCATCTACATATGTATATATGAGTATCTGTAGGTCGAGCCGTTCAGTTTTTTGACGTTGCAATGACATATTCATCTTGTTGAGGTGGTGCTTCAGTGCGTATGCGTGATTTCTTCAATCACATGCATGTAGTTGTGACAGCTCAAGGCGAACAGCGGCACATCTTCGTTTTTACTATGCATTACAACATTATTCTATAAATATCGTGATTTTGTATGCCCGCCACTCGGTTTGATTTTTATGGCATGCGCATTCTTTGATTTATGCATTAAAACGTTTTTTTGGAAAGTTGTATGTTCTTGAAAAACATATATTAAAAAAAAGATTTAAGAAAAATAAATTCAACAATTGACCTTAAGCCTTTCAAGCTATGCTATTAATATTTAATCAAGAAGAGAAGCGTTATATTAATAGTCGGGTGAAAAGCATAAAGGCATGGCACAGCCGAAAACCTGATAAAGTGTGGCTCATCGAGTGCACAATGGATAAAGAACCACTTATTTAAATTGGTTTAACAGAAACCATCAATTGGTAAAATCGTTTATGAATAGTATCCACAGAAGGAATTGTTCGTAGCGACAGCTGTACTGAGTTCTGATTTTCTGAGAATGAATGGACAACTCAATTTTACCAAAGAAACTAAGAAATTCGAAAAGGAGGTAAGCCTCTGCTAACCATCGTTGTATTCCCTGACTCTTTTCTGGTCCAGTCCCCAGCACTATCTCTCTTTTCAAAAGTTTCTCCTGAGTGAACCAAGTATAATTAGCTTTACCGTGTCAGTGCTTGAGGTTTGCCTATTTAACAGGGATTCCCGATTCACCCCAATTCTTTCTTTAATCTAACCTATAAATTCTGAAGAAATCCAGGTATTGCACTAAGAGCTGATTTCGTGTAGACATTTTTTTTAAATAGGTCAAAATTACAAATGCTGTAGATTCTAAACTGCTGTAAAATATTTTCGCACACTTATTTAAGACTTACCAGTGATGAGTAAATATCCAAAAATGATGACCAATAAAAATGGTAAGCGCCGCAACATGTTGTTGTTGAAGTGTCTGATGAATGCAATAAACCGCGAAAAAATGCGTGTCGGTTTTACGGCTTTCGCACAATCAAACTAGCCACAGGCAGGCGACACGCTTGCTCCCCGCCACACGCGTCTCAATCAACTTCAATCGACTTTAATTGCAACAAATTTTTTTATATGCCACTTAACAGCGAAGAGCCATTTGAGGAACGAAACTCAGCGTATGTTTTTTGGTTGTTGTTAGAAGCACAGCAGCTTTTTCTTTGATTTTGCTATTTTTATAAAAAGAAATCACATAAATAAAGGTGTAAAAACGAAAAGCCAAAACTCGAATTATGCAACAAAAGTGTTGTCAGTTGTGGCAATTTTATGTTGTTGCCATAAACAAGTAAGACAACTGTTGACAACGCGCAACGAAAAGCAACAAATAAACAACAAAAGTTAAGGTAGGACGCAACGCGTGATGGCGACAATGGTGACGAACACACACACACGCTGAACGATTGCTGGATGCGGCAGCTGGAGCTACTGTCGCTAAGGAGCTGCTGCGGCAAGTTGTTGCAAGCGCCAGAACTGGTTTCAGCTGCTGCTGCTTGAAGGAAATCGCTTCTAAGTAGCAGTACATTTTATGCTCTTTTTATTTCTTATTAATTTTTTTCAATAAAATTTGCTTTCATTTGGTTATTTTTATAAAGCATAAACAGCTGCAGTAGCGACCTTTGGCTATTACTTTCCGTCTCGCGCGCAAGGTGAGGCAAAACTGCACCTTTTTTGTCATAGAATTCACAAAATGCTTAATTCTCACGCTCCCTCTATCTCTCTCTCTCTCTTTCTCTCTGTTGCTCTATTTTTAACTGACCACACGAGACAGCGGAATTAATTATTGTTTACAAACACAAATGCCAACAGCGCATGTGCAACAACTTCAAGCCGATAAAAGCACAAATCCTAAACTGTTTTATTTTACTAAATTTTATCTGATTTAACAAGCACTTGAATTTCAATTAAATTTAATAAAAGTTGCTTGCTCTACTGCCTTTTCGCCTCAGATTCGTTTGGTGCAGTGATTTTCAAGCGATTGCACATTTGCGCCCATTTAAACGACTGCTAGGAAATACGCTTGCAGTCTATGTGTGTGTGATGTATGTGTGTGTATGTGTTGTTAAGATTTTTCGTCAACAAACTGCGGCCACACCAAAAATACGCCACTTGGCTGTTTCTTACAAATGCAGGCAGAGGCAGGCAGGCAAGCAAAAAGGCCAAATTTACATGTCACGAATTGTTAGTACGGGGGCAGATGAGGGGAGCTGCAGAAGTTATATGGTAATTGTTAGACTACAACAACAGTGTTGGAATATTGCATACTTGGAATATTGCATACACAACGTTAGCAAATTAAAGCTGGGCTCTGTCTTTTGCTGCTCTACACTGTGCTATTTCCTTTTAGCTCATTTTAATTGATATATTATTTTTATTAACAATTTATTTATTAAATTAATTTGAATAAATTAACTTATGTTTCAAGCACTAGCAGCTAGGGCTTTGATATAATTCTTCAAAAACCAACAAGATCTTTAAAAGCAGCAATTATGCTAAACCAAATGCATTTATTTAATGAACATACAAATTTTCGATTTGCAAACAAAACTTTTAAAAAAGTTAAAAGTGATTTTGTGAACTTAACAAAAAATGTTATTTTTCCAAAATCGCGCTAAACTTGTCGGCGCTTGCCTCTTATCACTAACTAAAAATTCACTTTTTGCCGCGCAACGCACTTCACTTGTTTGCAGCTTTTGTACAACTAATCTTCATTTTTATTTAAGCCACATTTCTTATTTTATTCTAAGTGACTTGAAAGATTTAACAGCGCTTGCGCATATTTCTTTAGGTTTTCCGTACAAACTCACTCGACTTCGACTGCCAATCGCAAACTGATGCCAGCCGCAGCTTGGAGTTTTGTCAAGCCGCTCTGAGTCGTCGAATAAATTTATGGAGCGCATGAGTGAGTGAGTGAGTGAGTCTTGTTTGCCTTTTTTTTTACTTTGAGTGGAAATGAAATTGACTTAAGTCGCGCTTTAACTGACTTGGCTTATAGTTGGGGGGTTGTTGGTAGTTTCGTTCGTGCCTACGCAGTTATGCTTCTTTTTTGTTGTTGTTATTGGTAAAGTTTTTCTTTGTCGTTGCCTTGATGTTGTCTAGTACTAAGGTTGCTAAAATTTGTCACCACATTGTTTTTTGTTGTTAGTTAATTTAGTTGGTAATCGACAATGAGTTCTTGCTTGAATTTTAAAGGTTGTGATGGTGCCAGAAATGTGGCAATGTCTGCTGAAACTTATGTAACTTTTGCACTAACTTGAATGAATCTTGATAAAATTTATAAATCAAAAATACAAATTTCCATACAATGCAAATGAATGGCTTTTCTTTGTGAATTTCTTGTTTTTTTTTTATTCGCAGCATTTTAAACTTTGCGACCTTGAACAATGAGATCTATTTTTTCAGGACCTTAGCAACAAGTTAAAAGTTCAACATATTGAGAAAATTTTTCTAAAAATTGGAGGTTTCAGCCGACGAGCTAGGAGTGTTATTAGACCAATGTTTTAAAAATTTTGAGAAAAGAGTCCCAAAGGCTCTGCGAATGCAAGATATTCAAAAGCAATGTTTTAATGTCCTTCGAAAGGTTATAACTTTAAATAGAAGTGAGCTTTTGGTTCAAAATTTTTCTAAAGCGAAGTTATGAAAAATTTTTGAAAGTCGTTTTTAAATTTATACATATCGCACCCTAGATACAAAAGAGTCATAATTCTAAATTTTCCAAAATCGGCTTTTTTCATAAATTAATTCACTGTACACATATCTAACTACTACAAAAACTTCTTTCTCTTCACTAACTTATTTAACTGGGAAAAAACCCTCCCCTGAAAATTTGTGATTTTTGAGTTGTGACTCTTTTGTATTTAGGGTGCGATATGTAGAAAGCTGAAAAGGGCATTTTTTATTAAGGTTATCTTCTATTACCATATGATGGTGAGCATTTCCGTGTGGTTCTTTTTTGTCCCCAAATATTAAATTGCAAAAACTTTTAATTACTCTAGTATTTTTTAACGAAATTCAGCATCCGTTATTTCTTCAACTCACAAATATATCTTTCAGAATTTGTCTTATGAATTTGAAAAATCTTTGCCTTAACCTATTTTCATATTATTTGATAACTTGGCTTCTCGTAGCTCCGACTTTTATTACGTGTCTTGAAGCAAATTGCCAAGTCTATGAGCATAAAACAAATTATTTTGAAAAAGGCCCAACTCAATTAAATATCTAATTCCATTCTTTTCGTGCTGCGCATACACAAGCGCACAAAACGTCTACTGTTTGTGTTGTGGCAGTAGTAGTAACATTTTATGGCCTTTTCATTTCAATTTCATTAAGCAGTTATTCTTTGGAGCGCAGCGGGCACATTTCAGCGCCACAGCAGCCAGCGGCAATTTTTCAGCTCGCAGCCCAATTCTCGACACGATCAAGCACAACAGCTGAGCGCTTCAAAACAAACAAAATACATACATTACGGGTTCCAATCTTCGCGAACAATATTGAGCGCGCCGTTTAAGGCGACTGTGCCATCCACCCGTCCAACCAAGCATCCATCGCATGCATGCGGCGGCGCTGCTTGCTGCAGCGAATCTTGTTGGCTCCAATCGCTTCAACTAGCTGGCCGCTTGAGCTGCCTGCCTGCCAAGCTCAGCCAATGCAGGAACGAATCTAACAACGCGCTCATCATGCCGTTGGAAATCGTATCTCACGGCATAATGCCGCAGTAGCAGCAGCGAGTAACCTTGTATTTGTACATTTGGTTGCGGCGCACTGGTAAAATGTCTTTGGCCTGGCCTGGCGTTGGCTGGAAACCCAGAGGCAATAGCCCAGACTGAGAGCGACACATTGACGCCTCTGCGCATGCCAGGGTTCGCCGAGGTTCGGACTGTGCCACATGAACTTAGAGCCAGCGCTCTCGAAATGCTCAGCTATGAATGGACGCACATGAACTACTATGCACAGCTGTTTTATCTTGTAACTATAGTTAATTCGAGTGTCATTAACGCATTTTCTCAAAATGTGCGCTATCATTATGGCAAATTTTAACTATGCGTATATGGTTTCTTTTTAATCATAATTGCCAACAATTCTACGCGCACATATTTTTTAGTAAAATTATAGGCCAATCTGCTCTGAGATGTTTTGCACTGAAGTAGAGGAATTTTCAAAATGTTTGCTTTTGCTTAATTTTATATAGCAACAAGGTGCATGCCTTACATGTAAGAACAATTTAGAATTATATTTTTCTAAGAAATATGAGCCTATAAACTGTCAAAATTGCATTTGATGCCTTCGGTTCTTTCTCAGCATGTCGCCGGCCTCGTTTGAAACAATATTAATCGTCTCCTACCGATCTTAAAATCTTAACTTTCTAATTCGTAAGCTTCTTATTTTCTTGCATATACATATGTATATTTCATATAATTTATTAAATTTTGGTACAGTTAAGACTATCAAAATAGAAGTTAACATAGAAAACTGCACTGCTCAAACCAGTCTTATATAAAAAGAAGAATGTCAAACTCTTTTACTGAAAACATCAATTTAAGGTTTACAGCCTCATTTGGTGTTACAATTGATTACCTGATTATCTTACAATTATCAATTTTTCATGCCTGAAATATTTTCCCTGGAATAAATAATAATAATTGATACAAAATATTGAATTGAAACTCTTAGCGTCTTTACTAAATTTTATCGCAAAACGAAGACCAACATTTTCGGAAGTAATTTTACGCATTGCAATTATGGCATTCTATTTCATAGCATATTTGCTCCAATTTGGTCTCATTTTGACTTGCGGAAAACTGATCAGTCTTGCATGAAGCTGTTGATACAATACTGCTAAATTCTGTCGCTTGTACTTATGAGTAAGAGTCGTGTCTGCTTTTTTCCAATTTTTATGCGGAGTAACCCCTTTTGAAATTTTTTTCGCAAAGCAGGATTCAGCTCTCCTAAATAAAAGCACCAAAATCGGAAAGGATATAGTTTAAATAGCTATTTTTATATTTGCGCAGCTCGACTGTCTTTCGTCCTTCGTTCTTGTGCCAGGTTGTCTTATTTCATTGAAGCAAAATCATGAAATCATTTAATCATACTTCATTCACTTTTTTTACAATTATGCTTAATTTTTATGCTCCAAACTAAACCAACGATAGTCGTCTGCATATTGCCATTATATTTTTTCTCTCAACATTGCATGTTTATCAAGCCATGGCCTTCTTACATGAGTGCTCCAGCAAATTTGCAAGTTTGTTCTGCCATATTGCGTTAATTGCTTAGTAGCAAAAACACTTGTGGTATGCATTTTTATTTATATATGCATGCATGTATGTATGTAGGTAAAAGCTTAAATTAGTTGTGGTGCTTAAAAGAATTCAAGGTTATTTTCAAAAATTTTATACCCTATTTAAATAAAACCTTTCGGATCAATTTGTTCTTGACTCTCACGCGAGCGCCCAATAATGCATGCCAAAATCGCACACAATGCCAAGCACACACACATTCTCTACAAAAATAACAACAACAAACGAAACTAATTTCATTAAACTATTAGGCAGACGGACGGACGGACAGACGCAGCGCCGAATTGGCATTTCACGCTGAGCATAGCAAATAGTGTAAATAATTATTATCAATTACGCGTTGGCTTGTTGAGGAAGGAGTGCGACACGCACATCATTTGTGCAAATTTGTTGTTTTTGTGCAAAGTTAAGTGATGTTTAAGAGTGGTTCTGCGATTCTGGGGGCGGGCGGACAGCAGCCTCACTCGATTGAGTGGCAAGACAAAATTTGGGCATTCATATAATTTAATCTAATTTGTCTAATAATGTGGGAAATTGGAGGTTCGCATAACGATCACAGCGGCAGCAGCTACATATCGTATAATTGCCAGCAGCAGTTTGTTGCTGCTAATCATGTTGCCTCTCAAGAGCACAGCATAATGTGTGGCAGGCACCTACCTGCAGCTGGCGGAAATCAATGTTGCCAGCCAATGTTTCTATTTCTCGTCACAATTTCAGAATAATCACATTAATGAATTGTTCTGCTTATGCCACAAGTTTTCTGATTTTTACACGCTTTTATGTCAACCAACTTGTCCAAAATCTTGTACGAGATTAGAGCGTAGGAAGTGATAAAAATGTGCTGCATGCTTTTTGCGTTTTCAAGCTTGCTTGTAACAATCAGGGCTGCCGTTGAGATATCACAAAAAAGTCTTGAGAAAGGTTCGCTTAGTACAGTTGTCGAATTACAGCATTTTTTACAGAGCAATGTGCTGGCGTTTCGAAACTTCAAACTCTTTTTTTCCCAAAACTATGTTTACAATAACAGCAACAACGCAATTCAAGGGAATGGGCAATCAAAATGCGCTTATTTGCCGCATGCTGGCAGCCCTGCTTTACGATTGCATTTTACATATCAATAAGGCAACTAAAAATCTCTGTAATTTGTTCGCTTGCATTGACAGACGCCTGCTTAACTTGGTTGATGGTTGCTGTTGCGCTCGTGTCCAACGACGGCAGCATAATTCACGTTGCCAGTTAATATGACATTTATTGCACGCATACATACACAAACTCATAGTGTTGGCAATGTGGGATACGAGCGCGCAGCTCTATTGCATTCTAAGCTTCCTCTGCAGCCACTACTTTCCAGTCTTCAAAACATATGCCTGGCCACTTTTTGACTTGTTGTCGATGTCACTGCTTGCTTCATAGACATAAACAATTGTTGACAATTTTTGTTTGCAGTGCAATTGTTTGTCTGCTAACTACAAGCAATACAGTAATAAAGCATATTTCAGCGGCCTACACACGGTTGCATTTTATTCGACTTGTTTAAGAGTCAAGTCGTTGACGCCGACAAAATCAATCAATTAGGAGCAATGTGCGCACGTCAGTCAGCTTCAAGCAACAGCAGCAACGGACAACAACAAATTAAACCAAAAATATGTTGTTGTGGTTAGTTTCAATTTGTAGCCGCTGGATTTGGGCTGTTACCGCTGCTGCTCCAATTATTAAAAAAAAACTTTTTGGTATGTGTAGCTTTGCAAAAGGCTATCGTGTGTGTGTGTGAGTTTATTTATATTTGTGCAATTTGCACTCACACGTGTTAGCGCCCATTTTTTTCTTTCATTAATTTAAACAACAATTTTTAGAAGAGCTAAATAAAGTCTTATTAAAATAAAATCAAAATTGTTGGCAGACTTTTCCTAATATTTTCCACAATATCGTTCCCTTTTGTATGAGATAGTGACGCAGAAATATTTTTAGAAGTATCATAACATATTTTTGGTTGATATTCCTGTTTTTTCTTCTTCTTCTTTATATAGATATATCTAAGTATATACATATGTGTGTATATTCAATCAAACATATCTTCTTCACTTGCATTCTGAATTTACATCGGCTTCAATCGAAAGCATACTTTACTTTTAAGCTTTATACTAAGCTAAAATAGCGCTCTGTATTCCTTTTTAATTGTATAAAGTTGAATTTTGTAGCATATCAAACCTTAGCTTATTCTCAACAATCTGTAGAAATTTTAACAAAAATCAATTGCCGTCGTCTGAAATCTGAGCCTTTGTATCACTTTTTTTTTCGGAAAAAGACAGTTATTTGTCCATTGTATAAGATAAAAGATAAGTAAGTTTCTTTTACTGAAATCTTGATGATCCTGATGATCTTTTTACAAAGCGGAGGATTTTCGATTGATCACAGATGCTTGTTCAATGCATCAACCAATGCACTAAGAACATTAAAATCATATATTCACGTTGCTTTAACATATTTCCACATTATTGCGTAGTTATAAAGGTGAAAATTTATAACGACTTTACAATATTGCTATTTTGCTTAACCCCGCCTTTTGGTGCCATTGCCGGTTAGAGGGTTAAATCACTAAAAAGTTTTCCCAATGATTATTTCAAGCCTGTTAAACAATAGACTTAAGCAACGAACTTGTTGCGTTTTACTCCTTATTTTCCGGCGTGTTAGTCAATAAATCTTGACTCGTTCGCTCGTTCGCTCACTTTAAATTGTTTTATTTGCATTATAATAATGAATGTCAAATGAGAGAATTTATTGCGCGCCTAATTGAATTATCTTTTAAATTTGTATCGGAGCTGCAGCCTGCCTCTGCGCGCCTGCGTCACTTTTGCCTACCTGCAAAGGCTTTTGTAGCTCTTGTCCAGCTTCTTCAGTGTCTCTTGCTGAACAGCAACATTTCTGCCTGTGATTTCTTCTGCTCTTTGCAATTTGTGCGGCCGTTTAACAAGTCGTTTGCCTCATCCGCGTACATATCTACGTTTTATAAACGGCCTGTGTTGCTGCATGCACACTTAATAGCTGCAATTTGCCGCCGCATGCAGCAACAGTTTCTAAAGTTGTGAATCAGCGCCATGAGCCAATCGAGCCTCCAGCATGTTGCACCCATTTCATGTGGCATGTCTGCGCAGCAGCCGCACTGAAATTTGGTCAGTTACAACAACTGAATTGGCAAGCTTTACCGTTAACTGCTTTTAAGCACTGCGCTCTGGGTGCATGTGCACCCAGTTTGGAAGTGAAATTGGAAATCTGCCTTCAATTTAAATGAGGCCGTCGTCGTGTAGTGCTGCCTTTTATTGTTACTACGCGGGGCCACGCCTCAGGCGCGTACATCGCCTTGCATAAGAGCAGTCAGCGTATACCCTTTTTAATTTTCACACACACACTGACATATTTTCTGAGAAAATTTTAATTAAAAAATAGCCACACATTTGAATGGCCTTTTTGTTTTCTCGGTTTCAAGTACAAAAGGCCTTGTTAAAAGCCTCATTTCACTGAAACATGCCGTCACATGTGCGTATAATGTATGTATGCATGTGTGTGTGTTTGTGTGTGTGTGTGTGTGTTAGTGTAACCACTAACATAAATTGAAACTTTCAGTGAAGGCGGCACGATATTAGTTTTAATTTGTTTCTTTTTTTTAATTTTGCTTTGCTTCGGCGCCCTCTCGCCGCTTTGTGGGTTCAGCAGCGCTGCACATTCAATATAAATAGCTTAAGAGCGTGTGCTGATGTATTCACCACGATACTCGCACAAATCAATGCGATACGCTACGTGCCTTTGTGTGTGTGTGTGCTACTATTTTTTCAATAAGCTCGTTTTGCAGTCTGCAGATACAAAGTATAAATCTCTATAGCATCTATAGAGTTTCCGAATATATAGCACTAGGTGAATGCTGCAGATTATCAGATTTCAAGCATCATTTCAGCACTGCACTCTACATGTTAACTTGCCGGTTTTATTAGTTCTATACTAACGTCCGCTGTCAACTGGAAGTAGTAGTAGGCAATTCCTTTGGAAAAAAACTGCAGAATAGTTATATAGAATTCGAGCTCAATAACACATTTCTCTTGGTACATACAGTTTTAACAGAATCATTATAGCAAAATATGAAATATCAAAATCAAGTTTCTTCTTTTAATACTCACGATGATATTTTCTAATTTATAACATAAGCGTTTAATGCGATAATTTGTGTGTGAAAAAATTGGTATACAAAGAGAAAATAAATTTTAAATGGAAATACTAATCCTCTAATGGTATGAAGGCGCTTGACTTACAATTAACACCCATTTTCGTATTTTTAACAAAAAAAAGAAACATTTTAGAGTAGACGACAATTTCTATTAATTTCAAAACAATATTTCAAAATCAACTGTTGAAGCTAATCAGCCGTTAACTAAGTTGGGTAAACTAGTTTATACTAATCGAGTTTTACAATTCGACAATAGCGATATTCACCAGCTTATGTTGTCAGTTATACATCATAGTAATCAGCCTTTCTATTGTAAATATCGATTAACAGTTTGTTTAATTTTATCAGCATATCTTTTAATCAGACGAAAGTCACAATGTTTTTGCTCTGTGAGAAAAACTTTAACTTCATATCTAAAGCTTAGAGTGCCGATTGTATCGTTGTTGCTGCAATTGACATTTCCCTCCGAGTCCCTTACAAAGCTAGCGCCATTCTAATTTCGAAATGAAGCTGGTAATGTTGGTGAACGTTCACAGCTGAGGAGCACAGCTCGATGATTGTCGATTTTCTTTAATTGATGATCTTTGCAAAAATGCTTAGCAATTGTTGTTGGGAATTCGTTCGCACGTTAGCTACAGTTGAGTTCTGCTCAGCTTCGCGCAGCTCTCAACTTGGCGTTTTTGTTGTTTTAAGCTATTCTCTACTGCTGCACTTGACTCACATGTGAGCCTCCTGCATGTGCTGCGATTTTATTTTAAACATCTGCGACAAATTTTTGAAAGTGATTGTAAATTTTTGGCAGTGCGCTTTTATGTCAGTCGGCGCATAGTGCGAACGGCTGTCAGCAGATGACAGTTTATGGTGGCTTTAATGCGCGCTCGCGCCACTTCCTGCAATCCAATCCCTAAATCAAGTCGCTGACAACAGCAACAAATGTCAGCCTTCATTTCAGTCAAAACGACGCCGCGGGCTGCACTCCATTTAAGGCGAACGCATTTAGCTTTTAATTTTATATCTCTGCCACTGCTAATGGCGCTTTGTGAGATCCAGCTTATTAAAAGTGACTCTGCCCGCATGTACCCACACCGCCAGCAGCATTTACTATTTTGAAACTATTTTGTTTGCTACTTTTTATGCTTTTATGCGCGCTGTACATATAATTTATGTTCACGCCATCAAATGACCTCAATTATTAAAGCGTGCAGACGTTTTCGGCTGAAACGAAAGGAAAGGCGAGCATAACACAAATACAACAACAACAACAAAAATTATGCAAAATTCAATGTGATTATATACAATAGTAGGTACATTTATTTGATGTTGTCCGAAATAATTTGCGTGTTGCTCTGTTGTTCATTTTAAATTTGTTGTAATTTGGCCAATCACTCTTACGATTACAACAAACATTTTACAGCTGTTTGTCTTAAGCCAGAAGCGGTACACTAACGAAAGACTTAAGCAAGAACTTACAACAATATTCAAAGCGCGAGCTTATCTTATCTCATGCTTTGCCTAAATATCATGACAAAAAAAATGTCACCGTAAAAAAGATTTACAAAAAACTTTTCAAAAAGATTTCAGAAAATATTTAACTCTCAGCTCTCGCCAATTCCCACAAGCATATACAATCGAACTACAGCTCGAATCACTATTATCCAAAGAAAAAGTTCGTCTTAAGGAGACTTTGACTTATCGAAATTTATTTATTTGCTCCCTTAACGCTGTTGCCGCCCGATTTGGTTCGAAAATTCGAGTTATAGAGTTTTTGTAAAAATCGTTCAACTAGTTTTAATTGCAATTTATTTTGTAGTAGCTTGGTTTATTACATTTTATGGTACTCAAATGAATCGTTACCAAATTACATTTTATATTTATTTATTTAAACTTTAACATGGCGTCAAATTGAGTATTAACTTCTGTCGTCGCAAACTGCTGCACTGCAGGCCAAACGCGCACAAAAGCTGGCAGTGAACAATCAATCTTGCTTTGTGGCTATTGCCCGCAACGGCCACTTGTATGAATCGCATTGTGTGCTGCTGCCTGTGTCACTCACTGCTGTAGCAAGCTTGTGGCGAAAATTTAAAGCCGACGTATTGATATTAATTGCATATAAACGCCACGCGTAGCCCACAAGCCATTCCATACACTTACACACACACAGACAAAATTCAATCGACTTGTAGGAAATCAAACTAGTACAAGAGTACATTATAAACTAGTCTAATTGTTATTGAAAGTGGTTCAAGTCTTGAACAAAATTTGCTGATAACTAACATTACGTACTATATCTGTGGTCACAAGTCATAACCGTCTAAGTCTGTTTATACATTTTTTCAGGAAAGCAGTTTAAAATTTCAAATTCTCACTGTAAAGCAGCGGAATCTATTTGGTTTTTGATAGGAAAATGTTGTCCTAAAAAATATACAAACATGAAAAATAGATATCAAATTTATTTAGACACGCTCAGCACGGTGGCACCAAAAACTTCCCTGTATGCAATCCTTCTGTACATTTTCAATATTTTTGACGCAATTTTCTTTTGACTAGTTTTCGATATATTTGTAACAATTGTCTGCTTCAATCCGACAGGGTATGCTCAACCAAACTGCAACTAATGAATTTAATAGCGCGCTTTGTTGCGCATTCCTTGTGCAGCAAATGTTGCAGCGTTGCTGCCTACAGCTTACAACAAAATTGTAGCAACTGTTGCTAACAGCAGTGCCTCTAAATCTCACATTGCTGTGCATTCTTTGACGTGTTTTGTCTTTATGCACACATACAAATAATTTTAAAATGTTGCGATTTTCTAATGCTGCATTTTGCAGCTGAATGTTTGCGCGTGTGTGTGTGTGTGTGTGTGAGAAAATATTTAATGTTATTTTTACTACACAAGCACACAGACAGATTGACTCTGAATTGAATATGCATGCTGTACGTGCTGCGATATTAGCAAATATATTTGGTTTAATTAAACGCGCTCTTAATTGAAATGTACTCATAAATTTCGAATGTTTATCAATTCCAGCGCTGCAACACAGCATGTACATACGCCACATTGAAAAGTGAGTTCGTTTTCTAAGTCTTTTGTTTGTGCCTTGTTCAGCGATTGCTTTTGCTCTTTTTCGAGCACTTTTTTTGCACATTCACATTATTCCTCTACAGAAAATCACTTCACTGAAGTGTATTAATTGACGTTGGACGTTGATTGGCGCGAATTTGTGTCAGTCATGGTATTTGAATGGTACTCCTGCTTTGTTATAACATTGCTACAAGCGCTCAAATTGCCGCCTGTCTTGTCAACGACAATGCAATTTGCTGTTCGATTATAACTATTGTATTATAGGCCGTTGAATAAGAGAAGAGGTACTTATCTGAGATGAGCTACATTTTTATCATGCCTCATTTCAAAATCGAAGTTTGAGCAGATGAGTTGAGAACTTCCCCTGATTTCCTATCGTAACTGCGGCATTACAGTAGCTGTTTATTGTCATGTCTATCTAGAAGTGCCTCGTTAAGATTGAGTATCAGTTGAGATGCAGTTGAAAACGTCTCTGTATGCTCACTAACATTTCTTATTATTTTTTCTAAAAATGTAATTCACTCTTTTTTGTCATGCCAAAAATCATGATTTCTTATGCCTTTCTTGTAGGATGTCAAATCTGTTGAAATGCAGCTGGAAGAATATGCTACACAAACTCTGGAGGATATATCGTCTTTCTTTCTACAAATACACAGTGTTCTACAAAATGAAGAACGTCGCATTCGAGAGAAGTTTCATAGTGTATGTCTTCAGCCGCAGCAGCAAATTCGCGATGCTTGCTCCAAACTGAGTGAAACTCAAAATGTATTAAATGTAAGTACGCTAAATATTTACTAAACCATCGATGGTCAAACTGTTGTTCGCGCAATCCCAGTTGCTCGAAAGGAACTCTCGCTATATGGACACAATATGCGCCCGCGAATAATTACGTGGTGATCCTGAATACAAATTTACAATCGATTTGGATTATGGAACAGTCATTGCTACTAAAAAATTATAGCACCAACCCGATTTATAAAAAATCGTAACAGCTCTTCTATTCAAAGTATAAAATAGGCATTGAAGCTTACTAATTGTACAGTGATTTCACAGTGAAATGTTTTAACTAAAAGCAGTTAAAAAAAATAACTAAAATAATCTTTGGGAGTCTCTGTATTATTCTACTCTCTTTTGTATTTGTAAAAATGTTAGATCGAGTTTTAATTTATGCCTATTGTATATTCCTATTTTTTAGACAATGCGCTCGAATCTCGAATTCTATTCACAGAAGTCACCCTTTGATATACATCTGCGTGATGTAGTTAATGTCTGCAACCAACAGTTGGAACACTTGCAGTGTCAAGCACAAATTACCAGGCTTACCAAAAATCCTTTCATGTAAGAAGTTATTTTTGATCCCCTTTTCAAACATCATTTATCACATTCAACTTCTTTTTAAATTTTCCAAAAAAAAGCTTTGAGGAATTGCGCGATTTGCGCAAAGAAATACCCAAAAGCTTTCGTACTTCCTACATCGATCCCAAGTTAGCGATACGCCTTGTGCCAATGTTTGGCGACGTGAACCGCCTGTACCACGAAGCGTCTTTCATGAACATGTCACTCAGCTCCGCGCAAAGCTACAAGCCACGCAATAAGTCGAAGAATAAGCAATCGCCAGCCGTCTGTACGGTGAGCCAGTTGAATAGCACCCAGAGTACCAGCACCGTAACTAGCAACTACTCGCTGAATTTTGAAGCCACCACGTCCACGCATGATTTGGTCGCCGCCGAGCCGCCGCAGCCCATTGTCGGAAATGTGAAGCACAATAGCTTGGTGCAGGTCAGTCACGTCAAGTCGCCCGAATATTTCTACGTGCAGATGTTGAGTGCAATGAGCAAGGTGCACCATGTGTCCCAGAATTATGAGCTCAGCGGTCTGCCGAAATCGATCTGCGTGGGCAAGTGCTACATGGCATATCACGACAGCGACAAGCAGTGGTATCGCGGCATGCTCAAGAAGATGCTGCCCAAGGATGTGTACAAAATGTTTCTGGTCGACTATGGCATTACGCTGGACGTTGCAAAGGAGAAGTATGACACTCAATTTGAATTTGTTTTGCTTTCTCGGTAGAGCTCACCATTTCATTTCGCTGCAGGCTAGGCGATGTCGATGACAAATACTTGGACATACCATTTGCTGCCATACGCTGTGCCATACACGACATCATGCCCGCTAAAAAGGGTTGGACAGACGAGGCAAATAACTTGCTCATCGAAATTTCACGCAAGTAATTCAGATTGAACTACAGTGCATATTGGATATAAGCCAGAATGTCGATGATTTTAGATGAGGCCCATATAAACGGATGCAAAAGCATAAAATTATTCGGCAGCGTAGGTTGGAGAAAAAATTACAATATCGAATCTAATGTCTGAAAATCAAAATATTATATGCAGAAAAATTTGTTTCTGAATAATTCTGAGATATTTTTATGCCTATTTTACTACCTTAACCAAAACTCAACCTGGTCCACAATTATTTTCTTGTGTCCGTTCATGTTTCCAACATGTTACACCATTGACTATGGATCAGGGCTCGTGACTCAATCCCTGTCGTTTTAATGGAAGCTGATTGTTGAGATTTGAGTGAAAGAGGCTTCGAGCGGCTTTAGTCCTATAAAAATCGAAACTCTGTGCCCTTTCTTTGTTCTCCTAAGCCTCAAAAAGCATTGAACCGATGACGGCGGTCTTTCCGTGGAAATCGATTTATGGAATTTCGAGCATGGGTTTACATGTCTATTGGTTGTATTTGATCGTCACCGGCATCGCTCTGGTGTATCTAATGCTCTCTCTAATAGCGAGCAAAATCGCAAAGGTTTTTTATATCCAATATGAACTCGTACTGCAGTTTTAGCTGGAATCCATTTCGTTCCATTTAATTTTGTTATACTACCCGCACATCAACTTTGCAGCAAACCCATGAAACTGAGCATCTTTGAACAGCTTACGGAGAGTATCTACAAGGTGGACCTGTTCACAACGCATGTTGATCCAATTTCAGTGCGCAATTCTTTTTTATACACTGGCCTGGCTCGGGAGAAGCCAGGTGTATCGAACAGCATGTCTGCACTAATGGTATGGTACCTTCAAGTAGCCACCAATGAATGCTTGCCTATAAAGTATTTCTCCTGTAGAAACTGTCTCCCGTTGCGCGCATGAATCAACGTCTATTCAAGCACATTCTACAGAAGGGCGAGATGCTGAACGTGCAAGTAAGCCACATTGAGGATCCGCAAAAGTTCTACGTCATAAAAGTATGTAACATCAACTCGTACGTTTAATGATGTAGACATTGTATGGTATACTCCTTAGATTGATCAGCTCGAAGCAAAGAAGAAACTGTGGACTGACCTGAACTACAAGTACGGCACGGCGAATGCCTCGTCTCTGTTGAATCTGTATTACGCGCCGTTGCAGATGTGCTGTGCAGTGCGCGTGCGAGATGTGTGGCATCGTGCTGCTGTGGAGGAGGTGCAAGAGAGCGGTATGCAAACCTTAACTATGTGCATAGCTTCCATCTGTATATAATTTCCATTGCAGGTAAAATTCTCGTGCGTCTGGTGGATGAGGGTAATTTGGAGGTTGTGCACTGGCGCCAACTCTACGTACTCTATGCGAAATTCCGCCACGCTCGCGAGTTCGCCATCAAATGTGCGCTGGCCGACATTGAACCGCTGCAGAAGAACAATTACGCCTGGACAGATAAGGCCATCAAAGAATTTAAGCAGCTTGCTGCCAATCCCGCCATGCAAATTGACGTTTGCTTGGCCAGAAAGGGTGACTACATGGTTGCACTGCACATGGCCAAAAAGCACGCGGATATCAATGTGGGCGCCATGCTGGTGAAATACGGGCATTGCCTGTCCACCGGCGAGGCCAGCACAATTCTTGAAATATTGAAAACGCCAAAGAAACGAATGGGCTTGCCCAGCAGCGCAGCCGCTCAAAATGCGCTCACCGAGAGTGCGAAACACGCGCACGAAACCCAAGGCTCCGACGGCACTGAAGCAGGAGTGGCTAACAGTCAGAAAAGTGGAGCCATGAAGGTGTTCAAACGTGCTCCTATTGTAATCACGCATGTGGTGCATCCGGGCGAGTTCTACATACGCTTGGGCAGCTTGGAAGTTGGCACCAAAAACTTTAATCTGCAAATCCAACAATCAATGCAGCAGATCTTTGATGAGTCCGCCAACTTGGTGCAGTTGCAGGATCAAAAGGAGTGGTTCGTAGGCGATCACTGCTTTGTGCATACCAAATACCGCGCTGCCACCTACACCGGTGCTGCGAATGCGGACGACTACGAAGAGTACGAGTTGTATCGTGGCATCATCGACTCCATCACATACGACGATGATCCGGAGCTGCCGTTTGTTGTGTTTCTGCGCGACATCGGCGCCACTCTGCGCTCGATTGGCCGCTCGCAACTGTACACGATTGCGCGCACTTGGGACAGAGTCGCGAACATAGCATCGCGCTGTCATCTGGCCTGTGTCGAGCCGACTGGCGGCTTGCCCACTTGGTCGCACTCGGCCATTGATTTCTTTAAGCACACCGTGGACACGTTCAGCGAATTGTCCGCCACTCAACAGGGCAACCGCGATGCCACCACAAATTCCATGCCCATCGTGCTGTGGGGCACGACCATCGAAACTGCCGATCCGCTAGCGCCTTGCATCTCCAAGTACACGAGCATCAATCGCATGATCGTGGAGGCAGGTCTGGCACATCTAGTCGAGCGCTTGGACATCACGCGTCAAATGGACCAGCTCATACACACGGAACTGGCTGCGGACGAAATAACACTGGAGGATTGGTTCAAGAACATAGCGGACAATGCCATGTTAAAAGGTAGTCTGTTTGTTTAAGGCAATCGAGTCACTTTCGGTTTTACGAATAATGATGCCCAACAGTTCCCGAGAAACACAGGCCTGCACCAGGCCACATAACGGTTAAGAAGAACATTATTAAGGCCCTTAGAAAAGACAGTCGCATAAAATTATTTGTAAACGATACCAGTTTAACGTCTTCGGCAAATTTATTCACTTTGACTGACGAAATTTTTTAATTCGAAGTCAGCCTCATTTTTTCCGAAAAGGTGTTTTTAATATTTTCTTTAATGTAAATTATAGTAGATATACATATATTATGAACATATTTTTTTAGTTCACGATTTTTTCATACATATAGTATTTGCCCTTATTTTGCCAGCGATTGAACGCTCCGCCGAGAAAGCGTCCTTTCAGTCCGTTGGTTCCGTGGCGCAAGTATCTCCCGTTTTGGATGTGCACTTTTCATTTGATCTGCATTTGAGTGACGTAGATGATGAGCCCATCACGGCAGGGATCACAGTACCCGACGCTTGGCTGCACCACAGAGACATAGGCAAGTCAATTTTTGTGGCCTATCCCACGTACGTAGACTTCGATTGTACTATCTATCTGCACGCCGAGGACGATCGAGAGCTGCTCCTCAAGATGCGTGAGAAAATCACGAAGACCTATGGCCAGCTGCCATCGTCGAGCGACGTCGAAATGGTGTATACGCACGGACAGCCCTGTGTGGTCATGTACCACGTGGACAAGCACTACTACCGCGGAATTGTGCAGGAGCTCACCGACAACGGCGAGTACAACGTGATCTTCATAGACTACGGCAATGTGGAGTCGTGCCAGCCGCAGCTGATGCGACCGTACGCCCCTTTTCCGAATCTACCACGCATCGCATCGAAGTACCGTATCGACGGTATACGTCCGAAGAACAATGCGAAAGCTTACGACATGGAAACACTGGATCAAGTTCACAAGGCGCTGGTGGAGAAGCTGGTGCAGGTGCGAGTGCCCTACGCGGAGCTTGGCAACGAAGTGAAGCTATGTTCCATGAGCGTAGACGCGCTGGACGTAGCCAAGATGCTTATTGCAGAGGGGCTAGTCGATCGGGCTCACCGCTCGTGGTCCACACAGCCAAGAGGGCAGAGGACTTATGGCAATCGCGGCAGAAGCGTCAACATGCCACCTGTATCCACTAAAGTGAATTGCGATGACGAAGATTTCTATGTGCTGGCCGAAGAAACAGTGCTTCGTTTGCAGTCGCCAGACACGCACGATGAAAAGGTAAGTCAGAGCTTTGATGTCCTGAGTAATAACAATTGCAATCGTAATGTATTTAAAAATATATCTACTCCTAACTAAAAATTTTTATGCGTTCCTTTTTTCAGCGCCGACCAGACAAAGTTACCGCTTCATTGAAAAAGAAGCGCACTCATGCCGCCAATCGAGTCGAGGACGACGTCGACGTCAAAATCTGCAGCAGCGATGACTCTGCCGACGAAGCGCAGGCGCTGGATAATTGTCTCGAGGATATACTGCAGCGCATCGATGATGCGAGCAGCAATGACAATGATGACGACATGCAGCAGGATACCTTTTTGCCACCGCCTCCACCGCCAAAGAAGCGCATGTTCAACCCGCATGAGTACCAGCGAATGGCGCAGCAGCTGCAGGACGAGAATCTGTGCGCCGTTGATAACTTTGAGGACGATGGCGTTGTGTGTGATGAATTCGACATGGGTGGCATGGCTCTAAGTGAGGCCTGTGCGTTCGGCATTGAAGACGAAGACCAAGATATGGAGGATCTGATGCAGAGCTTTGCCAAGAACTATTGGCATGATGCTGCAGGCGATGCACCGGAGGAAGAGGAAGAGGAGAACGAGCCCAAGCATGTGAAGCAGCAGCAGCAACAGGTGAGTGCCTTGCCATGCCATTTAACTGCTGATTTACTATATACAATCTGCCCTTTGCAGGACTTGGAGTGCTCCGAATTCGATAAATTCCATCCAAACGACACATCTTCGATGTTCTCACACCACAGCGGCATCGAGAATTTCAAGCAGCCACAACTGCCGGGCGGCATACGTCACTTCAATTGCGTCGTGGTGAGCATCGTCACGCCAACCATACTGCAGATATTTCCGAATCTGGCCGAGTTCCGTTATCGCGACATGGAGATGCAGCGCCGCATCAAGCATCTGATCAAGTCCGCGCTGCCGCTGACATCGTACGAGCCGCGCACCATGTGCCTCGCCTGCTACAGCAAGGACAAGAAGTGGTACCGCGCGCTCATACGCTCCTACAATCCGGTTGCCAAGCAGGCCGAGATCACCTACGTCGACTACCTGAATTCTGAGTCGCTGCCGGTGAAGCAGCTGCGCCAGTATCCCTCCGAGTTGCTCAATTGTCCGCTGCGAAACTTTCGAATGCGTCTGCACGGCGTGCAGCCGAATCCGCGCATGCGCAGCAAGGACGTCATACAGGCGCTGCAAAATCTCATCTGCAAGCGAGTGCTCTACGCGCGCGTCAAAAAGGAGGCGTGCAAGATGTCCTCCAACAGCGCGGATCACTTCTTTAGCGGCAACAGCGGCGCCAGCAGCCTCATTGAAGTCGCGCTCTACGATTCCAGCAGCAGTTCCTCAGCGTGCCCCATCTACGAGCCGCTCATACAACAGAATTTCTACAATCGTATATAATAATATTAGTTGTTACAGCCGCACCGATGCTATGCCTTCGCGTCAAAGCAATGCACTTTTTTGATTTACCTTATTTTACATTATTACATTATTCGTTATCTTTTTTGTTTGCCTTGAGCAATGGATTTGAGTTTTTACATTCCCGCTACTGAAAATGGTAATTTTATGTTTTTTTATACTTGAGCGCGTACTCGCATTAACTTTTTCATTGCATATTTTGACGTTTATATTCCTCGCAGCTCATGCTGTAAATTATCTTATGGAATAAAAGATATACTAAAGTTCATTTGATTTTGTTATTGGTCTTTACTTGAAGCAGAGCCATCTGGGTCTTTAGTAATACGAGATGACAATCCGCTAAAAAGTGAGTACGACAATTTCTAAAGAATTTCAATAGAAAACTGATTGCCAGCGTTGAAACCTTTTTTAAACGAATTTTGCTTTCTGTTATAGAAAGTAATTTTTACTAATTGAGCCATTTATTTTGAAAATGGAGTAAGTCCATCTTCTGTTATTGCGAGATATATGAGCTTTTATATTTGAAAGTGGAATTTTCGCATTAAGTTCATAAAAATATGAATAATACAATTACATTTGATACTTACGTTTGCTATGAAATACATTTTCCCACTCAATTGTTTTCTCAAAAGAAGCTTTAAATTTTTGTTGCTCAACAGTTTCAAAAGATAAAAGGATAACAGTGTACACATTATTTTGCTGATGAAATTTGCTTTTATTTGAAATGTTTGCAATGCATTATTTAGTCGTCATCGTCGTTCTCGTTTTCATCTTCTCGTCGTGACTTCATGAATTCCTTCATTTTATTTATATTATTATTATAATTATTAATGCTATAAATTTATGGGAAAGTCCTTTTTTGTTTTATTTCATTTTGCATTTTTTTAATTCTATATGTATTTGTATATGCATAGTTTAGTTTAGTTTAGTTTATTTCATTATTATTGGAAACTTACGGCTAAACACTTAAAACGCAAACATGCAATTTACGCTTACAATTCACACACGTAAACAATTCAATTCAAATTCACAAGTTTTCGTCGCTACTATTGCTGAGGTTAATCTGAATAGCCCATTCGCGGCTATGCTGCTCCACCCATTAACGCTGCCACTAATACACACACACATACGCAATCAAAATGCTTTAAATTTGTTTAACTAAATGAAGTGAAGTACGCATTTAATTGCAGCAAACTAAGCCTGGATTGTGAGCTACTAAGAACGCTGAGGAGGGGTACGGGAAAAGCGAATTTCAATAGAAATATATACTTTTAACGAAATTAGAATAAACAAAATTTTCGTTGAAGTTGTCAAAAGAATATGTGCTATCTTCTCATGCGAAAAAATACGAATTCATCGAAAAGTTTATCAATTGATACAAAATAATAAATTTTGACTGTTACGACGTTAAAATTTTTTTTCTAAAAAAAATCTATTTAACTCTGCTCAGTTGTGCTAAAATTGCTAGTAATTTTTCTTAAAAGGTCAGTAGTGCAAAAAGAAACAATTTCAATGGCATTTCTAGCAAAAATTGGAATTAGGCAGGTTCCAGATTTCAGATTCGAGTGTAATTGAAGTGAAATCACATCGAATTCACTGTTTGGTTCTACATTTCACTTTTTACACAATATAAAAAATATACAAACTATAACAGTCGCATTTTTATTATTTGACTATATGATAAAAAGAAGCTAGACGCAGCACTATCAGCAGCCAACTGCACGCTTAGGCCAGTGAGTGAGAGGGCCACTTCGCTGGGGACTTAAGACAACAAATCGCCTACAATCACACGCATAAATTTGCTTTAATATATGTTTCTGTAATTGAATTTCATTATTATTACGGGCTCAAATTGGCAGTGAATTTATAGAAATATTTTATTTCTGCATTTCACTTGCAGAGTTCGTCGTAGTCTTGAAATCGTTAAATTTGCTTACTTGTTTTCGCTAGAACACACAGAAACATGGATAATTATCATACAATGTCAAGGGCTAAGTATTTGAGAAGATTAAAGTGCTTTCAAACTTTACTCATAAAATACTACGCACATCAACACATACACAGCGAAACCCTGAAAAGTAATTTGCTCTGGATTCGGCGTGCATGCGCTGCGGAGGCCAGAAGACCTGGAGGAATCATCGATGCAACAATTGCACAGACTATCAAAGTAGACAAGGAATGCAGAATGCAACAGCAAGAGGGGGAAACATATGGACGCAAGCTGAGCAGCAAATGTAATGAATACCAAAGGCGACTGACTGACGGCACTGAAGAGTATGTATATCAAAAATCAAGCAATAGAAGCAGAAAAGAAGAAGAAAGTCCAAGGATGTCAAAATAGGCAAAAAATAGGCCATTTAAATTATTGTGCTGCTAAAAACACAAGTGGATATTCAAAACTGGAGCTACTTTAGCAATGACGAGCAAACGTAGAGTGCTCGCGCTTTACTGTGATTTTTCTTAAAAAAACAAATACAAAATTGTCTGTTACAAATATTTACATTTTATGTGTTCGTTTTCTAGCGCTTGCATTGTCAATTGTTACACGCTCGAAAGTTGGTTGCTTCACCTTCGCATCGCCTCGTAAAGTTGTATATTTAAATGTATGTGTAGTTGTATTTGTAATTCTGCATATTGCATACCTACTCCTTCAGCATATTTTCTTTAGCATAATTAGTATTTTTTCACATATGACGTTCATTTATTTACTTAAATTAATTAATATTAAACTAATTCAATTTTGTCGTTCTTAAAACGTTTGCGCCGTCTCAAAAGAACGCGCAACGAGCATGTTTCAAAGTAATACATTTTCCAATTTGAGAAGCATTTGCATTTCGAAATAACACAACTTTTTCAATTCTTAGTAATTAGAAATTAAAACAAGAACTAAACTTACATACATAATTAGAAGATGAGAACCAAATAGTTATGCACTCAATGCAAATGTTCTTTAGACACGCAACGTAAAAGCGAACGTAATTTAGTTTGTTAGCATGTAATGTAATTTTGTAAAATTAAGCATAGCAACAAATTTCGCTAAATTAAATTTACTAATAGTTTGCAATAGTTATTTTTGTTTACTTAACTGCACTTAACTTATATAAACCAAATTTAATTACATACATTTGTTTTTATTGTATATGTTATAAGATTTGTTTTTATTGCACTGAAATAAGGAGAAGTAATTTCATAAAAAAAACGCTTAAAATGTAGAAAAATCAAATTCAAAGAAAAATCAATCAAGTGTAGCCTAAGGTTAGCGCGCTGGACTTTACTGGTTGTGTGAGGACGTCGATGGCCCAAGTGCCAAGTTGGCGCACTACAAAAGCAGGCACTGGCTCTCTACTCTCGGTCCTTTATGCCAAATAGCTAATGCAAATGCAAATACCAAAATGAGTAACAATATTAGCGTGCATAGAAAATATTAAAATATTATTTCAAATATTAATAATATTCATTTGCATAACTTACACTTGTTTCGCTCTTACAACTAAAGGCTAGGTAAATCAAATTCAAAAGCTTTATCTTAAACCAATTGAAAAAATTAAACAAATTACATATTTCAACAATTAAATATGCTTGCGAAAAAAATGTAAATATTCTAGAAAGAAAACAAAATTCTCTGTACAGCTGCAGAGCAGCAGCTGAATTCCACTTTGGTGCGTGCTCGCTTGCGCTTACGCCTCCACTGTGAACGGATCTCGGGAGTGGTGTATCTTCAGATGCTTGTTGTGGTTGGTCTTCGTGGTGGAGCTCTTGCCGCAAATGGTGCAGACGAAGGGCCGCTCACCGGTGTGTATGCGCCGATGCTCGATGAGATAGTAGTGCCGATGGAAGGACTTCTTGCACAGGTCGCAGGTGAATTTCTTATTGCCGTGGTGCTCGCGCCGGTGCCGCATGTAGTTGTACTTGCGTATGAACTTGCAGCCGCAATACTCGCACGTGTACGGCTTGATCTGCTTGTGCGCGTTTATGTGGTTCTTGTAGTCGACCTCGCGTACGAACGCTTTGGGGCAGTGCTCGCACTTGAAGGGCTTGGCGGTGCGGTTGGCGTGCACCCATGAGTGTATCTTCAGATTCCACTTGGTGGAGAAGGACTTGTTGCATATTGGGCAGTCGTGCTGCGTGTCCATCGAGTGCGTGGCCATGTGCGCTTTGATCGACGACTTGGCGAAGATCTGCTTGCACATGGGGCACTCCATTGGTGCGGTGTAGTCGAACTTGTCCGAGTGCGCGAGACGTATGTGCCGGCTCAGCGAGTTGGCGTGCACGAAACGGTCACAGCAGTAGGGGCAGCACTTGGGTTTGGGGTCGTGCGTTTCCTTGTGCCAGAGGAAGCGCGCCTTCGACGGCAATACCTCGCCGCAATGGCAGACGTACTCCTTCTTGCGTATGAGTTGCTTGCCGTGCCGCTTGCGGTGCTGTGTGAGGTTCGAGTAGCGTTTGAAGTTTTTACCTGCAAGGAAATGGGAGTCAGTGGAAAAGCTTTAATATGAGGAAACGCTATGCACTTACCACAAATCTTGCACTTGAGCGGCGTGAGGCCGGTATGCATGCGCATGTGCTCCACGAGCGCGCTGCGCACCACAAACTTCTTGTCGCACACGCTGCAGCCGAACTCCTTCCAGCCCAGATGCCGCTTCAGATGCAGCGAGAAGTTCTTCCAGCGGTGGAATTTCTTGCCGCATGTGAAACACTCGGCCGGATGCTCGGTGAGATGCGCATCGTACAGCTTCACCGAGGTGAAGTTCTGCCGACAGATGTAACAGAAAAAGATAGAGGTTTCGATGAACTTCTCCTCGAACTCCGACAGCTGTTGGTTCTGCTTCAGCGTGGATATGTTGTAGGAGACCAGCATTCGGTAGAGCGTGGCCAACTTGGTGGCAGGCGTCGAGACGGAGAGCGGCTGCTGCAAGCTCAGTTTACTGTCTTCCGCGGAGAGCTCGCCATTCTTGGCGTCGCCGCTAATGGCGGCAATTGTGCTGACGCTATTTGCAGTGACATTGTCCGGCGAGTTGGACGCCAATGCCAAGGCTTCCTTCTCGTCGATGTACTCCGATTTTGGCGCCACACCTGCGCCGATTGTCAGCGCGACTTGCTGCTCCGCGTGCTCCACCTCGATCTTTACAATGGCCTGCTTCGAGTCCTCCATGATGTCGGCCACTTGTGGCAAGAGCAGATTGCCACTAGAGGAAGAGCCTGCTGTCGCAGTTGTGCTAGCCAATTCACCGCTGGTGATTGTGGCCGTCGTAGCCGTGCTATTGCCCGTGCGTAAGCAAACCAAGCGACGATTCTGGCGCACGTAGTTATGCTCGTCGATCATGTGCGAATTGCGATCCTTGAGCTTGGAGAATTCGGCCATGCAGTGAGTACACTGATAGATCTTCTTGCGTGGCGGCTTCACTTGCAGCCCGCCACCCGCCGATGCAGCAAGACCAGAACTGGAGGAGGCAACGGCAGCAGCCGCCGCAGCAGCAGTCGATGGACCAGCCATCAAAATGGAACTGTGAGCTTGCTGTTGTTGCTGTTGTTGGGGCACTTGCAAGTTGTATTGCTGAGCTGGGTGCTGCTGGTGCACCACGAATTGCTGTGAAGTGATTGTGGATGTTGGCTTTGCACGGCTGGCAGGCGCCTTCTCCGCGTGCGTATCGCGTTTGCGCTTCTTTTTGTTCGTCGCAGCTGACGTGGAGGGCAGTACGTCCGGGTGCTCTGCTGTGCTGACAGCGTTTGTCGACGCACTCAAGTCGTGCACCGTAAAGTATTCATCGTTGTTCCAGCCATTCTCCTGTTGGAATATGCCGGGAAATGAGGTCTTGAAGAAGCGCGCCGAAATGTCGCCGTACATCTGCAAGCGATGAAAAACACATTGTTAGGCTTCAGAACTTTAATTAAGCATGAAAATAACACCATCCAACAAATTCACACTTTTCCCTCTGACTGGCATAAGGTATCTCTTTAATTTGATCACACACATTAACACCTCATAACCAGACTTCTTCCAACACATCACCATGTTTTTTTTTTGTCGGAATATGAAAAACCTACCAGCACGCAGACAAGTATTTGTCCATTGTACTGGTAAGCCAATTCCTTTTACTGAAATCTTCCTGAGCTTTTAATGAATTAGATTATGATTAAAAAATGTATGTATATTAATAATTGCGATAGTATTTAGTATAAAATATTTTCTAATTTAGTACAAATCCATTAAAATCAATCTTAAATGCATTTTTCGGTGGAGATAAAATTTTAGCAATGTTTTTTTGATTTTTAAAATTCATTGCTTCGTATGCGATTACGAAAATCGATAAGGCAGATAAGGTTGAAACTCCACTGTATTAAAAAAAACGGAGAAAAAACAATTAGAGTAATATACCCTCTAGTCGGAAAAAATATATAAATTTGCTGATGTAATCACAAAATAGGTTTACCGGTTGGCTCCAAGAGTTCTCAATATCGCAGTTGCTCTCCTGCTCGGAGATCTCTCCCTTGGCGGGCATCTTCTCATCGGTGCGAATGTTCAGTCCGTCCGTAGTGCAGCCACCGGCCAAGCTGCTCTCGGTGGCAGCGGCGAACGAGGACGAAGTAGACGACGCGGCCGCCTGCACACCAACAAGACTCTCGCGCTTGCAGGCGTCCAAGTCCAAATACTTGCCCACGACGTCGCCGCAGCCATCCACAGCCGCACTGCAGTCCACAGCAAGCGCCGCCTCAAAATCGGAATTCGCCGTGGAAGCCGCGTGGTGGTACCACTGCGAAATGGGAGCCGCATCGAAGCGATTCTGCTGCTGCTGGTGTTGTTGTTGTTGGCCGTTGTGTTGTTGTCGGTGTGTGGTGTGTGTAGAACTGGAATCCTCAATGGTAATGGAATTGCTGCCGGAGGCGAGCGTGGCGGCGGTTGTTGTGTCCTGCGCCTGTGTATAAATCGGCGAGAAGCTGATGCCCTTTGCGTCCACCTGCTGCGCAACATTGCCGCCGCCATAGAGGAAGCTGAAAGCATAATCGGTGAAGCTGTGCTGCTGTTGTTGTTGCTGCTGTTGGCTCTGCTGTTGCGGCTGCTGATTGTGGTGCGAGTCGTTAGTGGTGGCAGCCGAGGAGCAATGGACCACGTCGGATGCCGATTGCGAGGAATACGAGGAGGATATTACGATCTCCTGCACCACGTCGCTGCCATCGGTAGCAATGTATTCGTCATCGCAGCGCAGCGAGGAAACTAACAAGCTGCTGCAATCGCCTACAGCTGTCGTTGCTGCTGCTGCTGCTGAATTTGTTGCTTTTGTTATTGTGGCAGCCAAACTTGCGGCAGTGGAAAAAATCGATGTGGATGAAAGGAAGTTCGCTGCTGAGTTTGTGTGCTTTTTCGAATTGGCGAAATCGAGCAACACGCGTGCCGCATCGTCAGCAACATGTTCTTGCGTTGTCTGTAACTCAATCAAATCCGTGTGTGCCGGCTCCACTTTAAGCAAAGGCTTCGGCTGCTCTGCTTCATTTTGGGGTGGTAACTGTTGTTGCTGCTGCTCCTGTTGCTGCTGGGCATGCAATTTCTCCTCTTTGCATACAAGATCGAATTTATGTTGCTGTTGTTGTTTTTGCTGCTGCACACCCAACTTCAAATGTTGCTCTAAAATGCTGATGTTGCTGTTGCCACTGCTGCCTATGGCATGTTGTTCATATGTCGTCGCATTCGGCTCGCTCTTGATAAACACATCTGCCGGCAGTGTTGCTGCTTCCTGTTTTTGTTGTTTTTCTTGCTGTGGGTGCTTTTGTTCCCTTTGATTAAATTTCTGTTGCTGCGCTTTCGCCGATGTTGTTGGTGAATCATCGGCATTAGACATTTTGATTGTTGTTGTTGTGCTTGTTGTTGTTGTTGCTGTTGCTATTTCATGTTTTATTGCTGTTCTATTGTTGGCATTTGTATCAGTCTTTATGGATTTTGGCTTGATAACTAGTTTCTTTGGACCCTTCTTGAGCGGCGGCGGTGGTTGTTGTTGTGTTTGTTGTGGGAATGCACTAGTTTCAGTATTGTTGCATTGCTGCTCGTCTTGCAGTTCATGTTGTTGCTTTTCTGCTTCTTCTTCTTCATCTGCTGCTAGTTCAGTTTTCAACTGAAGCTGCGACTGCGACAGATCTTGTGCAACATATTCCTCCTCCTTCATGCTTGCAATATTATTTGTTAGTGCAACATGCTGCGCACTTGTGCAAGGCGTAAAAATGCCATAACGTTCGGCAGCATTAGTTTCTATTGCCAGCTGCTGGTGTTGTTGTTGTTGTTGTTGATGATGTTGAGGTTGATGTTGTTGCTGCTGCTGTTGACTAGTTGTTGCCATGCGTATGACGCTCGTCACATGACTTGCACACGTTGCTGCTGTTGCTACTGCTGCAACATTATGCTCATTCGCAATGTACTCCCAGTTCTCCCTTTTCAGCTCGGCTTCTGCTTTTATTGTTGTGGAGTTTTCAGCGTTCTTCTTCTCATTTAGGCTAGTTTCAATTTTACTACAATTGTTTTCAACTAATTCATCAGTCTCATGTTTGTTGGCGATTGTAGGTGGTGGTTCGGTTTTGACCTCAACTGCAGGCGCTGCTTCCAATTCATTTTGCGGCTGCTCCTGCTCCTCTATTTCCATGCGACTATCATCGTCGTCTTGCTGTTGGAACTGCTGCTCTCCGTCTGCCTCTGCCTCCTCCTCCGCTGCTGATTGCATTTCCTGCATTTCATAGTCATCGGGTGGTTCTTCCTTTTCCACCTTGAGCAGTGGCATTGGCGCAGTGCCGGCAAACTTCGCACGCTGCGCTGCTATTTTGCTAGACGCTATAATGTTGCCTACTAAATCCAAGTATTCCTTCAGATCCAATTGCACGTCGCTCAGTACGGTTATGTGGTTCTTGGAAGATTTTCTGCGTGCGGTCGGAACTGCATTATTTGAGTTGGAATTCATAGCTGAGTTGGAATTGGAACCTCCACTAGCCGCGTTTAAGCTGGCTGAAGTTTCTTGACTCGGCTGCTTCCCGCTAAGCTCATTTTTCGTCTTCTGATCCACAGCATCACTCTCTTCCTGATCACTATCGCTAGCAGCGCTCATGAAATCTTGGTGTTCGTCTAGCAAGCATGAGTCACTCTCATTCTTATCTGTTCTTATATGTTCGGCAGCATCTTCCTCTGCAGCCTCATTAGTATCATCTTCCTCCGCCTCTTCGTCGTCATCTTCATCATCGTCGTGTATGTGCAGAACACTGGGCGGCGACTGATAGATGCGCTCAATCACTGAAAATTCGCCGTTGTCCTTCTCGACGCACTCAACGATGTGTTTTGGTGTCTCCTGCACAATGAAGTCGCCATTATCACGCTCGAGGTAGTGCGCCACGGGCGACTCAGCGTAACGCAACACCGATGAAGGCGAGGGGGCCGCTGGTGGAAAGAGTGCGGCGTAGGGAGAATTCGTTTGACGGCTGTTATTGTTGCCAGAGGAATTGAAGCCAACGCATGCAATGCTATTTGATGTTGAGGCGACAACGGAGGGAGCTAGTGTTTGTTGTTGCGGCGCTTGTGCAGTCGGCATTGGTGTAGCTGTAGTTGCTAGTAATGGTGTTGCACGTTGCGAGGCATTTACAAGTTTTTCTTGACTGTTTGTGCCATTGGAAATGCTGGCAACAAAGTGTTGCTGCTGCTGTTGTTGTTGTGGTGGTGGTTGTTTCTGCTGCATAAGATCATCCAAATACTTTGGCTGTTGGCCAGCTGCTGATATTGTTGTTGCTGGTAGCGGCGGTGGTGGCAGTTCAGCAGCGGCTTTTCCTTGAAACAAGTGATTCGTTGTGGTTACTGCGTTTGACGGCGGCGGCGGTGGTGCAGTGTGGTGGGATGACGGTGGAGGTGCAATTCGCAAGTGCTGTTGTTGTTGCTGTGATGTTACAGCCGGAATGGCGACAGCAGTATGTTGCTTGTTTTGGTTGTGCTGAGATCGAATTTGACTGATTGCGGTGCCATACGCGGGCGGTGGTTTCTGATGTTGCAACTGTGTTGTTGGCTGATAGGAGAAGAGCTGTAGAGTAGAGAAATTTGATGAATTTATAGAGAAAATAAAACTTAATGATGCCACTAACCTGCAACGGAGGTGGCGGAGGCAAATTTGGGGAATATATAGTTTTCATATTTTGTGGTTGCTGCTGTTGATGCTGTTGATGTTGCTGCTGTTGATGCTGCTGCTGTTGATGCTGTTGCTGTAAATGGAGCTGCAAGTTTGTGTTTGTCGCTGACGGTGAAGCAGTAAACAACGTGTGCTGCAGCGTCTGAAATGTGTTGGGCAACATTTGCTGGGCAGCAGGCAGAGGTGGAGGCGGCGGTAGAGAGCTAGCAACATGCCGATGTGCGTGTGCGGCCACAGAAACATGTTGTTGTAGCAGCGGCGCTTGTTGTTGCTGGTGTAATTGACTGTTTGCAGTTTGGATCTGCTGCTGCTGTTTGTAGCGATGCGCGGCAAATGTGCTAAAATCCGATGGCATTGCCGACGCGATCTCAGAAACCACACTGCTGCTCCCACCAAGTTGATATGATTGCATTGTAGCACTTGGAGTTTGCTGATTGAACACAGGCTTCCAGCCATCGCCGCTATTAACACCTCCAGCTGCAGCAGCACATTGCGTATTGGACATGTTGTCCTCAGCATGCTGTTGTTGCTGCTTTTGTGGTATTGTTTTTGCTGAAAATGTTGCAGCGAAATTCGGATTTTGGTTCGAAGTCGCTGTTGGCGTTGTTGTTGCAGAACTTTGCGACGCGCAGGAGTTGCTCGCGGAATTGCTATTACTCAAATCCGGCTCCTTATCCGGCCCGGACTTGACATCAATTTCCGGTTTTTTCTCGCCCTGACACAGCGCTGCTGCCACAGCACCGCTTACTGCGCCACCTGTCATGGTCAGCTGTACGAGCGCCTTGATCACCTGCTCCTTGGGATGCGTCTCCAAGTGATCGGAGAGGTTCATACCCGCGTGCAGGAAGAGTGTGCACACAGGGCACTGCACGTTTTCCACCATTTTGGCGGTGCGCGCTTAGTGTTGCTTCTGTTCCGAACTTGACTTAATGCAAAGCAAATATAATATATTTGCTTTCGTAGAATGATTCACTCCGAATCATAAAATTGCTGCTGCTATATGCGACCACATCGCGGACAATTCATTCGTGTTCAAATCTGGAAGTAAACAAACGGTATGAGTTGAAATGATGACATGGTTTTCGAATGAAAGTCTATGTAGAAGGTGGGACGCAAAGAATTCAGGATTTAAATAAGCAGATCACTTATAATTCAGGCCGATCTCCAAAGATACAAGGCATCAACAACGTTGTGGGGGGTGTAATGTTTTTGATTCTCTTAAAATTATTGAGTGATTATAATTTTATAAATTTAAAGATATAAACACGTTAAATAAAAATACCCTTTTTATCAAGTTCTTTCTGATTTGCAGATTTGGAGCTCAGCCTAGTTTTGACTTTCCCTACAAGTCAAACGTTTTCAAAACAATATCCTATTGACTCTTTTTAAAATCTATTATTTTTTACAATTTTAAAATTAGTACACAAATAATTTAACGTTTTTTCTTATATAACGGTATATAGTATATATTCGATATATTATTTTCGAATTTCTGATTATGTTGGAGAATTTCATATAGAAATAAGTATAGTTATTGTTCTTTGCCAAAAAAATATGTATGTTTATAGAAAGAATAGTTATATGCCTAGATACCTTGTAAATGAGAAGAGGATCCAGCATGGAAAGTAAAAATATTGCACATCTGCATTAAACATGAAAAGATTAACATGTTGGAATGCAAGTTTTTTAAATAAATAATTGAAGTGCAATAAAAAGGCTCAGGGTCAACACTTTACGGATGCTGCGAGACTGCGGTCGACTTGAAAGGCCATTGCCTCCTTCATGGCCAGACGAATATACGTGACGTAGCCAGCTGTCAGCAATAACAGCGAAAGAGAGTATAATGACATGATTAGCGCTCGGCTGGTTGGCGGACTGGACTGACTGACGGACGGAGTGGCCTACTCGCTGCTCCAAACACCCTTGCAAATGTGCCAAGCGGGTACAAACAAATGTGGTATGGCATGCACACGCCCAATTATAAGTCCGAACTTGTATCGCAAGTGGAAACAGACGGATGGACAACACAGACGGGCGGGCAAAATGTTTGTATGTACATACGTACCAATTACCAAATCGCTAATTACGCTGCTCAATTTCAAAAATCCATTGGTCAGTGCAAACTCAAAACGGAACAGCAGCGATTGCCAAGAAACAACAAAAATCAAAAGTCAAAAACAAAATGGCTTATGACAAAGACAATGCACGGGCAAACAACAACAGCCACAGCAGAACAGCGACAACAACCACAAACAAAAACAATCACAGACAAATGATAATAATTTAAACATTCTTACGCGAATAAAAAGTGAAGAAAAAAGCAACAACGTGAAACAACGAAAAAGAAAAAAAACCAGAGATATAAATTATAATGACAACAAACAGTGGCAGAGAATAAGCAATATATAAAAATAAAGAAAAAAGAAATTAAAAAGATAAATTACAAAAGTAGGAACTACAGTTGAGGACACGATACCGCGATATCGAGCGATAAGAACTCATAGAAGTATCGAAATATGTATTTATGGAGTATAAAGTATTCCTCACCTAAAATATTGATATGGAAAAATATCGAATCTGATTAACTGCTTAAAAATCTAATATTATTTTTAATAAGTGTATATAAAACTTTTTAAAATCAAATTAAACCTTTCTTGATCAATAACAAAAAATTCGGTATTGACTCTGATTGTTGTGAAGCGTTTGTTTGCCCCTTTTATTTTAGGAATGACGGAAAAACAAGCAAAAAAATTACTGGCACAAAACACTTTGAAATTTTGTATTTCCAAAAATCCAGCGCGATACTAGTGATATATTCACACAATTGTTCGGATTTTAAAGCGACTGTTTTGCGCCCACATTGGAAGTTCAATTCGATCTTTGGTGAAAATTCGCAGTGTCAATGAACAAAGTCAAGATATTAATATCAAATATAAAAGAAACTTACATAACTTGTCGATATGCCCAAAACATCGATATTGATCAATCAAAATGTGGCCTTTTAACCGTCATTTGAATAACTAATAATTAAAACAATCGATAAATTATGTACCTATAATAAGGCTTATGAGCTTTGAATTGAAAACCGAGTATATCCTTTATTCAAATAATTTAAAATTAATAATAAAAAACTATTGGCGTAAACGAGGATTAGGCCTAGCTTTCTCGCATTAACTTGTGTATGCTGGTTCTTTTTCAAGCATAAATTAATGGGAAACAAGGTTTCTCCTTATTTTTTTTTTATTTATTTAACCACTATAATTCAATCGAAGCACTTTCGTAGTATCTACGGAAATTGCAATGCAAATTTGTTTCTGATCAACAACTAATTTTTTCTATTCGGATTTTCAGGAAATTAGCAGCGCTTAACTCTTTTAATTTCATATCAATGGTTAGTAGTACCTAGTAATTTGCTGAAAATATCCTTAAACTGTAAAAATTTCATTTTTAATTTTACTATTTACAGCAAAAGTCATATAAAATATGATTGGAGGTTTATAACATAACAACCAATATTTACCGAAATATAAAATTTTTGAGTACTGATTGTAGCAAAAATAAAATTTTCATGATCTTAATCAGAACTTTTTACTTTGGCTTAAAAAAAATCGATCCAAATATCTCCTATAGTGATATTCCTAAGTGAAACTCAGCTGCGGAAATGCCGAAAACATTTTAGCCACTACTGTTGAATGCGAATGCATCAAAACAACAACAAACAGAAGATTAATAACAACACCCAAAGCAGCAAAACAACAACAAACGAAAATATCCCAAGAGTAACATCAAAACAATGCGAAAGCCCAGAAGCCTTTTCTACCTGACAAAAGCATGTGGAGTACGGTATAAAGCGTACAACAATAGCAAAAACCCGCATACGAAAATGGTAGAATGCGTGCAGAGGTAGAGAAACTGCAGGCGAAAAGGTAAAAGAAATCCACCAGAAACGAAGCAGGAACAGCAGCGACCACGCCGAGAGAAATATCAGCAATACAACGAACAGAGCAACAACACAACAGGGCCAGCGTACCACCAAAGCTCCACAAAAAAATAAAAAATAAGTAAGAAAAAAACACACACACCAAGAGGTGCGAAGTGCGAACAACTTTCGAACAGCTTTTATTTGTATTGGTGTGAGCGACTGAAGAAGATGTGTGAAGGAAGGACTCTTTGTGTTTTGCCATACACTCTGGAGACAAACCGAGTCGTTGGAGCTCCTGCACCACTGCGACGAGTAGACAGAGCATGGAAAACAATTACAACAAGCATGCATAAACAACAACACCCAACAAGCAAATGATGTGAGCTGAAAAAAATGAGTGAAATATGGAACCACTCGATACGTTGGTATTATTGATTATTCTGACAGAGACCCTGAACACGCTGCCTAAATCACACACCACGGCAAAGTAGTATAAATGTTACTAAACGGAAATATGCAAATGCTAATGGCAGAGAAAAATCAAGTATATGCCACGCCTAGTCTCCACTATAACAGAGGTGTATAAAATCGCATTACATGACAATTTGAAAGAAATTTAAACTGCATATGAAGAGCATTCGACGTTGGATATGATGTGATTTTAATAAAACATGAATCTTAAATTCGTCGATAATGACTAAAAGACACTGAACGAACAAAGAGCAGAACGACTGTGCAGCAAAAAGGAAACAACGTGGGTAGTTGAAAGGAATGTCACGAGCAGCGAAGTGAATACAATTCGAAGGACTACTGGTTTGAGCAAGATTCGGGCGAGAGTGCGGGCTCCAAGCGATATTGATTTTGTTGTGTGCCATTCTCGGGAGGCGGCACAAAGCCTAAGGAAAGATGTATGCGCACATCACACGTAAAAAGAGACACTTCCGAAAGAGGCACACCGAAAAATGGTCGATTTCACAAAACGAATGGCCGCATGCCGATTAAACGCATTTTAAATTAATTACATTATAAAAAATCTACATAAATGACCTCTGATTCGGCCTCACCGCCACTCTCTGAGGCTACTCGTTTGCCGGCCTGTGCCTACCTTTGCTGCGCTATGGTGAGCACTCGGTTGGTCGTCGACGGATGGCGATGTCGTGGTTGATGACGGCGCCGCGACTCGTCGTTGGTTGCTGGAAATGATGATCGTTTTCAATGCCTTCCACACTCAGTCAGTCATTCGCCCTTCTTTATCGGTCTTTTTTGTAATGTACATATATGTGTATTGCTTTATTGCTTTGATTTTTCCCTTATTTTGTCTTCTCGTCTTCTCAACGCTATACTCAGCACGCACAGAGCACCACACAACGTCGCAATTCAGTTTTTTTATTGTATTATTTCTTGCTTTTCAATTGTGTTGGTTCGTATTTTATTTTCGCCCAAGGAAAATGCAGTCAGTCCTGTGTCATTCATGTGTGGATTGCTTGTTCTTGTTTCTTTGTACACGGCACGAAATACAATGCGGAATATTTAAATCGACGAATTTGGAATTTGTGGAACACAAATGCGCAGAGGAAACCCAATTTGGAACGTAACCAAGTAGCGATTCTCGTATTTGGTTCCACTGCTTTGCATATACATATACACTTGTACGCACGGCTCCACTCGGAGAATTCCAATTGCCAGCAGTCCAGATCAATCAATAATTGGTGGAAGGCAGGGTCGATGATGTTAGCAGAAGGGATGCGTGTGTTCGTTTTTCCGACAAACAGTTGTGTGCTGCTGCTGCGGTGCTACTCCTTTTCTAGCGCTACTGTTCTCCTTTTTCTTCTTTACCCCCCTACACTTCTACGTCTGTGCGAGATTCACTGCTGTTGCTGCTGCTCCTTGCTCGGTTGCTTTTCAAGTCCGTTCGCTACGGGAGCACTTCAGCTTGCAGCCTGGGAGTCTCACGTTCAATGACACAGAAATTTCGTTTTCTTCTTCACACACTCCTTCGTCTGCTTCACTACCTCCTTTTGTATTCGTAATGGTGTATTGGTGTCACAAAAGATTTTTCACTCGCCCAATCCTCACATTTAGTTCGCGAAATCCATTCTACAAATATCGAAAAACGCTTTTCCACTAGTTTTTTATTAGATTTCCACAAGTTGTATGCATTTTTCTTTGCATTTTAAGGTAGAAAAACCAAATTGAAAAATTTCGTCGCAGACACAGAATTAGACAATTTAAAATGTAGTAGATTCAGTTCGCGACTGGAGTTGCCACGCGTGTCAGTATTTATAACACAGCAGCGAAAAACCAAACAGCTGTTGCAGATTTTCATGTTTCTTTTAATTGGTAGGAACTATTTTGGTAAAACTAATTTATAGTAATAAGAAATATAAAAGATAATTCACTCGAGGAGAGAAACAAACCAGAAATAAACAAGCTGATATTGTTAATAAACGCTCTGGTGGTAGAAAAAACCATGGCGAAAAAAGTTAAACCAGAAACATTTGAATGCATGAAATTTGATAAAAAATTGTTTAGGTTCTAATTGCGGAAATAGTAAGTATGTAGTAAATTCTCTTCGTGCATTACAAATTAGCCTAACCTCACTTTTCAGATAGGTTCAAATTGTATATACATCTCTGTATTCTAGGTATCTTTGCGTGCCATATCTGTTTAACATATGTGAATACGCGTTTTTCTTTTGTAGATTGTTGGGAATTTAAATTGAAATAAATAAGTTGTAAAAAATTCAACAAAATGGGTGATAAAAATTCGGAGCAAAGTATTATGGATAAATCCATGCGCTCAGTATTTGGTAAGTCAGCGAGCTATACTGCGGAAGAATGATTAACCTGTTTCGTTTTTCTTTTTGCCAAAAGTGGGCAACATTCCCTACGAAGCTACGGAAGAGAAGCTCAAGGAGATTTTCAGCGAAGTGGGCCCTGTGCTATCGCTCAAGTATTTTATTTGTGTCCGTTTCAATTTGCGCAAGCTACATTTATTCCCGTCCTCTACCAAACAGACTCGTCTTCGATCGTGAAAGTGGAAAACCCAAGGGCTTCGGTTTCTGCGAGTACAAGGATCAAGAGACGGCTTTGAGCGCCATGCGCAATCTCAATGGGTATGAAATTGGTGGACGTACATTGCGTGTGGACAACGCTTGTACAGAGAAGTCGCGTATGGAAATGCAACAGTTGTTGCAGGGCCCACAAGTCGAGAACCCTTACGGTGAACACTGTGATCCTGACCAAGCCCCGGAAATTATAACTAAAACAGTAGCCTCACTGCCGCCGGAACAAATGTACGAACTGATGAAGCAGATGAAGCTATGCATTCAAAATAATCCCTCTGAGGCGCGCCAAATGCTAATGCTGAACCCACAACTAGCTTATGCTCTGTTGCAGGCAATGGTGGTAATGCGCATAGTAGATCCACCAACGGCTCTGGTAAGCCAGTTAAAGTTTAAAAGTTGACTATAAGCTAAACATAATTTTTCTCAGGGAATGCTATTCAAGGCGAACCAGATGCCACCAGTACTTGGAAGCAATCCACTATCGGGCGGTCCACAAAGCATGATGGCCATGCCTAATTCGATGCAACAACAGCAGCAAGCGCCTATTATGGTCGGCCCGCCCATGCCTGTGCCAGGCCCCAATTTCAGTTCGATGCAGGGCGGCGACATTGACTTGCGCGCCATGAGTAGCAGTGCAGGTGCTCCGGCACCAGTCCCTCCGGCTAACATGGACCCACGGCAAATGGATCCGCGCATAGCACGCACTTTGGACCAGGACATGCGCTCACTGCCAAATCCTGTGCCACCGCCGCTTATGGATCCACGTGCTCAGCGACAAATGCCGCCGCAGCCGGTGATCAATTCACCAGTGGCATTCCCGACTGACCCGCGACAGCGCCCAATGGATCCACGTTTGCGCGGTGCAATTGGCGCTGCTGGCTCCATGTCGGCGCAGCAGACGGCACAGCAGCAGCTGCAGAATCGCTTGGCATCGAATTGCGGCATTCCCAACGATGCCTCCGACCAGGAAAAGGCCGCTCTTATAATGCAGGTGCTACAGCTGTCAGACGAGCAAATCGCCCAGCTGCCACCTGAACAACGCGCCAGTATTTTGGTGCTCAAGGAGCAGATTGCAAAGAGCACACAACGTTAGGAACTTGAGCTTGAATTCAAATAAATATTTTATATAGATTAACCCGTTCTGCATCTCAAGTGCACATCAAGTGAAAAGCACTCGTCTTGAACTTGGATTTAAAATAATATAAACATTTTATATAACTTTTGTGTTTTATTACAATCAAAATATGCATGCTTAATTATTTATTTTTTTGTTGCCAAAGACCTCATCTAAGACACCAACGCCTGGAACAGCTTTTGTACTGTGGTGTTCACTATTTGACGCAGCTGCTCGTCATCGGCGGAAGAAACGCACTGGAAATAGTAACTAGACGTTGCAAACAAGTTTTTGATATGTTGAGTATTGCGCTCCGGGACTTACCAATGTCTCCAAATCCACTTCAATCCGTTTGCCTGCCACTGTGACTGGCAGCACCTCGCCTTTGAATATCTTTGGTACGGCATGCTCGCCAAAGGTATCTTGCAGCGTTTCCATCAGACAATTCCGAAAGTGAATACGCTCGGATTTCGATTGTGCGGTGGTGCCCTTGATGCTAGTGCCGCCCATCTCCGTTTGCATGATGCAGGATAGCACCGAGTCGGCGAACATGTCATTCACCGGCGTAGCCTGCCACTCCATAACGATAATCTTTCCCTCCACCGTGAGCTCGATGCAGCTGAAGGCACGTATCTTCCGCTCGTCCTCCACGATGTCCACGGTACCAGCGCCACCGATGCGATCGAGTAACAACTTAAGTGTGTTCAAGGAACTGCTCCACGGTATGGATTGGCGTTGCGTAACCACAGACATGCTCATGTCAGTATACTCTATAGGAAAATTAAGGAATGTAAAGATTAGACTGCTTGCTATTTGAATAAATACTGCAATACTCACTGGACAAGTCCGAGGCAGCCAACAAGTGATACTTGAAATCCCGTTTCACGAGCACGCCCGATAATTTGCAGCCCACTTCCGGTTTGATAGCGGCCAAATTGCCCATTACTTTGGCTGTTTTCTCGCCGCGAAAGTATAGCTCAACGGAATGTGTATTACGTGGATTATAGAACTTAATATCTGTGGTTGCATCCGCCTCGTACTCGCGTTGCAGTGCCATCTTCAAGCGGGACATTTCGTTCTGCTCGCCGTGCACAAGCACCACGTGCTGCGGCTTCAGCAACCTTATGAACTCGCTCGTTTGTTGATAGTCTGTGTGTGCGGAGAACGAAATGTAGTCCACGGACATGTTCAACGGCAGCTTCTGTCCCGAGATCGTAATGATCTCCTCCGGCTCCGAGAGTATGGTCTTCGCCAAGGTGCCCTCAACACAGTAGCCAGCAATAATAACGCCATTCTTCGGATCGGTACACCAATTTTCAAAGAGCTCGCGCGATAAGCCACTCTGCATCATACCCGGGGAGGCCATAATCACGCATGGACCAATATCATCAAAGCTATCAATGCCCTTTAGGTTGGAAATGTGGCGGAAAACAAAAGGATTATTTACTGCTATCTGTCGGCGTATTTTGTCGTTCATCGCATTGATGTAAGTCTGATAGACTGCCATACATTTCTTGGCCAAAGACGAGGCATAATAGATGGGAATCTCATGTAGATCTGGATTCTGTGACCAGTACTCGTCTAAAATCAATAACAGTTCCTGAGCACGTCCCAGCGCAAACACAGGTATCAGGCAACGACCGCCCTGAGTGACGATCTTCTGCACCAGCGAAGTGAAACGGCTCTCCCGATCTTCGCGCTTCTCATGAATATGTGTGCCGTAAGTAGACTCTGTGATGAGTACGTCCGGTTTCGAGGTGGGTATTTCCGCTGCCATCAAGTGACGATCCTCTTGCCGGGAGAAATCGCCCGTGTAGAGTATTTTCACGCCAGCTATTTCAATCATGAACATTGCCGCGCCCAACACGTGGCCAGCATTATATGCACAGAAACGCACGCCCATTACATCTCGTTCCTCGTGGAAATTTATCGTCTCAATCTTTTCCATGGATGCCTCCAAATCCGCTTCTGTGTATAGCATTTGCTCAGTGGAAATGTTGCTTATCTTAATATAATCCGACAACATCCAGCGGTAAATAGCCTTGGTGGCATGTGTCATGAAACAGCGTCCACGGAAACTGGTCTTCATGAGGAACCACGGCAGCGCACCGCAATGATCCAAATGGAAACTAAGAGAAAGGGAAATTTGTTAGTTTCTTCGATATTATTTAAGACATGCAAACTTAACTGTGATATAAAAAGCAAGTCCACTTCGTCTGCCTCTATCAAGTCCACATATGGCAATGCGTCCATGCCCGAGAGTCCAGGATGTATGCCGCAGTCAAGCTGAGGCATTAGAAAATGTAAAATGACACTCTATACTATATTCAAAGTACAAATACTTGCCATGATCTTTTTGCCCTTAAACTCCAACATAATACACGATCTGCCCACTTCTTGTCCAGCGCCACTACAAATTAAGTTGGTTTATCACATCGCACTTATATTTCTTCTTTACTAAATATTCTACTTACAGCGGTTTTATCAGCAATAAATCACTTTCCTCCGCCGGCACTCGATCATCATTCCGTTGGGACATAATTAAAATCAAACAAACCAAATAAATCTTACTTTTATTGCAAATAATATATATATACTGCTAAATGGAAAAATGCCGGGAGGCTTCCGTTTAAATGCGTGTTGTCAATTGCCAAAAACAGATGTTCGCTTTGTTTACTTTATACCGTGAGTGCAAGTGAAGGGGATCAGTAAATAAAATTTCAAAATGAAAGGTGAAAATGAATATGGTGCTTCGCTGATTTCGTAGAGAATTGCAGAAATATTTGAAATAATATTTAAAATAATGAAATTTTTTACCACCATTAAAAAGTTTCACAAAAGACGTTTCGTGAAAGTAAAATTTGCACGTGGTAATGGGAGTAAGAACGAGACAGGAAAATTTCGTTTAACATTAACCAGCTTACTTAAAAAACTGATTGAATACTAAATGTCTTAACATGACCCAACATATTAACATACGAAGACCCAACATATTAACATGACCCAACATATTAACATACGAAGACCCAACATATTAACATGACCCAACATATTAACATACGAATCGTTGCAAACGATTAACAGCACAAAATGTTGAGCTGCGTTTTTTGACAGCACAAAATGGGCGATTTCTTTCAGGTGGCAGCGCTAATTGCTGAGTTGTTATCTTTTCAGATTCCTCCCCGCACCAGCTTTCGTTGTAACAGATGTCAGTGGTTTCCTGCCTTTCAGTTTCGTTCGGATGACGTTTGTTTTTGGATAAGAGTTTTGTCGCAGCGACAAAGTTGTTGAATTTTCTTCTAAAATCCTTTAACTTTATACATTTTGAAACTAGTAAAATCCCAAGTGCAATAATAAAATTTAAATGTGAAAATATTAAATAAAAAGGAGTAAATAGAAACTTCATAAGTTGTCCGAAGGAAAAATGACGTAAAGAGGAAAAAAGTCGCTGCGAAAATTGTAAAATTCAATTTACGCCAGCTAACTAAAAAGTCGTGAGAAATTAGAGAATCTGACGTAAACGCATTGAGTCATTGAAATTCCGTAAAAATGAGTAAACAAGAGACGGATTCTGATAGTTCGGAGGAGTTTTTCGATGCGGAAGACTCGACTCCAAATCGATTGTCCACGCTCAGGTTCGTCGTTGTCTGAGACCGTGTGTGCAGCTTTGTGGAAGGAGCGAGCGTTGAAAAAAGCGAAGCTCATGCCATTACGAATTAATTTCACTTTCTTTGCAGTCGCAAATCACGGGCAACCACAGCACAAACACCAGAGGAATTCATCTTTCCCGATCCGGCGGTTCGCGTGAACGCCTCCTCGGATAGCGACGCAACACCTATTGGAGCGGGCACTCCAGCCACCAGGAGTCCAACGAGCAGCCTCGGCGCACGCTGTCCCAAACAGGATGTTTTCGTCGAGCCCAAGCCGTTGCAGGGCATGGTAAGCAGTCTGCACCAAGTGCGGTCACAGTACGACTACAGTGTGCATGATTTGTGTGGTGAAGAGTGGGTGGTGGGGTGGTTGAAGGCCGTGCGAATTTAGGTGCGGCTGCGGTCGAGCCTGCATGAGTGCCGTTGAATTGTTTTATTTACATTTCATTAGTAATTTTTGTTCTTTTTACTCGGCCATTTATACATATTTTACTTCGTTCTCTTTCTTTGTGGTAGATGTATGCTCTGTTCCGCATTGATTGTTTCAACCTTTTGTTATTATTACATATAGCCACTGTTTGCCTACGCGCTTTGTCGCGGCCTCAGATTCGCTTTTCATATGTAAATTCGCTGGATATTCATTCTCTGTCCAGCAGCGGGGTACTCTTGTGTGGGCTTGTGCACTTGTATGGAACATTTGTTTCCGCTGCCATTTAAGGCACCTGATTTGCTCAAGTCTCGCTTTTTCATTTTTATTATAGTAATAATTATTAAAGCCTGTTGAGTGCATTTGCCTTTTACGGCTACCTTTGATTTGATTTGTTTTTGTAATTGTCCCCGTTCATCGCATAAATTAGCGCCTTTTTAAAAAGATGATATGATTTTCATTAATACAATTTCTTTTATTATAAATATGTGCATGCCTGCATTTCCTGCCGCAATATATTTTTTCCAATTCGCTCAGATATTAACATGAAATTTATCAATTTTTGTATAAATAAATAAATAAATATTCCTCAATAGTTCATTACTCTTTTCACATATTTGAAAATTAATATGCGTTAATCGCACGTTTTGCCTTTTTTGTTGTTGCTCGGAGTGAAGCTGATGTGTGGTTTTTGTTTTTGTTGTCAGTTTTATTTCAACCGCAGTTCAACGAAGCAATGTCAAACTTTCATTTCGCTATTTTTGGTTGCTTACCGTAAACACCTCTTTTCCATTAATGAGCGACCAATTATTACTAAAAATCGGCATTTTCATGCTAGTGGCAACAACATTTGATACATTTATGCGTTCATGCTTTCCCTGCAGCGAATTGCCAAGTTTAGCCAGCGGCAGTGCTTGAACCGTCCATACTCTTCGCTTATCATTTCTGCGTCGGCTCTTATCGAATTTATGATTTTAATTTAGGTTTACTTGAAAACACCGCGCTTAAGCGTAAATTCTTGCCTATCAAAAGCGCAACAGATAAGATTGCAATTATTTGATGTTGTGCTAATTATTTAATTGCTCACTTAAGTAGATATCGTTTGGCTTAACGCTTAGCATTATTGATAACAACTTTTGGTTTCTATAAAAAAAAATGCAGCTCCCTTGAAGAAATGCTCGTCATCGAAGTGCTGAGATTACGCTTGACTTGCCGCAGTGAAAGCGAAGTGGAAAGCACTATTGAAATCGCTTACGAAACGCTGCTATCAATGCCAGTTGTTTGTATGCAACGCAACAACAAAAAATTTACCTGTATGCGCGGCAATTTGCATTTCCATATTTCTATATTCATCAACAGCCCAGCCCAGCGCAGCCCAATGAATTTCTGCATCAATCCGTCTAAACTCAGCTCAGCTCAGTTTGTCGTGGTCAAAAGTTAAATTAGTCAATTGTTGTTGCGGCAGACAATTCGTCAGACAGTTCGTCGCATTTTTGTTGCGATTTGCATAATCACTTAAATTTCAGTTCATTTGTTTATTTGCTTTTTTTTAAGTTTAATTTTTTGCTTGTTGTTATTGTGCGCGAGCCTCGCAAGCGGCGTGTAATAGTAGCTCTTTCATAAGCTATTACCGGCAGCGGCTTACTTTATGAATGTTGAATCATTTGGCACAATTATGAGCGCTTCTAAATTACCTTACTAACAAATGTGTAAAATACGAGTATATACAGAAATTTGCAATCATTCGTTTTCGATGGCCTTTGGCTGAAGTCTAACACATTTTCTAAAGTAGATAAACATTTTGTCAAATTAAACTAAAGAAAATAAGTGTAAATTATGGTGCAAATTCCAACAGGCATGGTAGAATGTTATATGAAGTTTACGCGAATTAATTGTGCAGCGTGTATATACATTTGTATATAAAAACGTGTGCAATTACAATGCAAAAATTTTCAGTTTTCACTTGAGGTGAACTGGAAAGAAAACGATAGAAATTGAGCACAAGTATATAGGTACATGTATGTTTGTATATTTTTGTGAAAATGCGTTTCCGACCAATTTTCTTCCAAACAGCGTAATCTCGAATACCACATGAATATCGATGTGTTTATATAGAAGTTAAAATAATGCGTACCTATGCATTATTATATTTAAAGCTAATCAATTTAATAATGCCGATTTTTGTTCATATGTGAGCTAAAATCCGTGTCTTCTTTTAAACCTTACCAGAAGCGTTAAAATCCAATCAAAGAAATCATTTCAAAGCAAAATGCTCTGAAACAAGTCGTTGAAACAAAATTCAAAGCGGTTTAAAAAAGAGTTAAGTTATTTATTATCAAACAACCTTGCATATTACTTATTATATTATTACCTAAAACATTCTGAAATTCATTCAAATCGTTTACAAAAGTGCGGCTCTGCAGTCAAAGCTTGTAACATGAAAGAGCAGTGCTCTAAATGCGTATGTGTATTTTGTATGATGTGATAGCATTAAATATTCAAAATTCAGATTGGCTTCAGATACATATAGATACAAAATATATTGCTACTTGAAGCTAAGCTGAGCACTTTTATGTTTTTCTTTTAAAAGTAGCTTCAATTAACTGTCTTATAATTTGTTGTCATTATGTTGTTTTTCTTTTATTTACATATCTCTTACGTCTACTACTTCTACTGCTATTCGCTATCGAAAAATTGAAAAAAAACAATAAATCTGCTCTCTAAAATATCCCCACAAACAAACACCAAAAAATCGAATTCGTTCGTTGTAGTATGGTAGGCAGCGCTTTCACGAACTGCGTCAATGCATGCAAAATGATGAAGATGATAATCCTGGAAACACACTCACACCTGATTCTCAGGTATTATCATAATATATGTTTTGATTATAATAATTTGTATTGTTTTACCTTGGCTCTACCATTTCGTTTACGAACTTTCCGTATTCACTTTGATTAAGTGTTTAAAGTTTTATGTTCTTTGTTAATTTCGAGCATTTTGATTGGAAACTTTTAGCGCTATTTTCATGTAAAACTAATTTTCTTTAAATTTTCGCGCATGCAGAACAGTTCCACGGACGGCGTGTTCGCCAATCGGCCGACGCATCCCTTCAAAGTCATCGAGAATGATGCGCGTAGCATACAGAGCATGACGTCCTTGGGCCGTGTAGGACGCATTTTGGCCGGCAGTATTGATCCTTCAGGTGAGTCGACTAACTTTATGATAAACTATCGAAATAACTCACTCGCCACTTCTTTTATCTGCCGCTCAACAGCAGTGAGTCTTGATCGAGAGTCGCTGGCGAATGCCAACTCCTCGAGCACTGCTCAACAGCAACAATTGCAGCTGCAGCAAAAATTGGCCGCGAATGCAGCTGCCGCATTCTCTGCAACAGCGGCGGGTGGTGCTGTCACATCCAGTTCCCCAGCTAACGTGCCTGAACCGCACGCAGCGGCGGCATCGCTTGCACGCAATGCTACTGCTGGTTCGAAAATATCACCGAAGCATTCGGCGGCCGCAATTAACGTAGCAACGAATGCCGCCACGTCCGTGAGCGCGGTGGTACCGCAAAATAAAATAGTGCTGCAGGAGCCGGATGTCATTGCCAGCACAAAGCTGGCGCACTCGAAGACCACAGATTCCATCACCTCGAGCGGCCCCATTGCTCCGCCACGTCGCAAGAAAAAATCGCGCAAGGCCTCGACCAGCTCCTCGGAGCAATTCAACATGAACGAGGGTATGCGTCTGCCGCCAGCCGATACGGAGGACACCGACAGCGATACGCGCTCCGTGCAAAGCGTGCGCGACGTGCGTGATGTGCAGCAGAAACTCCGCGATGACCTGGTGAAGGAGATTGAGCAGTCGCTTAACGAGACGAGCTCTTTGACTGGCCGCACAGCTACCACATCCTCTACTGCAGCTGCATTCGCCTACTGTGGCATGAGTGAGCAGGCACCTGGCCCCTACGATGTTTCCGCGTTGTCCTCAGGCATGGGCAGCATGTCTTTGTCGTCCTCGGCGGCTGCCTCATCGAACACGGTTGTTTCGCTCTATGGCGCCTCGCTGGCGTACACCTCCACCTGCAATACACGCCCAGTGACAACGGCCGCTCTGGGCGGCTCGATAAATCGTATCTCACACTCGCTGGGTAACAGTTCCACTTCGGTGTACTCGAAGCCAAGTCCCTCCAATTCGGCCAAGAGCAATTCGGCGCCTGGACGAGTAAGGTACTTGTAAGTAATGCTTTTTTTTCGAATTACAGTTGAATAATTGAAATGCATTTTTTGTTTGCGACAGTTCCATCGATCCTACACAAGGCTTAAATCTCTACAAGGCCACTCAAGGTGGATACGTGGTCAAACCACGTGATGAAGAATGCAATAAGGCTGAGGGACCCACACAGGAGGAAATCGATCGTATAGAGAAGATAAAAATGAATAGCGTGGCACGACCGAAATTGGCGGGCACTGGCTCGAATAGTTTGGGCAGTGCTACAAGGTAGACACTTCAAAGTAAAAGTATAAAATAAATTTGGAAATTAATCGGGGAAGGGTTTTTTAAACCTTGTGCACTTTTATACTTTTCCAATTATAAGTTGCTTTTGCTCTGAAATGAACTTTAGTAAAATGCGCTGTATTTTCTTACAGAAATCCTTTCGAAATTTATATAGTTTATAAATTAACAATTCTAACAGCGCCTTGGCGTTTGAAAATCAAGTTAGTCAGATATTCTACATGATTATTAATCGTAGAGTGACATTATTAAAAAATCAACTACACACTGCCTTGGCCTTTGTAGCTCATTTCATAGATTTAGTTTAGATGCTTTTATAAATCTGCTTATTAGCACCATTTCGAGATGTTTGCTAAAGTTCATTTAGATCGGCTTATATGAGTGTATGCGCATTTTTTTTAAAGTGTAGTAACCTTTTGACAGATATCCATCCCTCGAATATCGCTCCAGCGGCGATAAGGAGCGTCGCAAATCCGCCGGTGACGAGGACGTGCTCAAGCAGATGAACATTTACGTACGCACGCGCACCAGTTCCGGCAAGCAACTCACTGACTTCGAAATACTCAAGCAAGTTCCTGTAACCAATCTCGACACGGGTGAGAACATGACGCTCTCCGAGGTGCGCTCACCGCCAGTGCCGGAAGGCTGGAATCCACTGTCGTTGCACATACTCAAGTTGACGTCACATCTCGAGGTAATGCAGAAGGAGTCGGACGAGGAGAGTGTTATTGGTATACCGCCCAGCAGCGAGGGACAGCAGCCGGATGAAGAGGAGTGTGAAGCGGAAGATGGAAGCCGGCTGAAGAAGAAAACGGCGCGTATAAAGCGCTTCTTCGGCTCCACTGTGCGTAAAACTGTGGACAAGGCCAAGTCGCTGGCCTCTGAAGTGTCGCATGCGCGCCACAAGGAGGACGTTGCCGATATTGTTGACGTGATGAATCCGGAGCAAAATATTAAAATCAAGGCGTCGTCCACAAATAAAGGACCTTATGAATTTACCAAATTGCAGCATGTGCAGGTGCGTGCGTCTGATTCCCAAATAGAAATTGAGTAGTTGTATTCAATGCACTTTTTATATTTTAGGATTTGTCGGGTGAACACACGGGCGCTGTGTGGTGCATGAAATTCAGCTCTTGCGGACGCCTGCTAGCCACAGCCGGACAGGATAAAGTGCTGCGCATTTGGGTGCTCAAGGATGCCTATCCATTCTTTCAGGTAGTGCTTTGATTTGGCCAGTTCTTTACATTTTTAATCTAATACATATTCACGTCTCTACACAGGATATGCGCACCAAGTACAATGCCGATCAGAAATCCTCACCGACGCCCTCACAAGAATCGCTCGTCTCGCAACATTCTGCGGACGAGGCTTTGGCTATGGCTACTGCTGCGGAAATGTGTACAGGCCCCTTCATGCCGAAAGCATTCTGCACCTACAACGGACACACTTCGGATTTGCTTGATGTGTCTTGGTCCAAGAACTATTTCATACTCTCCAGTTCGATGGACAAGACAGTGCGACTGTGGCACATTTCGCGCAAGGAGTGCCTATGCTGCTTTCAGCACATCGACTTCGTCACTGCCATCGCCTTTCATCCGCGTGACGATCGCTACTTTTTGAGTGGGAGCTTGGATGGCAAATTGCGCCTGTGGAATATACCTGACAAGAAGGTGGCGCTCTGGAACGAAGTGGACGGTCAGACGAAACTGATCACTGCAGCGAACTTCTGTCAGAACGGCCAATTTGCCGTGGTGGGATCATACGACGGACGCTGCATATTCTACAACACGGATCAGCTGAAGTATCACACGCAAATTCACGTGCGCTCAACGCGCGGCAAGAATCGCATTGGTCGCAAGATCAGCGGCATTGAACCGATGCCTGGCGAGGATAAAATACTGGTTACTTCGAACGACAGTCGCGTCCGTTTGTACGATCTGCGCGATTTGAATTTGTCCTGCAAATATAAGGGATATTTGAACGTATCATCGCAAATTAAAGCGTCCTTCAGTCATGATGGCAAGTACATAATTGCCGGCTCGGAAAACCAGTGCATCTACATTTGGAAAACCAATCACGACTACTCAAAATTGAGTTCTGTAGGTCCCCTAAACCCCGTTTTATTACGCTTATTTACAGCACGCCATTGTTTGACTTTTAGGTGCGCCGTGATCGTAGCGATTTCTGGGAGGGTATTAAAGCACACAACGCGACAGTGACTTGTGCTATATTTGCGCCACATCCCGAGGCCATAATCAAGCCGGAGCCTGATGAAATCTCGAGTGAAAAGGTGCGTCCTTATTTGTTTTATAATTAAATATTTTGACTGCATTTTTTTATTAATAATTTTGTTTGCACAGAGAAATCAAAATAACCAACCCGATCCGCTGGTGGAGCAGCATAAAAAGGGCTGTGGCTATGTTATGGTAAGCGCCGATTTCAACGGTGCAATCAAAGTATTTATCAACAAAACCAAACCGAAGCACAGCAGTCTACCCTACACAGCAATCGCCGACTAAAATTTCGATACAACTTGCGACCTAAAATTGGTTATATTTATTGACTGCAAGCTAAAGGAATTTGCATATTTTTCCGCGCCTAAATTTAATTTAACAAATTTAAAAAGTACGAAATTTCATCAAGTAACTTATTCGAAAGTTTTGCAAATTCAATTCGCATGACTTCTAGTTAAATACATGCATTAATTAATACGCTGGCAAAGAAAAAGGGAAAAAATAGCACTAGTAAAGAGAGAGAATGCAATTTAGGCCATATTTTTTCAAGCATTATGTAAAAGTTTACAAAGGAGCGACGATAAGCGATAGTAGTGTAATCATCGATAGTTGTATTTAAATGTGTTTTTCTATAATGCCTTTGGAATAAATAATGGCAGCCTTAATAATTGATTTTTAAAATATTGCATATAAATATTATTACTACGAACTTCTTTTTGCAATTTGTTTTAACTCTTTACTAAATCAATTTAAATTAAGTCAATTAATTTGTTCAATTTCCTTTGTAACATGTTCACTAAGTTCATATAAAGAAAAAAGAAGCATTGTAAGTATACTATGTAAAAATTGCTTTGTGTTTAAATTAAAATAATGCAAAGAAATCAGCAAACGATTGTGAATTGTATAATATATTTTTTATTTTTAAATTTAATATTTAAATTTGTAAGCATTAAACTCGCGTATGCATTTCTAAATCTAATCAATCGCATCGAGTAGTACTAGTTTTATGGCAGCAGAGCCGTTGCTTGTACAAATGGAGGCGGAAACGGTGTTTGCAGTTTATTCAAAGCTTAACTTCCGCTGGAAGCGCCATCGTTGCTTGTGGTCCTTCTGGAGTCATAGCGCCAGCTTGAGGTGTTGTTGCTGCCGGAGAAATTGCCGTTGTTAATGGCGTACTCTCTTCTTGAGGCATGCTTCCCGTTGGAGGCATAATATTAGCTGGAGGTGTAGTCGGCATCATCGCTACCGGAGGCATTATAGTTGTAAGCATGCTCACTTCTTGAGGTAGTATGCCTTCTGGAGGCATAGTCCCAGTTTGAGGCGTCATCGTTGCCGGTTGTATTATCGGTGCTTCAGTCGTACTCACCTTTTTAGACCTGTTTCCCTTCGGAGGCATAATCCCAGGCCAACTAACAGCTTGAGAAGGACGCATAATCCCTGCTTGAAACGTCATCCCTGCTGCTGGTATAAATGCTGTATGAATCTTACGCATGACTTGAGTTAAAAATTCCTTTGGAGGCATTAGCCCAACTTGAGACGTTGTTGCTGCTGGCATAAATGTTTGAAACTTATTCAAGACTTGAGATAAATGTCCCATTGAAGGTATAATCCCAGCTTGAGGCGTCACTGGTGTTTGAAACTTATTCATGGCGTTACTTAAAAGCCCCGCTGGGAACGTTATTGCTCTCTGTAGCTTATTCAATACTTGAGACATATGCGGTCTTTGTGGCATGGCATCTTGCAGCAGCATTGTCACTGCTTCAGTTAGCATCCGATTTGGAAACTCATTCATATGGATGTCCGTAAATTTTCCGACAATACCGGTGTCCGAGACAACCATACGACCTGGGCTCAAGCCCACACAACCCAAGCTGGAACTGAACGTTTGGTAGTTGTTTATGTTCAAGGTGGCATTGGCGCAGATGTGAACCCTCGTTGAATTGCGGACGCCATCAAAGTCCGTTTGCGTGCCAAAGTTGCTCACTTGCAGACAAGCGGAGGCCGCTACCGGCAGAAGTGGTATAGACTGGCATATGAGCGGTTGATTCTCGGGGCCGAAGCCAATGTTGTATACAGTGAAACCGTTGTAGGCGATGCTGGCACTAAGATGAGGATCATCCGGACGCACGTTGATGTGTAAGCAGACTGCGCAGACAAGAAAGAACACAGAGCCGGAAATGAAAATGTGAGTTAAGCAATTGCAGCCTTTGAGTTTGGACTGTAGCAGACTTACGACTCTGCTGCATTATGAATACAGGCGGAATGCAGCACGAGCAGTGCCAATCCGGTGCGCAGCTACAGAAATTCTGCAGCAATTGGGTGGCACTCAGTTGAGCGGCTGTCGGCTGCAGGAAAGTGCCTACCAACAGCAGTAATATCGCTCCGATGCACGAACGTCTTACGGCGGTGCTCATCTTTGTATTTCCGAATCGTATGATGAACTGAGCAGCTAGTCGGCTCAAACAGGCTTGAACTCTGGGAAAGGATCGAAAAATGCGCAAACTGCATTATTATATAAAAAGTGCGCACCTATTGCGTTCCACTTGATTAGGCACGCCATTTTCGAGCGACTCACCTCACTTGTGGAAGGTTCCAACTGTTTTAAAGAGGGGTCCCACCAATTATGGTTTTTATAACAATCTAAAATACAATCAATCATTGATCCTTACTTACTCGATCAATAACAAAAATTAATCATTCATCATTATTTTTTCGCTAAAATAAAAATCAATAAATTGTAGGTTTATTTTTTCCTCAAAATGATCTCTATAAATGATCGTTATTATTCCAATAAAAAATAAAAATCAATCATTGATCGTTATTTTATCGGTTTTGTGGAAATTGTTACAATAGGTTAGAAAACACTTGCTATGGCAATAGCGCCGTAATTGTTATACCTCATAAATCATTAATTGAATCAAGCAAGTCCTCACAATCATAATTGGTATATTGGATTTGTGATCTTGATGCCAAAGTTTTTTTCAAAACAATCTTCGTGCGAATACATCCGTGGTATACTCGTACCCCCATTATCTTTCTAAAACAGTCACGCTCTGGATACCTGCACTAATTACCACTGCAGTTCGTTTCGGAATCGAAAATGTCGTCCGAATCGGACTAAAAAAATTTGTTCCACTTGTCAATCGGAATTGCAATTTTAGAAATGGTTATTAAAATCGAAATTGCCAATTTGGCTACGGATTACAGAAAAGCGTCGAAAAATTGGTACGGCTTTAATGACATTTTCGAAAAAATTTTAATTATTGTTGTACATTTGCTTCGATACGGTTTATTTATAGCTACATATTTATTTATAGTCGGTTTATGGAATCCTTTTGTAAAATGTTTAATAATAAATTCTCTATGATTTTCGCTCGATAATCGTTTTTGTGCCAAACTAACCGTATATAAGAAAAGAATCAAGTGCATATATTTTAATTATTCCAAACTGAGATTTGTTTTACAGCTCTTTCGCAGTTAGCTTTAGGTTTAAATCCCTTTTTAAAATTAGTCCTAATACACTGGAAGGTAATTTAATACCAGCACAAAACTAATCAGCCCATGACACTTTCATGGCTTCCGTTCCGTTAAATATCCTTTAAGAGTGGCAATATAAATAAATAGAAAAATACACATTGAAGGCTTTGCTTTGAGTTGTAAGTCAAAATACTTAACCCCTTTTGTTGGGGCTGCCTGCAGGATGCCCATGCTACTGAAGAATCTAAACGGAATTTTCTAATTTCAGAATTTGCCACAAAAAAGAAGGGTTGAAATGCAGTGAAGTGAAGTAACAGACACACATAAGCCGCATGTGAGCAGAGAGCTTGGACTAATTGCTGTCTACAATAGACATGTTTCAAATGGAAAGGACTCCCACTCCAACTGGGCTGACGTCTTTAGAGAGGAACTCAGAATTCAATGCGTTTGAACAAATCGTCAAAACAGACAGAGGGGCTGACAGATAGACAGACAGATAGACAGACAGACAAACAGACAGACAGACAGACAGACAGACAGACAGACAGACAGACACACAGGCGAAGGAGAGAACAGACCGATAGATTACCAGTTAGAGACAAACCGAAAGAAAATGCTGAAAAGCTGCCAAAAGTGAAAAAGATATGTATTTTTTGCATAAGCGACAAAAAACAGCCAGCTATAATATGCACACATACACTCGCAATGCGGATGGACATAAAATAAGCTCGCGTACTTCCTATCGTTTGTGTTCGTTGTTACTGCAGTGAAATTTCAGATTTGGCTGTTTGGATGTTTGCCAAATGGCGACTGCTGCAGGAGGAGGACGAGAAGGCGAAAGAAGCCAGTCGGCGGCTGAAACACACACACAACGGCAATTCAAGTGTCTGCTGTATAATTGTGTGCGTGTTTTATTGTACGCTAAGTTGGAATAGGAGTGTACAAGGAGTAGAAGCGCAGGGCATGCTCTGAAAAAGCTCCAAATTAATGCATATTCACCCCCTGGGAAGCAGCGCCGCCGGTTGTCAATGCGGCATGTGCAGCCGCCGACACTTGAAGTTTACTACGAGTGCTGTTGGCAGCACGTGCTGCTCTGGCAGAATTGACATTGACAACAACAAAAGTAGACATGTACTTGCACTGACATCTGCTGCGGCTGTGTGTTATTGTTGTTTTGATATCTTTGCAATTTACTGATTTATTTCTACATTTTTCGTCGAAAATTATACAACGCACTTTGTTGTTGGTGTGCTCTCTGTTGGCGCTTCCAAATTTTGCAACTCTCTCTCACTTTTGTTACTCCATTGCATCTCTTTTGATTATTTTAATACATAGTACTTTCTCTTCTCTTTGAGGCTACCCCGCCTACTACACAAAGGGCATGGAACTCATTAAATTCATGACATGAAAATGAAACAGGCATTAGCTGCAATATCTATAAATAATTAATTCGACAATTGGAATCGAGGAGGGTCTTTTGTCTTGTCAGATTGAGTTAAAATTAGCTGGCGTAGTATTGAAAGTATAACAAGGGGGAGGAGTGTATTATTATGTTGTGGAAGCTCTCACAGCAATTTTAAATTTTTGTTGCAAGAATAAACATAAACAATAATAAATTTTATATGTTTATTACGACTTTATCTTATGTTTAACTTAACTTCAATATTGGTATTTGGTGAAATATATTTTTAGTTGATTTCGTTTTTGCTATAGTTTTTCGATATCGAATAAAGGTGCCGATTTTGTTGCCTGAATTAAAGAATTCGTAATATATTTGTAATTCAAAGAAACCCGATTTTATTTTACATGTAAAAATAACAAATCTTTAAGAGAATCTTGACTAAAGTAAGAGCAGAGTAATTTCATTGAATTGAGAATGAACTTGTGCTGCCAGCCGAAGAGAGTGCTTGAAATGAACACTACTCAATGCTAGTGAATACGGAGCAGTCAATTTACTACGAGCTCTCATGCGGTTTGGCGTTGAAGTAGCGCTGAGATACTCCACTAGATGGCAAACGGCATGAATTATTAGAGACCCGTACGTACATAAGTGCCACATGCCACATGCTGTCGTGTGGCAGAGTAGTGTGTGCGGCATTTTGGTGCAATGTGATGTGGGCTAGTAACAGCTGCTGCATATGCTGTGTGGGTGTGTCGTTGCGCGCCGCCGACTGCAAACAATAGCAAAGCAAACAGTCGAAGATTTGTTGGTGTAACAACGAGCTGCAGGAACAATTTGAAGGATCTCTGCGCCTGAGGGCATAAAATCGATACTTCGGTTCTTTTTGTTTGCTTGGCTTTCAATTAGCTGCAATCATTTTATTTGATTTTCCACAATTCGCTTGATAAACTTTTAATTTTTGGCTTCTTCATGCCACAACTGGCCCAATTGCATGACCTGCTACAATAAAAGCCGGCCTGCATATAAGCAAATCAAGCTGCACAACGGCCCAGCCAATTCCAGCGCAGCCGAGAGCCTCACCCAAAAACGGTGCTTTTGGAAGAAATTAACACTTCTTTTATTGTGGCAACAATTTCGGGCGCTGGGAGCGATAAACTTTAATTGTGCCTAAATAAAAAAGAAATATGTACATATATTTATATAAAAATGAGTAAAAAGGCGAGCGCGCAGGAGCGGCAGTCTGACAAATAAACAAACAGAAAAGTTATTGCCAATCTCTTGAGATGTACCTACCCGTATATCTGCCACGAATAACCGACAACAAGCAATTATTATCAAGAAAGTGCTAATTAAGGCCAGCAGCGCTGGCTTATGCAAATGCGCATGTGCCTCAAATGCCCAACAGCTGTTCAAGTCGAGGCTATAAAAAATGTGGTCTCCCACTTTCTTTGGAGCAAGGAAATCGTCTGCAGAACAACGAATGAAACTGAAAACTGCTAACTTGGCTGAAACTCGCTGGTAACATGACGGAGCCGCGCGCGAGCGCTCGGAACGGGCACAGCCGATAGTAAACAAAACAAAGCAATGAAACGAGTTTTGGCACTGTGTGGGCACGACTAAGCAGCAATACCAATAACATTAAAAATGACTACCAGAGCTGCGACGACTCAAGGCAAAAAGTGACCTACAAATACTGGTTTTCGACGGCAGTCACTCAGTCGGGAGAGACCACTGAATGGACAGATGGACAGATGGACAGACAGCCCAGCCAGTCAACTAGACGGCCAGAATCGAAGCGCTGCATTATGGATTCAATCTGAGCTACCAGACCAGATGAAAAACTAACGAAACGGTTAAATGGTCTGAACTGAACTGGACCAGTTCCAGACTGAGCGCTGCAAGGCTGCGCACGACCGCAACAACGCATTAATTACAAGTTACACGAGAATTCGCCATGAACGCGAAAACCTGAAGAAATTGGCACTGCATTGGAACTTGTCGCCTGCCTTGGGCTGTAGATGCTGAGAATGCGGCTGCGGTGCACACATAAAGCTGCAGCGTTGTTGCAGGATGTTGTGCACTTGCAATGTGTAGAGCATACTGAACAGGCTGGTGGGAACAGCGAAGCTGGTTTCCCCCGCTGGGATTAAGATTGATGACAATGTCCGGTCTGAAGTCTTTTGCCAGTAGCATGTGGTCAGTATTCAAGTGAACCGATAAGTGAAGATGGTATCGGATTATATTCACATTGCTTTTATCAATTCCTTATCGAAAGATATGAGATATTCGAAATTCGCTCCGAGAGTTTCATGCGAAAAAGTATTAAATTCGGAATTTATTTATTTTACGTATTCGAAAATTACGAATTTCTCATATAGTTTTTGGCAGTCGTTAAAATTTGTTATGGTAACTTTCTTATGATTGGAATTTTTTTATGGTATACATATTAAAGCCGTAAAGGACAGTGCCGTGCATTGGTTCATGCACACAGAATGGCATCATCGACACTGAGCAGTGCAGAAAATGCAGGCAACCTACGGAAACTCACTACCGTCTTCTGTGTCTCTATTCAAATCAAATCGAGGATCTAACCTAACCTACTTGACAGTCTCATAGCTTGTTCGACTGCAGAAGGCCTTAAAGCTGGGAGTCAGCTCTTTACTGAAGTTCGCTAGAAACTCTCGTATTCCAACAGATCACTACTTTCCGTTCTCTTGAACGGATCACAATCAGGTATAGCTAAGCACCCCTTAGTGTCCATGCGTAGTCTCTTTAGCCAGCCAATATAACTATAAACTAATACATAATGCAGCTGTTTTACTTACTTCAGTGTATCTAAGAAAATCATATTTTTGATTTTCTTTGACATTTGATTGATTTCTGGGCATCACCATTATCAAACAAAGATATATCGCAGTATATTTGTTAAAACTCTTGATAATGTCGGTCTGCTATATGAAAGATAAATATTTTTGTGGCCAAGTGCACATATGATCGTGGTCATAAAGCAGTCAGATTTCTTTGTATTACAGTGATAATCACTTATCTTTTTAGTAGTAGTAGTAGTAGTTTTATTTTCCAAATTATTACATTACAATTAATCTTTTTATCACTACTACAAGCGATTGCTATTATTTTATGAATAAATAAAATTTGCATTCATATTACTTTTTTATGGCAAATATCTGAAATCCTTGAAAGGCATGTTGAGCGCGGTCTATTTGAACTTTTAACGTTAAATTCTAAGACGCAGTGTCGCAAATTACTACAAAGGAGGAGCACATGGAACGTAGGAGTGAAACATTTACAATAACAACGCATGCCAAATCTGCAATACTTCAAGTCACAACTGCACTTGTTAATTGCATGCTGGGCTTTGCATAAATTATATATGAAAGTCGTAAAAATCGCAGCCAACAAAGCGGCTTACGATTACTTCGCGTGCCAGTGGCGGCACAAATGGCGCATCTTACTTGCACTAATGAGTTGTAGGTTGTTTAGTCCAATTATATTATGGTTATTGGCTGTGCTCTCGATGAGCGGCGGCGTCGGCAATATTTGTATAGTTCCTTGTTTGACTGAAAGTAGTTGTGGGTGTATTTAGTGGTTTTCCTTGGAACACTTGCGCAAATGTCAAGTTCAAGTTGGCATATATAATGAAATTGCTATTAAACTAATGAATAAAAAGTTGCATTAGTTGGTCAAGCACATTTTCCAAATAGGAATTTCTAAATAAAATGTATGACTTTAAATGAAATATGGAACTAGTTTTGTTCGAAATACAATTTTTAATGCTCATATTTATTTTAAATTTCTTTAAATATGCGCACATTTTAGAACTGCATCAATTGTGGGGTCGGCTGAAGATGGAGAAATGGATTGGAAAGGTACATGAGGGGAAGGCAATATAGGGAATATAAGGGAGTTTAGGTTAAACGAAATTACGATGCGATCGGAATTAAGTGAAAAATTCAATTATACGCTGAAAATTCTAAATTATTGAAGGCTTCACATAAAAATGTGCGCATTCTCATGCACTCGCGTAGAACAAATCCATCTGCATTTTTACAGCAAATTTTGTTTGAAAGGCGAGTGCAACAAAATTACATCAAGAACTTTCTTTTAAGATAAAGCCCTTCCACTTTAAGATACATCGAGGTAGATCGGAAATCTGACGTCTGCTTTTCTGGCTCAGTTTCTTGTTTAACGAAGCGTTAAGTTTGAACTACATAATTGCATTTTGGGCTTTTAAGGAAAATAGTTTTTATTAAGAAACAATTGTAAAAGTTACGGGTTTGATGTCTGTACCACAGTTGCTTGCTATGATTATCTCATTATATTAGTTTCATTTACTCTTTTCCTTGCCTATATCATCTTGTTAGGTTGAGTTTTTTTTAACTTTTTGTTAATATTTCTTATATTGCATAAAGTGTTATAAAGACTATTGCGCTTTTTCCAGAAAAAATGTTGCATATAGAAAACTAGTAGTGTGCCATTTTACACTAAAGTCTTTTAAGCCCAACAGCAAGAACAGAAGAATAAACAATTTTTAAATAATTTTTATATTTTTCCTATGTTTAAAATTAACGTTGTTTAAGATATAGTTTTGTAGATATCAATTGATGAGCGCTATGAGAAAGATAGATTAACCGACCTTTTCCGACGAGAATCTCATAAGTAGAACTGGTCGTTCTTGTATTTTATGAATTACGACTCCCAGCACTTCAATTACACTTCTAATTGTGACTCTTGCCAGAATAAATCCGTTAGCCTTCCTTTTTACTTCCTTAATCAATATGTCTGTAGGGTAACTGCAGTCCTCAGCATGCTCCCTTAACTACGTTAGAGACTGTCTGCTGCAAAATTCTTGGTGCATGATTGTCTCATATTTTCAGTTTCGTTGGAATGCATTGTTTTTGTTACTCGAGTCAGTCACTTGTTGTATTTGTCGCATTTGCTCACTGGTCGAGCGTGATTGATGTGATAAAGTGTCGCTGCATCCCAGCAATAAGCAACTGCTGCTGGCATCTTATTGTTATCGTCTCGTATTCATCAACGACATCATCAGCGTGCCCTTGAGCGAAAGAGCAGGGCGTAACGCCGAGCCGCTGAATAATGCGTGACTCATATGCCTCGGCATCTTTTGGAATTCATAAACACGTTTCGGTTGTTTCTTGCTGTTTTGTTGTTATTATTCGCTTTGGTTTGTTGCTTTTTGCACTGGAGCAAACCTACAGGTAGTTTGTAGCCGTGTTTTCAGACAGTTTTATATATCGCTGTTGCCATTACAGGTATTTGTAAAGTATAGCAAAATATAATTGTTTACATGGCATGATATTTATGTACATTTCAAAATTAGTACATCTTCAGTCGTCATTTGAAAATTTATTATAAGTCTTAGATTTCCCGTTAGATAGAGTTAAAGTATGACTTCTACAACGAGGATGAATGACATCTTCGGAATTTATTCCAATATATTTTACTTAACTTTGTTGTATTTTTAAAATGTTGACGAGGTAATAAATATCACATCCATATTCTTTCATTTTGTAATTATTTTAGGTGAAGAATAAAACACACTATAACGAACGAAGCTATAGCTTAATCAGCTCAACGAAATTATTGCATTTCTTATGTGCAGGTAAAATTCTGATTTTCAAAGTGAAACAACAACAAAAATGCTGTCTGCGAAAATAATGGGCTAATTCTTACATGTGTTGGTGATTTTTTTGTAAGGCATACAATTCTTCACTGCTCCACTTCTTCTGTGGAGCGCACTTTATTACAACCTTTTACTTTTACGCGTATTTCTTTTATGATTAAATTGTTTTTGCAAATTTTTAGCCTGAAATGTATATTGTTCTGTGTGAAAGAAACAAAATAGCCGGATTATTCATTGTAAAATACTTAAGATGGATTCGTTTGGAGTTTGTGAGTTATGAAGTAGTGAAAGAGGTAGAGTAATGAAAGCAGGTTGTTCTATTTATTGTAGTCTCATCTTTTAATTCAAATCAAGAGATTTACTTACAACTTCCATTTTTACTTCTTTACTATGATTTGTAGTGCTAGCGAAGCGTTTTTGGGCAAAAATTAGTTACCGTAGATTTTTCAACAAATTCTAAATCCAGTCTAAGTCCAGTCTGAGTATAGTGACAAATCCCACGAAAAAGAACAGACGTGCGCAACATTAAAATTGAAAACTATTCCCAACTATATTCAACCGGTGTTTTCGAGTTTACCAGCTCCCGGCATCGGGCGAATAATTCCCCGATCTCATGCCAGTCACTTTATGGCGCAAACAAGCTATAAGCACTTTGCTCCCATAGCTGCCCATTGAGTGATCATAATTTATAACTACAATTTACGAGCAACAATAACATTAAGCAGCAACAACAACAGCAGCAATGACATGTCGCAATTGTGCGAACTTCTCGCTTCAACTCCGCGCTGCAGTTGTAGTTTGTTTTCCTGGTCCCTTGATTTAATGCAGCTTTTGCACGGAATTGCTTGCTCTGTTCCGACAAAGCTCGGCAAGGCAAGCATAAATGTTGCTGCATACCAGCCGGCAGCTGCTACTTGTGCGTCGCTCAGTGAACGATTATCTGCCGGATTCGTGCTAATAATCAAATGCGCCGCTATTCTCTGCTGATTTGTGCGATTCGAATAGGCTGGCCGCTGCAGCAGCGGAAATACAAATGGCCAGAGCGCGATGGACATAGGCGGCCATTATTGAGCAACAATTGCATTGTGTAATGCTTGCGTGCATGGCAGCAGCAGCAACATTGTCCGATCGCTTATTGTACGCACATATTGACCGAGCGTCTAATTCAATTTGCAGTGGCTGTAGATCTGGTTGCATATATGTATGTACATATACTATTTGTACACTGAGTTGCTACGAAATTGCATGGAAATGTATATGGAAAATGTGCAGAAATATGGCATATTATAAGAGTAAAATATAAGAATAGGCTAAAATTAAAAGTTTAATTTACTTAATTGCATTGCAAGTTTTACGAGTATATTAGCAGCATTTAGGAATGAGCTTAAATTAAAGATAAAGTGAAAAGAAATAATATAGTATCTAATAAGTTCTTGTTTATATGGCATCACAAGCTGTTCTAGGCCTCCAGCTCACTTCAAGCGCTCCTGATTTGAACGCCTTCTCCAGTCTCTCAGCTCAGCTTGGATCAATGATTGAAGAATTTTGAAATAGTATATAAAATCACTTGAATGATATGTTAACAAAAAGCCACTTTTGTCAATGCGATTTATTTATTTCATTTTTAGATACGTTTCAAATTTGGTTTTATACCATATAGACTACATAGATTATTTGAGCGTCGATATTTGTTATGGTATGATATCTAGCCAGCACACACCCTTGTATTAATGCATATATATACATATGTACAACAATTATCCAACCATATATTCATTTTATGATCTTCTTATCATCAAGAACTATACTGTTGGATAGTTTATTCAAGCGAATGTAATAACTTCTAGCAAACGAAAATTTCTCTACTCCCTAGAGATTTAACATCAAGACGAGACACTAGCAAATATTTTTGCTATAGCTTTATTTTCTAGTACTAGATGTAAGAATTTATTTCGAGCTTTTTAGATTAACATAAAATGCTTATACATTTTTATGAAGCATATTTTAACAGTTTTATTAAATTTGCCATACTAAATTAGTTTGGTTCTAAATAAACGCAATTGCTTTAAGCCTTTTCGAAACTTAGTGGCATTTCATTACGTCTCCGTAAGTCTACATACATAAGATGTGAAACCGATTTCCCCTTCACTGCAAAATGAGTTTCAGATAAATTACAAAAAATGCATTACGCCGCTAATTTATGCAATGAAAAGTATAAGCTTGCACGTTAAGATCGGTTGCCACATTAACCAACTACACTAACGAAGCGTATCCGTCGACTGCAACTGCATTTCTGCTGGCATGCGACTGCCGCATTGCGGCGCACAATTAAAAACGAATTTCAGCTTTGCAAAACTTCCAACACAAATCTTTGCGAGTATTTTGACTAAATTTGTGGGACAAAGTGGAAATTTACATGCGCGCGCCACTTGCATAATTCTTTGGCACAATTCGCCGGCTGCATGTGCGGCACACTGGAGCGTGCATGCGCAACAGCTGAAGCAGCTGCTGCTGCCACTTGCTGCACGTTGCAACAGCGCATGTGCACCAGCAACGAAAGCGTAAACAAAGCAAGCAGAATTCGCAAAACCTGCAAACGCTCAATCGTGGCCAGCAGCCAGTCGTTCGAGTATCTAATTTCGATGAATTAAAACGCCATCGAAGGTGAAAATCCACTTGTTTGTTTATTTTTGTTGAAAACGTTTCGCTTTTCCATGTGGTAGCTGTTTGCTTTGGCTGTCCATTGGCACGATTCGCTGTTGACACTTAGTTTGGAATGCTTCTATATTTCTGGTGATTGCCTAGTGATTCCAGCGAATTTTACATTCTTGCAGCTGCTTCAATTTCAATATACAATGCGAAAAATTCAGTGTTTAAAAGATGTCCTCAAAACTACAATTAGAGACGACTGTTGACGTTTTTAAAAACCAAGACACGTTTCAATAAAATATTTATAATGAATCCCCTTTTCAGTTGACAGAAGGGTTATAGGTCGGTGTGCGGTGCAGCTACCACTTAAACAATGTCCCAGCAAATAATTCGAGTCACATTTCTTAAGCTCGTTAAATGCTCATAAAAGTGTGGGAAAAGAGTGTATGTTCCCAACTGCTAGATTATTTTTGAAGTAGTCTGATGCCTGCTGATAACTTAAAAATATATGATGACTTATGCGCCAACTAAATGAGTCTGAAGTATGATAGCATTCAGAATATTTTTCTGACTCTGAATAGAGAGCTTTTTTCAGACTAATAAGATTTTCATTCATATTTATTACTATTTTCAAACTCCAAGTTATGAAAGTTTGTATGAATTGCAGCCGCGATTGTCTTTGAAGGCCATTTGAGCACACAACTTGAAGGCGTAGTTGACCATCATGGCTGTTTTCGAAGGTAACCTTACGCAACCAATTCATATTTACCTGTACATGTTCTATCCACGCCGGTCACTAATCACCATCAATGTCTGTCAGAGTAACAAACAAACAACAGCTCGATTACAAAGTAGCAGCTCTTGTATGTATATGTGTATATGAGTGTGTGCGCATTATTTTGACACTGTCACAAAGGCAAGTTGACGCACTTAGTAGAAAATGCGCCCAAGAAAAACTTGTTCGCTCAAAGTAAATTTCGATGCTTTAACAAGATTTCTAGCCGCGCTGCTGCCACTGCAAGTTGACTTGAGCGCCTTGGTAGAAGCCTCCAAGTGCATGATATCAATGGCGCACTGGCTGACTGGGTCAGTGGCTGAGTTGACTACTAGCGGCGTTGGGCAATTGCGATTTACTTGTTGGAATTACACGCAATTAGTTGAAACAAGTGGCAGGCATGCGGCGACCGTCTTGAACGCTTTCAAGCCATTGGTGGCTATGGCGCTTGGTTCTTCAGTGAGCAATGGATGCACACTTGATGATGTTCGTGCTTTGTATAGTAGAAAATTTTATAATACAAATATTAAGCTATACTAGTCATTCAACTGCGCTGTAGAATACTTTTTCTAATCTTCTTATTTCTTCTTTGATATCATGAAGTGAGTCGTGCATCTGAGATTGAAATAGGCTCAGCGTGTAAACGTTAGGCATCGAAATCGCTACATCTACTTCGTCAATGCCTTGCAGTGTATGTGAGCATGTCTCTACTGTTATCTTTATATGCTATCTCTTAGTTTCTGAGATGCTTCTGAGATATTTCACCAACATTTTAACCTTTCTCCAGCAACAGGTAGGGGAGACTAGGGTATCTCCGTCTTTGGGTAACATTTGGCAATGTCTTTTTTGGTGCAAAATCTTCTGAAAAATAGGCTTTCAAAAAAAAGTGACGAAGGTAGCCCGGTGTCCCCTACTGTTCAATTTCCAAACCTCGTTTTGCTAAACCTCCGGCAAAGCTTTGCTTGCTTTGTATCTTGTAATTGCTTCAGTTAATGGCCTTGACTGTTTAGGCCTAGATACATCTATCCCAGAGCGTATTGTCATTTTTATTATACACGAAATTATTGTATTATTTATTTATTGCTTGGCAAATCTCTTCAGCAGGTGCAGCAGCAGTGGTGGCAGCTTAACAAATTTTATCGCTTCGCGGCCTTTTCTTTGCCATCTTCTCTCCTCTTCCATTAACTGCAATTTGCGCCCAACAACGAAAACAGTCGACGATGGAAGCAGCCGCCACAGCAATTACAAGCGCGATTTACCGCAGCTGCCAAGATTTAATTACAATTTCATGTGGCTCTAACTTAATCGAGCTGCTGATGGTCTGATGGAAATCTTCGCAAATGATTTTCATATTAGAAAATCTGCAGTAACAAGCAGAAAACAACCACAATTAGTTGAGCGCTCACATGCGCGCCCTACTAAAAAGTGAATGTTCTTCATTAAAGTTGTAATTTTTTCGCCTGCTTCGTCGTTTTTTGCAAAATCTTATAACTTCTCGTTTAATCTTCATCATAATTGTAAAATTATAAAAACGCGAATGAGTCTTGCACGCGCATTCAACGTGCTGAGCTGAGAATGGGTTTCCCTTTGATGGTGGCACCTTTTAAGGTTGGTTTAAAAACTTTTCCTCTGCTGCCTAACATGCACACACACACACACACACACACACATTGACAAGCAAATACTGTGATGGCATTAAGCCATTAAGTGGCACTGGGATTATAATGAAATTGCGCTTAAGCAGTGCACATAAAAATCTCAGCAAGCGGTCTTTGAAATTGTAAGACGACAGCTTAATGAAGTGCACGCCGAAGCTATAGGTTCTTTTGCTAGTTTGAAGGAAGGAGGGCAAAAGTTAAGGCCTACTACGCCGAGTGGATTAACAAAATTTTAATGTTGTTAAATTCGTTCAATTATCTGGAATTGCATTGAGTGCATTTTGAAGTTGAAGATGCCTGGAGCTGGAACAGAGTAGTGGGATCAGCTGAAGTGATGTGGTCATCGCATAATTTCTCTGCCTCTGAATTATAAGCTGCTGTCTTCGATTCCGAATTGACATTTTTCAATCAATCTAACAGAAGAAAAAAGTTATATATTTTTTTCGTGACGTTTGTCAAAGCTTCTCAATTGGACTTGGTAATAGAAGAAATGTTTGCCAACAACATGGTTGTAGATGAATTTGTGGCTTAAATGGAATTCACGCTCACAATACCTTATAATATATAATCTTAATATATAAATATGTACCCTATCAAGATAGTCAAAGCTAATACTAATTAATACTTTTCAGTTTACTGTCTATAAAGAATTAGTCATATATCAAATTGAATGAAGCGCTTTGAATTCGAGGATTTTAAAATATCTACATATTTTTCTTTTAAGATGGTAAGTGTCTGCAAACTCTTGCATCAGAAACCGATCCATTAACTGAGCCACTGCGGCACCAGTTTAGCCGAAATTTAAATTTTTTCAGTTAGATTGCAACACACGACAAAAATGATATTCCAGAATTTTTTTCCGCGAATTCACAAAAATAGGAAATGATATTGAAATTTATTTGAATTTAATACATGTAATTTAAGTACATACAAAAAATGTATGAAATTTTTATGCTAAAACTTTTACTATATTACTTTTGGACTAAAGTTAGTTACTTCATTTTAATCACATAATATCTTGCTCATTTCTTTAGCTAACTCGTTGCTAGATTCTAGTAGTTCTAAATTGATTTAAAATTTCGAAAATTTTTGGTATTTTCCGTGAACTTAATCGAAGCTTTTGAAGCAAATTATTTAAGTTGCCTTCATGCCTACGATCTTTAGATTTCCCAGTGCTCTGGTAGAGTAAAGTTGAGCAAAGTGCTTGAAAAATTTCAAATATCTATGGAAACGTACCTGCTCGAGTTGAAGAGCCGAAAAGCCTTCAATTAGGCATTTTCCACTAATAACCCAAAACACAAACTCACCAAAAATAATAACAAACAGAAAAGATTTGTAAATACTTTTTCTATTACAGCTGCTTACAGCGAAGCAGTCGAGCAGCAGACAAGTCAACAGGTGCTGTACGCAGGTTGGGCGGGCAGGCACCACAATTACCAGAATTACCAGAAGCAGACGGCGACTGTTGACAGAAAGAACCGTTGTTTCTTTTGTAGGCTAAAGTGTGAGAACCGCTAAAGAGCAGAGGCAGAGTTCGAGACAGTTTAAGCGCCCTCTGCACTTCACGGAAGCGGCGTGATGCGACAGAAACATGCGCGCGTAAGGAATAATGGTGGAGCTATGTTGTCGGAGGGGAGGGGAGGGTAGTGGAGCGGGCAATAGACATAAGCAACAGCAACGAACCATAAGCTTCTGATATATGCTCTGAGTAGGAAATTGCGCGCAACAACGCAAACGGACGCACTGGACGGCATGGCAGCAAGAGGGAAGTGACGTTGTAGTGAGTATATTGAAGCAAAAGCGCGTAAATTGTTTAAGTGACGTACAATAAGACCAAGCAGATAAAAAGTGTGCTTCGCACTAATGCAGTTAAATTAAGAATTTACAGGAAGTGCTTGGAGTTTCGGTGTGAGGAGAGATTTAGCTGCTGGAAGTAGGGGAAATTATGCTGACTAGAGTCTGAAACACTTTAGTCGCTGAATTAAGAAGAAGATTGAAAGCTTTGAAGAAGTTAGAAGTTATATGGCTGAAGCTACGTTTTATGCTGATATCAATCAATTTCTCTGCTTTTCTTAAGATATCTTACTGACGGCATTCCTTTCAATGAGTAGAACCGATTTTTTTTCCCATTTTGACCATTTAAACTCACTCACTTGACCATCAGGACTCACTCTAAAATCTTTTTGGCACTCATGTAATGCTTTTGTTGCTATATCTGTGGCAAATAGGGAAAGTAGCACATGTATATGGATTTCTGACGTCTGCTCTAGTTTTGAGATACATATTTTAAAGCTTTCCAAAATATATTGCTTGAAATTGAGCTTTCTTGTCAGTACATGAGACATTTATATTTTCGCAATTGCCTCAGCCATACAACAAGTAGGTATATACATATGTATGTAGAATGTTCACTGCTATGGAAGATCGAAATATCCGTTTGACGAGAACATCCAGGCTACAACAACTTTTTTCTATAGTTTTGTTTACTATAAGAACAAATTTAGCAGATTTTTTTCCGTTCGAACTAGCTTATAGCGAATTTGGAGGGGACTAGGAAATGACAGTCGAACTTCTCGAAAATTAATTAAGTTCTCTTCATTTTGAATTGATTTTAAGAGCACAGTTATTTTGAGTGTGATCTTCTTATAAAGAAGATTTCAAAAACGAAGTAATTCGTTACTCTGTAATCAAACTACCCTGTTAATTCGACTTGTAGTTACTAAGAGCACATTTTTCCGAGCAAATTATTCAAGAGTTGAGGAAATTGTTTCTGGAAAATTTACTCAGAAATTTGGCTTTTCCATGTTTTTTCTGTAGCTGCTCGAAACAGGAAATACTATTTCAAAGTGGTCCCTAAGAGTTGCCCCATTTCAGCCAAGCTGCTCCATTTTCCTCATAATCCACTTTTCTGCATAGCAATGAGCGCCGTCCTAGTATTGTCAGCGGGTTTGTGTGTGAAATAAATTAAACTGAAACCCTCATAACACTTAAAAATTAATGGAATTATGTGATATTCGCGACAACTTGACAAATAATGCCATAAGGGGTGCGGGGGCACAGCAGAAACAGGTTGCAGAAATGCACACAGACACTGCCTGCAACGTGCAGATCGCACTTCGCACATCAATTCCGGCGGCTGCAATTATTTCTGCCATAAGTGAGTGAAACGTCAGCGGTCGATGCCGTCGAGCAACGAGCTCGAAGCACAGCGTAGCTATAATTTTTGAAATTTTCGCAAGCGCATTAAATTGAGTTAAGTCATGTGAAGGCGACAGTTGCAGAATGCGGTGCAACCACTTAGGCGAGCAACAGCACAGTCAACACATGCGCCACTCCACTGGCCTGGAGAGCGGAATGAACCTAGCCAACCCGACCAGCACTTACGCAGGCACATGCGTCTATAAACCAACAAGTGTATGAACGGACAGACAGAAGTCTATGCAAGATAACGGCGGACGCACAGGTTCGAGACATCCTGTCAAGCCAGCTGTTTTTACTTCTTTTTTGGAAAATTTATGGGAACGAATTTGTTTGATTTTGCATTTTAATGAAAATTTAAACTTATGTGTGGAGCTTGCCACAAGGCGAAAATGTGCGCCACATTGCTTCCGCTATGATTTGGTAACTTTAATTGGTGGCCGCATTGGCATTTCGTGTTTCAACAGTTTTATTGTTGTTATCAATGTGCAGATTTATGTGTGGGTATATATGCATGTGTAGAAAAGCTAGAGTTAATGCTACAAATTAACAAAAGCGAACGAATAATAAAAGCAGTTATTTTTAGTGAAACATTCGCGCCGAAATCAAAATAAACATAGTTAAATAAACACGCACGAATAAAACCAACAAAAAAAAAGTCGCACACGTTTACATAAGAAACGTACGCGCATGCGCGCTTTTAGTTTCCTCCATACTCGCACAAAAGACTCTTCCGTGTGTCTACACTCAAAGCAAGTTGTTGGTCGACTTCAAGAGGCAAATAACTATTATGAATATTTTGGAAGGTTTTCCACAGTATTCTATGCAAGATATTGGCTCCGTTCAAAAGAAGGCTAACTCAACATAGCTCAAATGCCCGTAATGCCCAAATAAATGCTTTATACAAATTTTACAGATACGTTTATAAAATCCAAAGTTTAATAAAAACCATTTAAAATCGTTTTCTTTAAATATCTGTTGCAGAAAAGTCAATACTTAAATGAAGCTGTCATTATATGCTAGATTGTTTCCATAAATTATTAGAAAGCAGCTTTTTTGGACCAAAAATAATCGCGCCAATGATTTAAAAATTTAGCCTACCTTTTAAAATAGAGAAAGGAAAAAAATTATAAAAATAGTTGGCCTCCTTGCGTAGAGCAAATCGAACATTTGATTGTGTATTTTATATTTTGTATTTATACAACTTTTAATAAAGTTCACACACAGAAACTTTAAGAAGGGTAATATTATACAATTTTTGACTAATAATGATGTTTTTATTGTATTTAATTAGTATTACTCGAGCCTTCCTTGAAAAGGTTCCATCTCAAATCGTTCATTTCAAATTTATTAAATTTAATACGAGTTTTTTTTAAAGAAAGCTTCAATTTATATAAAATTATTGGATTTCAATCTTTAAGGCTTCATTACTATATTGTTTACTTAAGCAAAGCTAAAAATTATATAATACAACAATTTGTTTTGTTAATTTATATGGTGCTTTCATTTACTCTTTCGAATATCTGAAATAATGATGAGGTGAAAAAATTCTTTTTAGATTTTGAATTTCATTTATATGTATTTAAAATGCAGTCTCTTAGTCAGCGCAGTCTGAAATGTCTTTTGTGATAGTTCCTTTAGTTAGAAAAAGAATATTGCTCAATTATGCCTTCTTAGTCTAACATTTTTGTTTGGGCGTAGTTAAGTACATACTGTGCTTTAAGTTGGCTCTCAATGACGCTGCATTAAATTAACACACTTCAGCTGCGCCAGTGTGTTGGTGTGTCTACCTGTGTGTATATGTTGTTGTTGTCTTGGCCATTAAATGTGGCAGAACTGTGAGACACAGAAGAAAAACACTTGCCGGGCGCTGATATGCTTGGAAAAGCGCAAACAAAGTGCCTGCCTACGCCGAGTATTTACGGCGTCTCTTAGGCCTGACAATTGCTTCCTGCACTTAGCCGCGCGTTTTTGTTTGTGTCTGCAAATTAGCATCTAGTTGCTGCAACAACAAATTGCCATGCTCTGCAATTGCTGTTAACAGCAGTGCAGAGGGGGAGGGGGGGAAGCATGCGAGCGAGCAACATTCACTGCTGCGATTGTAATTGCGGCTGTTACTTTTGTTGTTGTTGTTGCTTAAGTGCGCCAATGAATTTTCGGGCATTTGCTTGAGCAACATTTTGCAGCTAAAGCAGATATCGATCGACGAGCCAGCGAGCAATTGTTGCCATTGTCACAGCCGGGAAAAAATTGCAAAGTGCAGCAGATTGTAGCGGAGAGGTGGCGGTGGCGGCGGCTTGCCGCTGAAAGTTGCTGCAACCATGGCAACATTTCGTGCTTCACCTGCCTCGACTGCTCCACCTGCGCGGCGATGCGCAGCGCTGATAACGCCGCCGCCGCCGCCGCTCGCCTGCGCTTCCAACGAGCAAAGACGTAATTTTAGGCTTTAGTTGCTGTTGTCGGTTTATAGCTTTTTTTTACCTTTTTTGGTTTTTATATTTTCCACCATTTTCATTTTAATGCTCATCGCGCGAATGGAAAGGTCAGTCATCTCAATTAGACAGCGTCGAATGCGCCGCAATTGGGTCAGTGTGGCTTTTATGGCGTCCGCTGTGCAATGCCCTCTGCCTACGCCCATCATTCAAGTCACTTTTATTTTGTTTTCTTGTTGTTGCTTTGGGCGTAACTGTGTCAGTAATTTTTGGAAAATTTCGGGTCTGCACCCTACACTTGCAATTTTCCAAATTATAGCTACAGCAAATAATTTTTTCATTTGTTTGCTGACACCCGAATTATAAGACCATGTAATTTGTTGTGACTGAGTACAGGCTAATAATAAAAGTTAGCTAGGTGTTGCCTTTTTTACCACAAAGAGGGGATATTGCTGACATAACAGAAAGCTGTTTGTTTTTCAAAGTCATTTAAGGGTTTGGTTTAAGACTCATTTTTATACCAGAAGTGTTTATAAAATGGCTACTATTTCCTTCAATTCATTGCTATAACTTTATACAAAGATATTGGCTCATTTAAGTATTCGCTTTGGTGCAAAATTCGGCACAGGACCTTTATTTGCTATTTTTGCTACTTAGTATCCATATTTTCGGAATGCACGATTTCTATATGAAGCAATTCTCATTATTGAAACATTATTTTTCGGTTTCAAAATATTTTCCTTACAAAAATTACAAAAATTAAATCAGCAGCTATTTAAACTAGATTGCCCAAGCAGTCAATCAATCAAAATGACTGCTTTTGAGCAATATAGATACAACACATACATGTATCAGAAACAAAGAGGGTAGTGTGATATATTTTACAACCAGTAATAAATACATTTATATCATGTAAAAAAAGTGTAAAAATTCTAAGAAATAGTATCATTTTAAATAGAATTTTGTTACTAATTGTAATTAAAAAGCTGTCAAAATTACTTCTTCGGGAAATTTAGTAATAAAAAGATTCATTGATGGTTGTTATATAGAAAAAGTCATATATATGTATTAGTAGATTCGACTAATGATCAGCGTAAATGTATTGTTATAGTTCAAAGGTTAAGAACTGGCAGCTTCACTTAAACAAATATTTCTTTTATACCTTAATTCCGATTTTAATAATGATTTTTTCATTCAAACGGCAAATTGACATACTTTTAAAAAAGTGAGTCAGATTTTCTTGTCGTTTTTATAAGCATTTTAAAAACGCTTTTCCATTGTGCAACTGAAATACTCAAAGCCTATAATATTGTCGTGTTCAGGAAGTACTCTTTAATGTCATTGTCACACACAAGCACACAAAACTCTGAGCTGCAATTATTGCTGCTTTGTTCATTTGACTACGGCTGTTTCATGAGAATTACGGCATAACTAGCAATTTAATTCAAATATTTTTTAGTAATTGTGATTTCATTGAAACTCGCAGCTTCAAGCGAATACAAAGCAGGTCAAGTGCGGAGACTGGCATATCAGGCTGTTTGTGAGCTTGGAATCTATCGTGCGATACAAAAGACTTAAGCAGCAAACTTGACCAGGCGCACCAAGCATGAAGGAAGGCTCTAGCTGCATTCCGCTGTTTGAGCTGTGATCTCGACTTGTATAATTTGAAAGTGCATTCTGGCAATTCGAAACACTCTGCGCGAAATTAGTCAAACGCATTTGCATAACAAAGCAATTGATGGCTAATCTTCTTCGGCTGCATCTTTGCTGATTTGGGTGCATTGCCTTGCAACGACACCAACGTCCGAAGAATTCCAAAATCACTGTTAGAAAAAGCTTTTTATTCGATGTTTTTGAATGCTTTTCTGGCTGCCTTTTGGAAATGTAGCTATGCAAATGAAGGAATCAAGTCGCCGTCGCGACTGTTATTTATTTCAATTTCTATTTTCTCTTTATAAAAAATTGGTTTTCTTTATCGCTGCTCATACCAAAAAAAAGAAAGAAAGTTTTTCTCTTTTTGTCGTTGTTAATGTTGCTGTGGTTGCTGCTGTTTCAATATTTCTTAATAAAGGGGAAATCTCTTTTGCAGAGAACACCACCACATTTGAGCAAATGGTTTGTGGCTGCGGCCGCCATGTCTTGCATAATTCATTATAAAGCCCACGTTTTTAATCGGAAATACGAAAATACGAAATGCTTGTTGTCGTTTTTACTGTTGTTGTAGCATGGCTACGAGTTAAATGTTAGATTTCGCGGCTGAGCAAAAGCGAAAGTAAGCTATGCGGGTGCATGGCGGCAAACGAGTGTAGAGCTCAGAATGATTTGATGGCGGTGTTATGAAATATTTTTGCAGCAGCTGCTTTTATTATTAAACACACTTTTGTAATAACCGCACTGGCTCTGTGTGTGTTTGCTGTGTCCATGATGCGAGGAGACTCATACCAGCTTATATCCAAACTGGCATGGATCATAATTATTTGGGTGCCAGTACATCAAAGAATCGAAGGTAACGAAGAAACTGTCATTTTAGTACAGAAAGGGACAGCTTAACTTTTAAGCGGCACGGAAGCTTCCTGTAGCGTGGGACAATTGATTCAAAATATTTTATTGAAGAGAGAAAATGAAAGACACTGGAACGTTGAGTCAAGATCAGGCGCCATATACCGATTCTGCATGGATGATGAATGGATGACAATTTTCTGTAATACTCGCTCGAAGGTACATAATACCAAATAACTGATACACTCTCTGCAGTCTCTTGAATTAAATGAGACAGAGCTAAGCACTGAGTTGAAGATTCTTCAAACGCAGCACCATAGATCTATAGTTCAAATTGCAACACTCCCTCAATTATTTATTAACTTGTGTAATTATTAATAATAATTAAAATTATTTAAATCATAAATGGTTGCATTGCTGGATGTTCGTTTCTAATAAAGCTCGGTAACCATAGGCATTGCAAATTTAAATGGCAATTGGCGCCTTGAAAATGTGAAGGGAAACTTGTGCATGTATTAGTATCTATGTGTTTGTCATATATATTGCAAATAAACGATTATGCAATATAACCGGTTACTGTAATTGATTCTGGCTTAAACTTGTTAGCGAATTTCGAAATTACAAAGCTTTTAATATGCAAAGTGGAATTTAGTTTGTTTGACTGTTTTCGCTTGTTACCTCCTAATTCGACAGTCACAATGAATATCTCAATTGATACAATTCGAGCTTTTGATTTCTCTTCTGAATAAGGAAAAGTAGAAATTGTGCCGAAATGCTCTATTGAGACGAAATTAGTATTGAGACGGTCGAAGGAATAGAGCTGTTAATGCTGTAGTTAATTACACACTAGTTTACCTCAACGTTGCAATAAGTACAAACTACTAAAAATGTTGTTTTGCATGTGAGCTTAAAAATTTTAAATTATTTCAAATCAAAAGCTTTTGTGCCAGTGCTCAATAAGTATCTAATATATTTCGATGCATCAAAAAATTAATATTCAAATTTTTAATTACTGATGTTTTGTGATAAATAGCATCTTATACCTTCTTTGGTAATTGCAATATTCAAATGAGTTGCGCAATTAGTTACAAAATGCGAGAGCTTATTAAATTTTGTTCAAAACGCTGTGCAGGAATACGCCAAATCTTCAATGCTACTACATCAGTTATCGATTAATAAACACAAAAATATGCAATTAGCTGATGCTGGCCAATTTTGGCAGCTCCCTACAAAGCTCGCATAACTTGTTGACCGGACTGCCCACGAAAGTGGCTTAAATATGCCACCATGCAGGCGGCAGCAGGCTAATGAACTTTGCCAGCTCTTGTCAGGTCAATTTATGCCGAAAGTCCGCACTTCAAGCTAATAAGTGGGCATATACCTTTGAAGCTCCGCGCTCATCAACAGCTTCGAATCATATATAGAAGCGACTATGCCGCCTGCGCTGGCATGAATGAGTTTTGTGTGGTCATGTGAAACCCGAGGTGTAATGCGGTGGCAGTTTTGATAAGCAGCAGCAGCGGCAGCAACACAAAACACGGCGTATCTAAATTTGCTAATGAGTTGTTGTTTGGTTGGCGGTTGGCGTTGGCTTTCAACGCTTTCAACGCGCCTTTGTCGCAGAAAGCTTAACGCGCTGAGCGTTGACTGCTGCTCATGGACATTTATGCATACGTCAGCAATTTGGTGAAGTTCAACCTGCGACATTGTTTAAATTCTTTTGCATGCCTTGCTGTGAGCCACTTCAGAAAATAATATCTGCTCATTAATAAGTATCAAACCTTTTGTTGTAAGCCTTCAAAGTCGACACAAAAGGGTCACACGCTTCGATTTTATTTGAGAGCGTAAAATCATTGGAACGCGTAAAAGCAAAGTAGACTATAACATTTTTTTATGGTTGATAATATCTATTGATACGGCTTGACAGTAACGAAGTTATAAAGTTAACGATCTACTCTGCCCATCAGCGCCCAGACCGCTCTTAAGCAGACTCGATATAAACTACGATTTTTACGCTTTGAAGGAAATTTAAATTCCAAACATAAATTAGCAGTTTTTATTGTTTACAGCTTTAAAGCAGCTAAAATAAATTTTAGTTTTATATTTTACGATTTGCTAGACATTCAATCTTTCGGCTTATTAGTATATCACTGAATAGATGAACTAGTGAACTAGTTCACTAATCTAAACATTTAGCAGCAGTCATAGTAGTAATGTATCTTGTATCTATATACAATCAGATTAAGGCCTCAGTTCTCATATTTAGAAATCTGCAGCTTAACTTACAACACGCTTCCAACACAAAACTTCGTAGGCTTCAAGTCAGTCTTAGCTGGAATTTATTGCCTTTAATAACACAGTTTTAGTTGCTAGTTACTAGTACAGAAGTACAGTTGCGTGCCAAATTGTTGCAGCAATCTAACGCAACAATTAGCAGCTGGACAGCAGCTCCCTCAGAGCCAACTGCACTGCAGCTGAGTATACATATACATATTGGCAATGGTATCTATTATTATCTGTAGCTGCAGCGAACAGAATCGTGCCACATAAATCATTGAACTTTTGCAACATGGCTTGGAAAATTGCTCGAAATCTTGTTTGCTCGATTCGCGCAAAGCGCAAAATTTTCAAGCAACAACAAATTGTGCAGATCACAGGTAATCATTTCCCTTGGAGTAAGCGCGCGTAATTGGCACATAAAATGTTGCACTTTGCCGAGGCGCCTCCTTCAGTTTTGCTCAAGCCAGTTGCACTTCTCTTTGGGGCAACATATGAAGAGAAGAGTTGACAACGCTGCTATTGCTGCCACAGAAATGTGCTCATAATTCTGTACGCTGCAATGTCGTCAGCAATCTGTGCCCCAAATACTTTGCAGCCGCATCTTTTTCATGGTATTTTCTCATGCTAGCGAATCGATGGTTTCCTTTTTGCGGCATAATAAATTCTAGCGTCAAGATATCAGGTAAAAGAAATTTCGCTGCTGACAAGATTGCCGACCAGCGTGTTCAATATATCAATGTATCAATATATCTTCTTTGCAGAAGGTAGCTTAGTCGACTAAGGCCAATTTTTAGTACGTTTGCTTTTGTATTCGATTTCAACTTTTCAAAATTCATAAGAAAATTTTAATTAAAATCGAAATTTATAATATTTATATAAATTAGGTATCGTTTCGTACAATGAATTGGAATTGAATTTCGTTGCCTAGCAATATTATATGTATACAAAACCTTGGTAAAATTTTTTTGATAAATTCATATCCGAGACTATTTGCTCTATTCTATCGAGAGCCATATTTCGATCTTATATATCAACTCATACTTTTTCATTTTTTGTACTTTTTCTGATAATACATTTTCAATAAAAACGAGAATTTTGCTTCGCAATGCAAGTCCACTCAGCATATCATGGCACACTGACACTGCAATATGTGTTGCTAAAAAACATGGTATCAAATAACGAAAGTGGCAACATTTATTCAAAAACATATAACATAAAACTGAGAAGTTGTCGCTCACATTGAAATCGCTCTTTTCCTACAAGTATTTCTTCAATTTGATGCAAGTTGCAGTTGCAAATTCATAAGCCACATGACGCCAACGTGACTATTCGCACTTCCGATTTTTTGAAATCTTTTCACCATATATGGCAAACCTCTGGCACTATGTGACAACTTTACAAATTGTCTTCGGCGACCAAAAGTAAGCGGAAGAACTTACAAACTTGCCATATGCACAGGCGTGTATGTGTGCGTACATGTGTTAGTATTCAGCTGCGATAAATTAGAAGCTTGGAATATAATGTGCGAGCATGAGTTCATTGCCTTCTGCTAATGGCTTATGTCTATAAAAGGCATTTTCGAAAGGGAAGTTATAAGAAATGTAATGATTCACCTTATAATAGAAGGTATTCCGAAGCAATGCGTCATTTAGTGCTTAGTCTAGACCAGAAGTAGTGTTTTTTATATGATTCAGTGGAGTACTTAAAAACCTGCTTACCGCTGAAACTCTGAATAATAAAGTTATTTTTATAAGCTTTATATTAGGTTCACATCAGGTATGTATGTGGGTCGTCAAATCTATTTAAATATATGTACTATAATCGTTTGAAATTAGATGTGAGTTGGTTTTAGTCTCATACTGACCAGAGGCTGCCCATGCTTTCTTCCTTGTTGAAAAAGATTTATTGCAAGCGCGTTTCGAATCAGTCTTTCCATTATATTTCCACGTCTCGTGAATATGCCGAGCTTATGTTAAAATTATTTTTCAAATTATATTTCCTAAATTTATTTGTAATCTTTTGACAAAATTTTTGCCAGGCAGAATTTGCTGAAATTTGTTGAAATTTGTAGAAATTTGTTGAAATTTGTTGTAGGTGTCACACAGGAACTTGGCCATTCAACAACAATAACAAAACTTTCGCTGACTTGTGAAAATGCGAGTGCCAGGGCGCCAGGGCGATCACGCCTTGTTGCAGTTTTGTTGTCGGCGCGTGATGTGATTGCTGATTGCCAGCGAATTGCCAGGGAATAGCGGCCCAGCTAGCTGCCGTATTGTCTGTCTATCTGTCTCTTGGCGCAACGAGCGTGCACGTCCGTCCCTTCGCTGCTTCCCGCTAGACGAAAGTGAAGTGAGTTGACCTTAAAAGCGCCCACATGTGCTTGTTGTTCCAACTTTTTGCAGGCTCATATTTTCTTCTGTTTGCTCAGCGACTTCATTGGCACTTCAACACACGAAATTGCATTCACAGCGCTTTTGGCTTTATTTTGTCTTCATTCAAAGGAAATTTCCCATTATGTGCATTGCATTGTACGTAGTACTTTTGTGGGTCAGCAGTCAGCCTGTCAGTCGTACTTTGGGGCTATTGTCGTACAGGCAATCAGACACGTGTTTCGGCTGGCTGAGAAAGTTTTTGGGGCATACTTTTTACAAATTAAAAAAAAAACAGCAGTAAAGAAAAATACGCTTCCACAATTGTTAGCTCTATGCCTTAGCTGCATAGAATTACTCAAGGGAGCGGTCCAGAGATTTATATGCAACTCTACTCTTTAAACTTATTCGGTTAGTAAAGACTACATTGAATTGAATACATTGAACATAAATGAGATACGCTACGCTTCAATATCTCTGAAGGATTCATCTCAACCAGAGTTTAAATTAGCCAAAGAAAATTAAAATAATTATATACATAAATATAACATTTTCTACATAATGGCCAACATTTCATATTTTTGTTGTCATATTTTCTGCAAAAAATTAATTTTTGATTTTTGAATATTTCATTGGTATTTTTCTTCCATAAACAGAAATGAATTCTTTCTACAAGTTTAAAATTTTGATCCTTTTAATCGACTTTTAATATTTTTCGGCGACATTTCAAATTTCGGAGATTATATTTTTGTTGCTACATCAGTTCGTATAGAAATTAATTACATGTTGTCTCAATTTTTCATTCTTAAATGCCTAAAGTCAGTTTAAAGTAATTAAGCATCGAATCACACCTTACAAAACGATTTTTGAAGACTGCTCTTTTACAGAAATTATAACGAGTTGACTTCATAAAAATTACAAAAAAAATGCAAGTTAAGAAATGTACCCAATTTTGAACCTCTTTTCCCTACTTAAAACTGTATTTAATACGCAAAGCTCACAACAAATGGTCAAGTGCAAAACTGTACAATATCATTCCTTTGCCATGCCCAAGGGGTCAAAAATTGCGCTTATTCCGCTTTGTATTAAACGTAGGCAAAACAATTCACATTTGAGCATTTGAAAATTGCAATTCGTGAGTTGAATATCAGGTTAAGTAGTCGTCGGTCGGAATTATGGTGGCCGAGACGACGGACATGACGGACGCACATCTTGATTCAGCTACGCGTTGAACTCAATTTCGCAGCGCTGAAGTGCAATTAAAACTCGGCTGAAAGGCGTGAAGTTCGAAAATTCAATCATTATGGCAGATACGTGGCGAGTCGTGCTGACGTTAGTTCCACCAAGCAGCCACACACCTGCCGCCCCTCGAAGCACTGCGCCTACAAACTGCGCGCACATTCTTCTTCTTCGTTTAATTGTTCATTGTATTTTTTTCAGTCTTGCCACTTTGACTTTGGCGTCGCTCTGGCTTTTGGCATTTCGCAGCAGCTCGGACGTCCGTCAGACAGCAGCGCGTCTTCACGTGGCGGAGCAGAGTGCGTCACTTGCGCACATGCAAATGTCAGCGCGCCACTTTGAAAGTAAAATTGACAGCTTTTAATTTTCATTTAATTTGCACTGCAATTTCCTCCTCTTCCTCTTTGCTTGCGCTGCTCACTTTGAATTGCAATTGCCTCCCAAAAAGAGCAGATCTCTCACTAATTTGGCCATTTTCCAAAATTGGCCAAAAGTGCTGAACATAAACTGTTGTTGCATGCCGCACTCTTCAAGCTGACCAAATGTGGCCTCTGCGCCTTCGCATGTCACTCGAGTTTAGGCGGCTTTTTTTCAGTTTACAATGGCAACGACGGCGTTTGCTACAGTTTAAGTTGGACGGACGCACGGCTCGGCCAGAGTTCGGCACTTGCATGCGGCTTGAATGCTAAACGCGACGCACTAATCTCGCGGCTTAATGACCTTTTTGGGTGAATCGAAAGTTGCTCGCTCGTTGTTGCTGTATATCGTCTTGATTAGGTGGCGCGCGATTTCACTTTCTTTGAGGAAGCGAATAAATTTGAGATTTCATTTGGACAGCAGCAGAGGTAAACATAACAAAATGCTCTTTTTGGAATTTCACGCTTTTCAAGTGAGATTTGAACCGATTTGATTTAAAGTGATTTCTGTTTTTGAAGGCGCTAGCTCAATTTCTTTTGCCTGCTAATACAACATTCTTCTTTAGTCATGCCATGCAGTCCAAAGAAATTCTTCTAAAATCTATAAAAAAGATTTTAATTTAAAAACGTTTTGCTGTTAGCTTTAAAATTGCAAGCTGAATGTTTGATATTTATGATACAAATTCAGACATAAGAAGATGTTCTGCTGTTTTTCAAATTTTTTCTTTCGCTTATTGAGTTTTTGTGGGCTTCTTAAATTATTCTTTTCTCGTTTTTAAAATTTTTTTTAGCGTAAACCTTTCGAAATTTTAAGTTTTCTTCCAACTGCTACAAAAAATTTAAAGAGTACTTAGAATATGCATGCCTTCTTATTTATTTAGCTTAATTATATTACCTCTAGCATTTTTTCACACCTTGCTAATATGTATATTCATATACCCTAACAATTCTTTTGTATATAATACAGATTTCATTAGCGGCATAATTCCACAGAAAATTTTAATGCCTTTCACATTCTTTCGCACAGCAACAACAACAACAACATTTTAAAGTGCACACTTTTTACAAACAACCTGTTGCCAGCGTCGTTAAAAGGCCATAAATGTATAAAGTTGGAGGAGGTAATCATATTCAGCATAAAAAGCAGAACAGCAAAAAATTATAAACTGAAAGGAGTGGCTTAACATATTCGTGTCTAACAAGCCAGAACGGCCGTAAAAGGTTTAGCTAGCGAATTTTCTGCCTCTTAACAGTTTTATATGATTTTTATTTCTTATATGAATATGCTACATAACAAAGTAATTGATAGTGGAATCAATTTACAATATAATAAAAAGCAAAGTTTTTAATTGGCAAATACCTTTTATGGCTAACTAACTGTGATTTATATCAAAAAGTGTTATGCAGGTAGAGTGGTTTGATTAAGAACTGAGAACTTGTTTAATGAGAGTTGCGATTCCTATTCAATAAATTTTGATGTACGTTTGCGGAAGTCGCTTCATCCATGGCTCTTCGGCTGTTCATTGGATTGGTTATAATTTGGCCGGAACCCAAACCCAGCGTACACCCAAAGTTTCTATACAAGGGAGAACTCGCTTCACACATTCGTTCGCTGTCCGACGAATGTCAAGTGACTTAAAGTGACAGACGCCACGTGGAAGCTGTTTTTCGACTTTCTAACGGAAGCAACAAGGATCGCCTTAATCAGAAAGCAATCAGAGATTTCACCTTACGATTTTCCTTCAAAGCAGAAGTAGGTTGAGACGATTTCAAATAAGCTTAATTTCAACTTTTATATAGAACTGCGAAGGCTTAAAGTAGAGTGAAATTTTCAAGTTAATATTTCTGTAGAACACTTTGGAGTGTGAGAGAGATTCTCAGAAAAGTTTAAGAATAATGTACAGCACATATGCTTGAATACGAATAATTTCCATGTTTTTGAATGTACTCTAATTCGGTTTAGGAAATTGTGTGTTTTTACATAATCGGCCCGATAGTTGCCCGTTTTGCAAGATCCCGTTTGGTATGCGTTTGATTCTTATTTGAAGCCTTCATATATCATGCCACCATTTTCTTACCATGCGCCAATATGTACAATATATATATATAAAGGTGAATATTCATATTGTCGGGAGAGAATTTTTGATTTTTGATTTTTTCATGCATAGAGAATATATAGATTTCTGCTGCACATAGAACCGATTTTTCAAATTTGAAATAAAATATAACAATTTTATAATTTCCCCAAGAATTTGCAGATATTGATTCGTCAGATTGCTATCTGAAATTTAATTGACTTTTGAAAAATCCGCCTCATAATCGAAAGAATATGTAGCGCAGAAATATTTCTTCGCTTAAATTTTAAGTTCCAGCAATTTAACTGCTTTGCTTTATTTATTTATTTTGAAGGAATGTGGATTTGAAAGCGAACATGTAAGCATCGCTTTGCAGGCGGCTTAACATAATTGCTGATTAGATCTGTTCAATCGAGCATGCTAACATGGCTAATAAATCTCGGTTGCTTTTACTGCCGCCGTAGCGTAAAATTTAATAAGCAAAACTTTTAAAGTAAAGCGGCAGCTTTTGAGGTGCGGCCCAGCGGCTTGCGTGCGGGCGCCACGCTCCGCTCCCATTCGCGGTTGAGGCATGCTCCACAGACCCACTCTAATGGCGACCCAATGACACTGGCCAGCGTAGCATAGTAATTGGCCACTGTTTGCAGTCGGCAATTGCGATTGCAGAGCAGTTCACTTTACTCGAAGCTATTTTTTAAAGCTTTTTTTCTGCAATCAAGCTACTTTGTTGCGGCTGATTGATTAACCACTTTTGCCTATTTTTGCAACAATCGCCAATTGGCATGTGTAGCTGCATACAATTTAATTCAGTTGTGCCTGCCGCGCTCTACAACCGGCAATCACTGCACGAACTCGAATTTCGAAATCAAAGAAATTGATACATTTTATTAATTTTTTTAATTTAACGCTTTAATAGCGCACGTTATTTACATTTGCTGATTTTTAATGGCATCGAATTGAGTGGCAGAAATTGAAAGTAAATAACTCAAATAATTGTCGAAGGTCAACAGACAATTGTTGAGCGGTAGCAGCTGGAATTACTACTACACATTTGCATTGTTATTGTAAATGTTAATGATCGAATGATCTAATGGTCCGATGTTCAATTGTCGTGCTTAGACTAGGCGAGAAATATTAATTTGCATGAAAGCGATAAAAGTAAATTGTGTGTTTGAGATTTATGTTAATAGGTTAATTCGATTAAATTTTAAATGAACGTAATTTATGAATTATATTTTGTATATAAACAAAATCAACTATTGAACTGAATAGCACTTGTAAAGCTACGAGTTTATGAGCGATACCTTAATTTGGATATCTAAAGCGTTTTATATCAATGCCTCTAAAAGCAAACCTATGCCATAAAGTAAGTCTTAATTTGAGAAGAATTAGTACCATTTTTCATATATAGATATTTCTTATTCTTCATCAATTATTTGCATTTTTATTAGAACAAAATGCGATTGATCCCTTCACTGGACTAGGACTGATTAATGTGCCTCTTCCTCCTCCTCACTCTTTTGCAATAATTGATGCACAGCATGGAACTTGAATGTGGTTACGACTTTCATAAAACTGCCTTGCACTTTACAGCACATGTTTTCTTGTGCTTGTTAGTGTGCTTCCAACTAAGAAGTGAAACCTGCGTCCAGAAGAGCTGCAGCAGTGCCGAGCATGCAAAGTCCATGAGCGCTAAAGGGAATAATTTTGGTAGAAAACTAAATTTATGACTACTGTTGGAGTCTTCTATTCTACAATTGCAAGATGTTGTGTTCGAAAATAGCGGATTTGCAAGCATTCCATTGTTTCAGCTCGATACATTCTTACAACAAATTTTCGAACTGTCAGGTTTTATATGATTTTAGTTCCTATTGTGTGTGTGTGCATGAAAGCGATTTATGTTAGTACGTTAACTTTTGCCATGATCAGCAGCCTCGATCAGACACGATCAGCGAGCTCCGCGGGTGCGTTTCCAGCTTAATTCTTGCTTGCTTGATTCGATTTCTGGAGTGGTCTTAATGAAGTCAGCGCATAAATTGATTACTTGATTGAATACGCCTTTAATTGATGGATTGATGTGCAATTTGTTGCCTGATATTAATTAAAATTTATTTAAACAAAAACAATAAAACTCTTTCAGCAAAGTATTTAATTTTTGTTGTTTGACAAATGACCCCTGCTTGTCCTCGCCAAGTTCACTGAATGGAACCCAATGTCAGTTCACTCTGTACGGATGGCTGCGCTGCTTGTCTTCCATTAGTCAAGCAACTCAAAATGTTCGGCGCTTCCTCTGCAAAAATGCAAAATGTTCGTTCGACACTGACACTGAACTGCGTTTCTCTTTGCCCTTTGCCATTACTTCAGGCCCTACACGGACGCTTGCGCCGCGCTGCCTTTCTAGCTTTGGGCAGTCATGGGCCGCTAATGACGTTGCACGTTAGCGCTGCTACGAAATTTGACGCTTTTGCCGCTTCGCTGCCTCCTGCCACATCGCTGGGTCGACTGCAACGAATCGTTGACTTGCTTGCCACTTGAGCGTGTGGCGTCTGTCTGCTGCCACTGCTGCTCTGCCACTATATACTCGCTACATCTCTGCTCCGTCTTTGTGACGATATTTCTGCTTGTGTTTTTGCAGGTGCAAATGAACTTTTGCCATATCGGCCATCAGTTCGCTTGCTATCTGTATCTGCGCCGATCCGATGCAATCCATTCCGAAGCAATGGCATAAAAATAGACGCACGCGCTAATGTCAGAATGCAATGCCCTCTGCCGTATGAGGAATGAGGAACGAATTGTTGCTATAGCAGCGTTGAATGAACAGCAAAATAATTGCGAAGCGGGAAGTTGATTTAAAATTAGCATTTGCCTGCCCATAAACTGCGCCGAGCGTTTGATCAGTTCAGTTGGTGGAAATTACAAATCGAAAGGGCAACGCAACAAAGTATGCCCAGATTGCTTCAATGTTTTTCATGCTTGCCGTAAATGCAATTCCACAGAATATTCTTCTAACTCTGCAGATGAAAGGAAAATTGCACCGATCTGCTACAAATGTATTGCTTTGATTTGATTACAAATTGATTTAAATACATATAAAAATTTTCAGACTTATCTTTAGACAATTTGAAAATGGCCAAAAGTCGCCCGAAGGTGTATCGGCCTGAGCTGCAATGCAAATTTAAATTATTCATCTAAGCAATTCAAATGGCGCCATAATTTGCCACACATACTCCTGCGCATTTAATGTCTACACATATGCTTGCGTGTGTGTGTGTGCGTTTATTATTTGTTGCATAATCACAACATTTATGCTGATGATGAATTTTTCATGGTACGCTAATTCGCTAATTCGAAATTGTTAGCAAACAATATGGCGTTTATTGTTGCCACATATGTAGCATTGTAGATTGGCTTTGCTTTGCTTTTATTTTGGCCAGACTGAGTGACTCTGACTCTTCACGCTTTGCTTCCTTTAGGCGTTTCGAACAAGTGTGCGAATTTGATTGTCTGTTTTGTATTGTTTAGTTTTGTTTTTGGTGTATGTATGACAAATTGCTATGAGAGGCACACATGAGCAAACAGTTTGAAATAGCAATATTCGTATTTGAAAAACATTTCTTTAAACTTTCTTATGCACTTGAAAAATCAAAGCAGAGTTTCTGAATCATTTACTAAATATTGTCAATATGACGAACGAATACTAGCAATGCTATTCTGGTGTGGCAGTAGTCACAAATGTTTATAAAAAATTTTAACAAATATTTTATATAATTTTGCTTCAATAAATATATCACTAGATGAACATATACATGCAAATTTAAATAATTGTTGTTGCTGTTGTACCTTTAGAGAGTGTGCAGACTCTCCCATTTATAGGCAAATTTTATTGAGACGAAGCTTTAACCTCAAACGAACTAACATTTTCAGCTGTCCAATAGAAACGTATTAGAAATTCGCTGTCTCGACCGTGTTTAGCATTAAGAGGGTTATGAAAGAAATGCTCCGTTAAGTAAACACTGAAGAAGCGTATATCCGATGGTTCCAGCTCTCGCTATATATATATAGGTTTGTTCAGATATTTCTCTAGCTGGCATCAGAAATCGCTTTGTTTACGTTTGATACTTACTTTTATAATTGCCTGAAGGGATCTGGTTGTTAACTCTTCTGCTAACTCCTTCGAACGCTTTGTTAAGTTAAAATATTTTCGGAAAATGGCAGCTCCTCGCGAGAGTTGGTGTTTCACAAAGAACACAAGTTCTTCTTCTATTTATTATTGACTTCGCCTTTAGTTGCGAAGATGAGGAAACAGCAGTGCTCATCCTATGTCATTATGATGAACTAGAAAGAACCGATCTGCGTTACCTAGCCAATATACATATATGTATCAACAATCGCACGATATTTTGCTCTGAGTATACATACATGGAGAACTGCCACAATAGGCCCTTCAGGCCGCAGTGACTAGTAGACCGGATCTCTACTCCAAGTACAAGCCAATCTGCTTTAGCTACTGAACACAAGAAGTGTTTTTATAATATTCTTTCAATCATAGTCAAGAGCTCTTTCAAATCAAATATTTTACAGTTTTGACTAGACTATCAACTAATTAAATCTCATAAAAAATTTCCAGCGGTAAAATTTTACAATTTAAAACTCAATTTTAATAAATACATGAACTAAAGTAACATTTTAAGACTGTGTTACGAGCAGATATCATACTATTTAATAAAACGCTATTGCACACGCAATGTTATGGTTCAGTTACCGTTACTCTGTTTATTTAACATTAAGTGTAGCATTGTTTTTGCACAGCATTGTTTTGGGCAACATTTGATGAGAGTGAGGGAGTATGTTAGCATAGACCTGCAATGTTGTCGTGTTGTTCTCTGCACAGCAACAGTAATGCCTTTCATTCCACTTTCATGTACAAAATGTTACATTTTGACTTACAGCTAACACTTCTTGCCGTATGGCCTCGGTTTTTGGACTCTTTAGTAATTTTTCCACCGAAAGAGAAGTTTGTAAAAAATTTAAGATTACAGGGGTAAAAATCAAAACTAATAAAAATAGCCACATTAGCAGATGTGAATAGAAGCCGTGCTACTGAACATTAGACAATGTAAATGACCGGAGATTTTTTGTGTTCGCTTAGATTTCATAGGAAATCAAAATAAATTCAATTATCTAAGCAAGTTTTTAATTGAAGTCAAAATTTGAGTAGCTGCATACATATGTATGTATGTATGTATGTATGTAAGTAAATGTAGACACTCTTTTCAAGAGTAGGCTACGTCTGAAAGTCTTTTTTTTTCACAAGACGAGTTTAAGTTATTTTTTTAGTATTTGGTCTGTTGGTGAAATAAATTTTTCTTTCTAACTTTGGATAGGGAATCAAACAAAATGTTAATGACATATTTGTACATATATTTCCACATAGGTGACTTAACTACAAAACAATAAAAATATGCCTCATTTGTATTGTATGTATGTAGCAAGAGTAGGTGGGACTGACGTTGCATTAATATTTTTAGAAAGATATTGTAAAAGTGTAATAATAAAGGGCAGAATAAAAACAGATAAATCAACGAGAGGAAGAGTAGGACACATTGATTTAGCCGCACAGTGGGTCAGTGGAAAAGTTGAAATTCTAGACGGTGGAATACTAAGAATATGTATAGGAATTACACATGTTTCATGAAAATTGCAACTTTAGAAAAACCTGGAGGCAAATAGATTGGATTAAAATCTTATTGGAAAACCAACCTCACACAATTTTTACTTATTATTTTCCACTAAACACCGAATTTTGTGATACTGATAGTAACAATTATATATTTGCTTCTTTATTTATTGCCTCCCGGATCACTACTACTACCTCCTTTCATTATTTATCCGGATCAGCAGAGCTCTTAATTTCGAGGAACAGATACAGAGTTAAAATATTAACATTTTAAAATATAGTAGGTATTACGGATTTATAAAATTTTGGTTTTAAAATTACAAAAAAATTAACACGACTTCTCCATATCGGTGAAGGAAAAGTAGGAGAGTCGCCACGAAGTGGCGCGATACTGCTGGTTAGGATATAACTGAACTACGTAGAAGCAATATAGGAAAACAAAGACATGCCTTTTCTTAGCAGCAGCATAAATAATAATCACTCACAATAAGCGTAAAATTCTAAAAAATCTGAAAGTGCTATTAAATAGAAGAGTATTACAAGCGCAATAAATAAATGCTTTAATCATTAGCTTTGGCCATTGCTGCTGGTGCGCAGCCGCGGACTCGTTTTGTGGTAAAACGGCCGCAGCCAAGTTCCGCTTCAGACCACAACAAATACAAACAATATCGAAATGAACAACAGCAGTTGCAACACGACCGCGAGCAACACGAAAGATCACAGCAACAGCAACAACAACAACAACAGCACTTGTGCTGTTGGCTGGCGGCAACAAAAGCGCTCACAGTTTATGTGAATTCTATGGTAATGAATTGCATTTATTGCATTTAATGTGGAACATGAGAGAATGCTGCCAGCAGTTCTGTATTATTATATGTTGTTGCTGCTGTGGTTGTTGTTGCTGTTGCTACAAAGCAGACAATTAATTGCAAATGTGGTAAATGAATAGTAGAAAAATTAAGACGAGCGCTTAGTTGCCGACGGCACAAATTCACCGACTTGAAAGGTGCGCTGTGCCAGCGAAGCAAGCGGAGGGAGCGGGCGGAGTGAACTGACTACGCTCCACACTGCGGTGGACGCGCTTTAAATGCAATCAGCCGAGGTCGAGTTTATAGCTTGAGGGGGGCACATACACATTTGAGTGTCACAGGCAAGGTGCGTAGTCAGCGTTGCTTTTGCAGCGGTAGGTCCCATAATCAGCTACTTTAGCGGTGGTGAATAACAGTGTCGCCCAATAGCCATCACTAGTTAGCTCTATAACAAAATGAGCGTATTTTTCTTGAATAATTTAATGGAATCCCGACTTATTAAAGACTTATTCAGATAAAAGCGGTTCGATAAACTCGATTATCGCAAAAAATATGAACGGAGAAATTCTACTACTTTTAAGAATATTTGATAATATTTGTTTTTCTTTCATTAGATACAATTGAACAGGCGTAGAATGAAATATGAGAAGTTTAGTCTTAGGAACTGAGCTCTAAAGCAATCTTGGAACAATTCTTTAGAGCTCGGTAAAAAATTGCTACGAATATTTTAAAAGCAGCAACATGATATTTTCCATTGCTTTGCACCTCTTGAGATTATGTGGGACTACGTTGCTGTTGGAAGCACTTGCTGTGCATTTAAAAATTAAACGTTTACCAAAGGTGCTGACCTTATCTTTCATTTATGCTTGCTGTAAGTTACCTGAAGCCTGGGAATTCTGCGGGTTTGCCAGAAAAGGAGGTGGGGCGGCACAAAGAAAGAGTAAAGTTAAGCTCAGGCGCGGATAGTTATTTGAAGGCCACTTTGATGTGAGATTAGAAGCTGCAGTGGAGTTTGAAATGGCTCACATAAGCTGGCAGTACTTCACTACAAGCGGCATGCATAGTTGCAACATGAAGCGTGCAACAATTGCAAGTAAGGCAGTTGCTTAGATAAATGTATGTGAGTGTCCATGTGTGAGTGTGTACAGCCGCTTTTCCAACAAACGCAACATGCCACATGTTGCACTTATGTGGGCAGCTAATTCCCCTTATGCCTCATATGTGTTTGTGTATATGTGTTGTGTTACTGCAGCAGTTTGTGGCAGCGCTTTTGGCAGAACTTGTTTGATAGTTGATTTTTGCTTTGTTGTAGTTATTGTTGTTGTTGCCCTCAAGCGACTAATGCACTTCCTACGCCAAATGCACAAATGCACAGCGATAAAGTGAAAGTTCGTTGTTCTGCATTGATATTTGTAGATACAAATCCAGATACAAACACACACACAAACAAATTACGAAATTGGCACAGACGCCGCTTATGTGCAACACTCTGCACGCGCTTGGAGGGTGTTGCAGGCAATTCGCAAATGGATTGGTGGCAACAATGCCAGTTACAGCAATGACGCTGCAATTCTGCGTCGCTGTGTGTGTGAAGATTCAGCGTCATACTCTGTACTATACGAAAGGGGGACGTTTAAATAGTTTTGGAAATTTTGACAAAAATGTATGCATTTATAAAAATGAAAGGTTCTAGCAAAATTTGCAGCATATTAGTATTCAAGTTAATCCTAGAACTACGTTTAAGTTTGGCAGACTGGAAAAGAAAAACTTGTTCATATAAAAACTTAACTTAAGGACAAAAACTGGAAAAAGGTTCATTTCAAAAATGCATTCCAATTTCATTTTCTTTAAGTCCAAGATGAAAGCGGGGGATTTCAGCCCCCAATCCCAACATAAATACAGCCCGGTTGTAACAGTTGTGAGTGTATGTGTTGACTAATTGCCGCTGTCAATGGCAGACCAATTGGCAAAGAAAACTAAAAAGCAGCAGAGCAGACAAAAAATCAAGCCTCAAACACTTCAACTTTATTTTGCGTCAATTTTGAAGTGCCTCGAGTGGGAAATTTTCTGTTGGCAGCTCGCAGTTGGCCCTGGCGCCACAATTCCACCCTCATTTTTGGAAAAAGCTATCGCTACTACGACAATGACTCCATTGGCTCACATTTTCCACTTTCCAACGGAAATTTCGGTGGCTGCCGCCTTGCCGCTCTTTAATTAAATAGTTTTTTTTTTTAGCAATTTCACGGTAGCGCCACACCAAAGTTGCGCAACTACGCGCGCTGGCGCCGCCAGCTGCGGTGACGCTTGCTTCCCGCATGGCTCTTTGGGTTTTGCTCGTCGCTCCCACGCAAGTGTGTAGGTAGATGTAGATTACGCGGAATTTTCAGTGCATTTCATGCGTGCCACAAATCCGCCAAAATGAAGTGTGTTAAACGTAGACAACATTAAAATAAAAACATTTCTTGTTGTTGGAATTCCCAAACTTATAATTTAGGGCTTTTTTATTGAGCGCTACAACGAAATGACGGAAAGAGCTGGCACTGAGAATTTTGAGGCCTGTGGTATTAACTTGGAAAATATGCATCTGCTTAAGACGCCGTGAACTCCTTTTGAACTATTTACATATTAATTTCCTATGGAATCGTATATAAAACTCAGTTCAGATTCATGATTAAACCGTGTATGTATATTCTGAAAGACGGAACAGAAATTAATTTTCCAGATTAAGTTGTTGAAGTTTTTGAAAATCAACATATTATTTTATTAATATTTTACATATTACATTATTTATGAATTAAAAATATTGCTTCTTCTTAATAAAAAAGACTCGTAAAGTACCATAAAAATTCTCTGCTAAATCCAAAATTTATAAAATAAATAAGTTTATATCGGTTATATCTCCTTATATATTAGGATGTGAGTTGCGCAAAATTTTCGAATTATAACGATTCAAAATATAACTGCCAAAAATCAAAGGCTTAGAAATGAGTGTTTTCCCTCGTTTACTCTGGTTCGCGAAAGTCGGAAATTCATACATATTCAGAAATTCTCTAGATCACTCTAGTTCTTTCTATGCATTGATAAACGTCAGTGCGGTCAGCTGAATACGTACTAACGTCAACTGTCTACCATAACGTGCCCGGCATGCCGAGCGACACAACTGCCAAGCACTCCGCACTGCTGCAGGAACTTTGGAGCACGTCAAGTGGCAAAACAGACACAATGTTGGCAAGAGCAATATTATGGCCAGAAACTGTTAACGTAACGGCTTCAACTGTTTTGCATAACTATGAAAGCTGCCAGGGAATTTAAGAATTACTTACTTCGAACAAAGCGCTCAGTGCCTGGAGTCCATGTGTTCATATGCAAATGGGAACGCTCGAATTATGACCGCCGCGAGTACGTGCTCGAATTCATAGCAGCAGAAGCACGCCACAGACCCACACACAATCGGCTCATGCTCTTACGGAACACGCTGAGATCTTATCTGCCGTGCTCTGCAAGATCAGCTCAACGCAAGTCCTACTTCGCACCTTGCCACTCGCACTCACCACACGTGGCAGAATTGTAAATCCGATCGCATCGCATCGACACTTTTGCGATAAGATCTTCGGCGGCGCAGCTCTTCCGCCACGAGTCATTGTCTTTAGTTGCTTCGCGCGCTTCGATGGAATCATCGGCCGCTGCTGCAGCTCTGCTGCGATCATTTGATTAGTGCCGCGTTTGAAGATCTCCATTCGTTGTTGTTGTTGTTGTTTGCACTTCACTCTGCATTCCTCACCGCTTCTATTCTGAGTCATAAAATGCATTTGTGGTGGCTGTCGTAAAAACTCTCTTGATCGTGCGATGCTGCAGCTGCCGGCCATGCCTTCCCCCGCCCATTCCCCAACATCCCTTCTCCAGTTCAGCAACGTGTGCCGCATGTCATTGCCTTGGAGCGATGTCGTCGTCACTTAATTGTGGCAGCTTATTTTTTATTTCTTTGCTTTCTTTTATTGTTTTTGCGGCGAGAGGGCGCGGCTTTTCTAAGGTTTCCGCCGATTCCCGAACTGAAAACGATTTCATTTATTACGTCTCAAATGGTTTTCATAATTTCACACATTAGCCCAGGAAATTGGATCTTTGAAAGCGTTGCCCGGTTAAATTTTGAGCAGTGCACTCTTCTGTCTCGGATTTCCCTCCATGCCACCTTTCCATGCACCAAAATTATTCGCACTTAAAAGCCATGAAACCGCAGAGCAAAACCTCAAAAGCACGGGCCCGCAGAAAAGTGAAAATCGATAAACGGAATCGGTTTAAGTGTGGAAATATAAGTTTAGCACCTTCGCCAATGAGAGCGCGGTGAGGGGGTACGACGGCATGGGCCGATGTGGAGGCATCGATGGAGGCGGCTTAAAATTTGCACAGTTCACATTAAATGCAATTCCGGAGGGGCGGAGGCCGTGTTCATGAAGTGTCGAGGCAGGTTAACTGTTTTGGTTGCCAATCTAACACACACAAACTTACATGCAGATATAATTGGGCGATTGCGTCCCTCCTAACCATCCCTTCAGACAAACAGACAAAGTGACCATCGATGTGCAATCATTTAAAATGATTACTGAAATGGCACGCGATGACGAACATTGAAAGAAGCTCTCGCTTTTGTTTGTGTGTGTGTGTGTGTGCGTATGCGTGTGCAATGACAAGTTCTTCGGTCTGCGTTTCTCCTCTGTTCTCACTCTTCTTCTTCTTTTCGTTGGCATTCCCATGAACGACTTTGATTAATACAATCAACTCGCTTATTTAAATTCAATTCTGGCGTGCCATGGGTCACCCTTTGTTGTTGTTGTAATCGTCTGCCATTATCATTCTCAGTAGAACCGAGTGAGACACTGAAGAATGCGGATGACAATTATGCAATGCAAAAGAGAATTGCGCATACGCCGGGGAGCCCCCGGTTATTAACTGTAATTTAGAAGGCCTCCTCTTGAGCGCTTTCAGTGCTTGCCCCATTTGCGTCGTCCAGGAAGCAGTTCGCTTTTCCACTTCATAGCCATCTCGGTCGGCCACCCAACCACACATTCCCACCCGACCACACATTCTCAAGAAGCCACAAAATTGTCACTGTTGCGCTGCTCCCCGCTCTTCACGTGAGGCAGTTCCGTAAACAGTTTACAACAATTTCTAAAAAAAGTTAATTCTGAAAATTGCATTTGCGCGGCAGAACAATAAACATTTATGTAAATGCTGCAAGTCGACTGAACCGCAAATAATTTATGGAGTGACGTACATGCTCTTGTGTGGGTTCCCCTTTCCTTTTTGTTGCTGGTGATGTTGCTGTAGATGGGTTATTGTTGTTATTGTCATGTGTTCAGAGCACACAAGTAAGCTAAATACGTTTAAAGGTGTTGAAGAAGAAATGAAAACTGATTTCGAAAAAAATATAAATAAATACTGTGGTACAAAAATATCATCGATTTAGGAGCATTTGCAGGGCGCACAGAGAAAATGTAAAACTACATTTCCAAATTCTTGACATTATTGCCTAAAGTCGTCCATTAACTTCTGCCCGATTAATCTGCTTTCAATTCAAGTTGACCCAGAACCATGGAAACACGCTCCAGTTTCACTTTCGTTGCAATGCCAAAGCGACACGACAACATTAAAGCAGCAAAATCCGCAAAGCCTAAACCCCAAGTGGCTGGTGTATTAGGAGCAGCGCTTCAGCCGCTAAAGAGGCGCAGCTATGCCACATTCATCAAAGCGTTCGGAGCACTTCATCAGCTCAGCTCGGCTCAGCAAATGCAAATATCGCATGCGAGAAAAGCCGATTGCGCCAAATTGTGTCCCACTGAGGTCAATATCGCCTCAAGTCGCTTTCGGCGTGTTCGGCATTACAATTTCGAAGCCATTTTATCAACGCACGACAAGTGCTGCATTGCCACTGGGCCACTCCCCTCTTCCCTCCACCGCTTTTAAGTCGTTGTGGTAGAGTTTTGAATTTGCGCGCTGTGGGAAACTTTTGCAAAAAATCCAATCCAATAAAATTCAATCGATTTGAGCGAGTTGAAATGTGGTTGAAAGTGTTGTTGCATGCAGCATATTAAACAGTTATAACTGTTTGCTAAGTGTTGTGGGTGCTTCTCGCCGCTCAATCAATCAGAAAGCAGCGGTAAAAGTTGTGTACGCGCCGCCGCAACAGAACCTGCGTTGTCTGCGGCGGCGTGCAAGCTCTTGAAAGTTGCTTTGTTGTTGTGCTGGAGCGCGGATTTCATGCACGCGACTCGCATGTTTGATGAGACGAAAGTGCTAAAAGCCACTTGCGAGCAGTTCGAAAAGGCGAATTAGCCAAAGGTCTTAACAAGCTTTTAAAAGAAATTTCACTTATTTCGGCGACAGAAGGTGAACCGAGTTCCCCGAGCATTTATCGGAGCTCATGCTGAGCATTAAGTGCAGCAGCTGTAGCCTTAATATCAACTGGCGATCGGTTCGGATAGTGCTGCAGATTAGTATGCGAAATACACTAGATTTATCAAATTTCCAAAACAAAAATACGCTAAAGTTCGCTTTCAATAAAATAATAAGCAAACAAAGTAGTATCGGCAATATTATTACTTCTATCGATATTATTGTATAAGATAATATCATTTTGATATCGCGAAAAATGATTCTCGTTGAAAACGGAGGTATCTTTAAAATTTCAAGTTTCTAAGAAATCTCGAAAAACTATGGAAGGGACTCACACGTGATGCATTTTCGTTATAGCACTTCATTTTAAAAGGAAATATTTCACTATAGCATATGCACATATTAAATACCGAAATATTTCCCAGAAGTTTTTGAATAAAGGCAAAATAGTGGGACATTAAAGCAGGGAGGTGCTCTCCATAAAATTCTTTGTCAAAATGTGACTATTTCTTCTTAATTAAAAGCATCTGTAGAATACAACTTGATGTTTCTTTTGAATAAAGTTCCCTTACATAAAATTATCGAGGGCTCATATTCTATACACTCGAACTAAAATATTACCAAAAATTATTTTTCCAAGGTAAACTCTTTACTGACGTAGCTGTCAGCTATGCTATTAGTTTCGGGTGAAAATATGGCTTTGCTAGCTTTTAGCTCATATAAATTTATGAATACTCAATACAATTTAAACTGATTGCTGATACATACTATGTATGTATATCAATTATACATTTTGCAATTTCGTTAATGAAATTCTCCCTTTGAATTTATATACGACATATTACAAAAATAATTACATATTTACGCTATATATTTACGCTTTATCTTTATAGGGTAGAAATGATATATGTAGATTTCAATAAAAAAGAAATTCATCAATAAAATCAAATCTTCACTAACTAAATCTTGAGGCAAAAAATTACTCAAATGGCAACACTGCTAGCTACTAAGCAATTAAGCACAACAGCCAGCAACTACAATGCGCCATTGTTCCTTACGTCGAAATGACAACAAAAATATTACAATTGACATTTCGCAGGTCGCTGACATTTTCTGTCGCTGCGACACTCGAAAGCATTCATTAGCATGTGCCGCAAGTGGCAAGCAGCCGCATGCCGCAAATGATGAACTAAAATTTGCGGCAACATAGCGTCAAATGTTGCTGAGCGAGTGATCGGACGGAGCGGTTCATTTGGAAACCGTAACAGCGCACTTCAAATGAGTTCGGCCAAAAGGAAAGTTCGCAATCCGCCCGCGGCGCGCGGAGTACGACGGAAGGAAGCTTCGCATTTGTCAATTGATATCGCGGTGCAATATCTCAGAAGAGCTGGCAACTTTCTGCAGCTGCCGGCAATCTGATATGTTGTCAGTTCGCATACCGGCGCGTGGTTCAAACGTGGCGGATTAGAAAATTTTCCGCGGCGGCTGTCTTTATAATGGCGCCGCCATGGACCGCAAGAAATCAGCATTTCGCATAAATTCCACTTTTTTCCACTCTAATCCTATTAAGTGTGTGCAAATGAGCTGCGTAAAAGGTGGGATTACGCTTGTCAACATAGGCGCAGGCGCTCTCCAACACCTGAATTTTGATTTGTTAGACACACGACAAAATGTTAGAAGACATTCATATTTGAATTTCTTTTAAACTAAACAAAGTAAATCCGATTTTAAACTTCGATTTAAATATATATAATAATTTTTTCTAACGTTTCCAATCAGAATCGACCTTCAGCTCGTCTAAAGCATTGCAAGATAATTCTTAAAGTAAGTTGGTAAAATTTTTTTTTGTGAATCGCACTGTTCAAATTCTTACCTTTATACTTTTGCTTTTCCACTGAAAATTGCGAAATGAAAGACTGCCTTTCAAATGGTTTGTTCTTTATTGCTCTGTTGTATATTGTATGCATTATATGTATATAATTATATTATTAAGGTAGGCATATATTAGTACTATGTATAGCATTATTGCATGCATCGATCTACTGCATATATGTACACTTAAATATCGAATCGGACACAATTTACAGATTACAGCGAAAATTTAGCAACTTTCTGAGATAGTTATAGCGCAGCAGAGAGAGAGAGAGAGAGAGATAGAGAGTAAGAGATATATACTATATCTATATAATATTACATAATTGCATACAAATAAATCGTGTGTATATATTCCGCATTTCACAATTGCATCTTTATTAAATTGCATAAAAATAAATCAAAAGTACGCTTATTATGAAACCCGTGATTTCTTCGAACAATTTTGCACGCACACGCGCACGTGCACGTGCACATGCACTTACACTCTGCACTCTGCACGCTAACTGTAAATGTAAATGTAACATACGAACTAAACTAAATATTGCTGTAGATCACACTCAAGGCTTACGTTAGGATTACAATAAAAATGTCTTTGATATTTCTACATTTCATCAATCTGCCGCTGACAATTACACAAACAAAATAAACAATACACACGAAAAATAATGTAAAGTAATTTTTTTTAACAAAATATGCGTGCATGCAATAGCTTAGAAATCTGCCGTCGACGGTCTACTTTCAGGTAACTCCTCGTTCCCCACAACCACCGCGTCCCCCACAATCACTTTGCACATGACCATCTTGACTCCGGCTAGGAAGTCCGTTAGGTAGCATCATGTGGGGCGTGGCGGCGCGTTGGCCTTTCGATGTGCTGGCGGTGGCGGCGGAGCGATGCGCATGCGCGGCAATGGCTTCATATCCAGCGCCTTGGGCAGCGGCGGTCTCAGTGGCAGCGATTTTCTGGCTTCCACTGGCGTTGTTGCCGCCGCCGTCGCTTCACTTTCGCTGCACATCGTCGCTGCGGCGCCGTGCGAGTCCTCCGCTGTGCTGTATTTCGCGAGCTTCGGCTGTGTCGTGATGATATTTGGTGTGATTTCTAGATTCTTCTTGGCGCTGATGATGGCATCCTCACCGTCCGACGACACCGAGTCGTACGATGACGGCGTGGGCGAGTGTGGGGAATAGGATTCCTGGTCCTCCCCCTCTTGCTCCTCTAACATGGTGCGAAACTCCTGTATGGAATCGTTGAGAGCCCAGAGCTGCGAGAGCAACGAGAGATCCAGTTGCCGTAGACCGAACTGTTATAAAAGAGAGAGAGAGAAAGAGGGATGGTTAAAAAATTGGCAGGTATTCTGATTGATAATAATTTTGAAGAGGGATTAGTTAACAATATTTAATAACTAAATTAAATGATAATTACAAAGAAAAGTATTAATTAAAATAAGAACCAACTCTTTATGTTAGCAGCTATCTTAAAAGCTATCTTCTAAAATTTGCCTATGACCTGTAATAGCTCTACAGACGTTCCAAATGGTTATCAGTAATATAAGGTGAATAAAGAATGTTTAATTGAAGCTCTTCCCCACGAATTTCACGTTTTGCATGAAAGTAGAAGAGAGTGGGACAGCACACTTAAAAGCAATTTGACTCTTTCTAAACCATGCCGTTCCCCCCCATGCGTCAACTTACATGCATGTTACTTTTGAAAAATGCCGTTATAGATGTCAGCCCATCCAACGACAATGAGCAAAACGGGAAGTTGGCACTGACAAGCGCACTTCACGCATTGCTAAGCTTTCGCAGCACATTTCATCGGCATGTCGTCTTTCATCGATTATTACGGCGTGTCATTGTCATCGCTCTGACAGCGTAGAGGATGCGTGGCTTTCAAAAGTTGTTCAAGCGAAATGAACGCATTTACGAAGGGACATGACGTGCCTGACGGTCAGTCTTCATGGTCGACGTTAGGCGGAAAATGTCTATGAGAATGTCTGTCAATGCCTTCAATAACGACGCTAGGCAGCTATGCTGAAGTAAGTAGGGGAAACAAGGGAAGGGTCTGCAAAACAAAACATTCTCAAGGAAACCGTAGGAAATTACGCTTCTAAGATATGTCAAGGGGTTCTAAGGCTTGAAATTGCTATACTTCTGGTAGTAAGGCATTATATTCATAAAAAATCTACTAATATAAAATTGTTTACAGTGCATAATTCAAAAATGTTGGGAAGCTGTGGGGGTAAGTCTATCAGAGACACTGCAGTAAGGTACTATAGCATATAATTATCTGTTAGTTTAGTAGAACAGCGTCTCTTTCAGCTCACGCTTTTGCTTTAATTGCCTTTACTAACCATTTTCCATTTGTCTAAGAGCTTTGCAATAAATCTTAAATTTCTTGTAAACAGTTTTAGTCTTCAAGATGTAAGAGAGGACCCCCCCTTAGCCCCACAAGTTTCTCATATGTTTTCTAGCTACCGTTGGCATATCTAATCCGCCATATTTTAACCGCGCGCCGGTGAGCAAACTGACAACATATCAGATTGCCAGAGCAACAGAGGAGCCGCTGCAGCCAGCAGCAATTGTTGCTGGTTGCTAATGCAGCTGTGGCTGTAGCTGCGGCCGCGTCTGCGCAGAAAGCTGCCAACTCTTTTGAGATATTGCACAGCGATATCAATTGACAAATGAGAGGCTTCCTTCCGCCGCACAGCGCACTCCGCAGGAATATGGCGGACTTTCTTTTGGGCTTGAAACTCACTGTTACGGTTTTCAAATGAACCGCCCGACCACTCGCTCAGCAGCAGCAGCAACAGTTGCTGCTATGTTGTTGCTTGCAAATTGCCTATTTATTTCAAGCGTATATCATTTGCAGCTTGCCACATGCGACACATGCTAATGAAAGCGTTCAAAAGGCGCAGCGGCGGTAAATGTCAGCGACCTGCAGGAAAACAAAGGCGCATTGTTGTTGTGGCTATTTGCAGATTGCTCGCCATTTTTGACGTTGACGAAATATGATTAATGCTCGAAGAAATGTAACGCACATAACGTCACTGTGTACCAAAATTGGTTCAATCCCGATGACTGGTTCCTTTTCTTCTACGGCCAATGGACAAATGGAGATATATAGCAGAATAGAACAGAAAGACCAAGAAAACTCCATGAAATCAATTACAATTTCGCTTGAAATTAATATACATAATCTCTTTCCATAGATGAAGGGTATATAAAATAACAATTATCCAACCAATACTCTCGATTTTTTTAGTGGGAAGTCAAGCAGGTATGATTCTAGAAAACCATTATAAATCACTTGGAAAGGTTATCAGGCCTTTTCATGATTTCTAACAGTTAAAAAAAATTTATGTTTTAGTGCTTCGATGCATTCTTATTTAAAATCTATTTCTATTGAAGCACGGCAGTTGCCCACCTCTGAGCTTTTTCTATGAGCCTTTCTATTTCTTTGGTCTCTCGGTGGAATTGCCTATCGTCAGCTTCGCTGGCACTTGCAACTCTTGCCACTAGCCACGCGCCTGCGCATACTTACATAAATTTCAATAATTTGCATCGAGCGGTGGCGCTGTCAACTCGTCAAGGTGACGCCATTAATTTGCATTTGATCTTGTCTCCGCAAGCACTTGCAATTAGATTTACTGAGCTCATTTGAAAGTTGCCGCGGAAAATCGTGAGCGAGGGCGAGGTGTGGGCTTCTAAGCGTAGCGCTACAAAAGTCAAGAACAAATTCCTCAAATTGTTCGTTGCGCTAACGGTAAAAGTAATGCATGCCAATTTAATTTGAGGTTTCATGATTGCACGGCATCTATGAGGATACCGTTATGTACAGTGTCATAGCCAGCAATTAAATCTATAGTGACTGCAGTGAGTGACTAAATGCAAGATCTTTCTGATACTTTTTTTACTTTCCAAATCTTTCTAAAAATTAAAACTTATGGTTACTTAAAATTAACTTATGACAGCCCCCATAAATTCCGCGTCTTACTACGCCCCTGTTTATCACTTTTGATATATCGCTCATGCAGCTCGGCTTTCAGCAATAATTCGACTCTGGCAAATCGATTGAATTTTATTGGATTGGATTTTTTGCAAAAGTTTCCCACAGAGCGCAAATTCAAAATTCTACCACAACGACTTAAAAGCGATGGAGGGAAGAGGGGAGTGGCCCAGTGGCAATGCAGCACTTGTCGTGCGTTGATAAAATGGCTTCGAAATTGTAATGCCGAACACGCCGAAACGACTTGGAGCGATATTGACCTCAGTGGGACACAATTTGGCGCAATCGGCTTTTCTCGCATGCGATATTTGCATTTGCTGAGCCGAGCTGAGCTGATGACGCTTTGATGAATGTGGCATAGGTGCGCCTCTTTAGCGGCTGAAGCGCTGCTCCTAATACACCAGCCACTTGGGGTTTAGGCTTTGCGGATTTTGCTGCTTAAATGTGGTCGTGTTGCTTTGGCATTGCAACGAGAGTGAAACTGGAGCGTGTTTTAATGGTTCTGGGTCAACTTGAATTGAAAGCAGATTAATCGGGCAGAAGTTAATCCGCGATTTTAGACAATAATGTCAAGAATTTGGAAATGTAGTATTACATTTTCTCTGTGCGCCCTTTCCATGCTCCAGAACCGAAGATATTTTTGTACCACAGGCGCTTCGTCCATGTCGAATATTTTTCCACAATATTTATTTATATTTTTTTCGAAATCAATTTTCATTTCTTCTTCAACACCTTTAAACGTATTTAGCTTACTTGTGTGCTCTGAACACATGACAATAACAACAATAACCCATCCACAGCAACATCACCAGCAACAAAAAGGAAAGGGGAACCCACACAAGAGCATGTACGTCACTCCATAAATTATTTGCGGTTCAGTCGACTTGCAGCATTTACATAAATGTTTATTGTTCTGCCGCGCAAATGCAATTTTCAGAATTAACTTTTTTTTAGAAATTGTTGTAAACTGTTTACGGAACTGCCTCACGTGAAGAGCGGGGAGCAGCGCAGCAGTGACAATTTTGTGGCTTCTTGAGAATGTGTGGTCGGGTGGGAATGTGTGGTTGGGTGGCCGACCGAGATGGCTATGAAGTGGAAAAGCGAACTGCTTCCTGGACGACGCAAATGGGGCAAGCACTGAAAGCGCTCAAGAGGAGGCCTTCTAAATTACAGTTAATAACCGGGGGCTCCCCGGCGTATGCGCAATTCTCTTTTGCATTGCATAATTGTCATCCGCATTCTTCAGTGTCTCACTCGGTTCTACTGAGAATGATAATGGCAGACGATTACAACAACAACAAAGGGTGACCCATGGCACGCCAGAATTGAATTTAAATAAGCGAGTTGATTGTATTAATCAAAGTCGTTCATGGGAATGCCAACGAAAAGAAGAAGAAGAGTGAGAACAGAGGAGAAACGCAGACGGAAGAACTTGTCATTGCACACGCATACGCACACACACACACACACACAAACAAAAGTGAGAGCTTCTTTCAATGTTCGTCATCGCGTGCCATTTCAGTAATCATTTTAAATGATTGCACATCGATGGTCACTTTGTCTGTTTGTCTGAAGGGATGGTTAGGAGGGACGCAATCGCCCAATTATATCTGCATGTAAGTTTGTGTGTGTTAGATTGGCAACCAAAACAGTTAACCTGCCTCGACACTTCATGAACACGGCCTCCGCCCCTCCGGAATTGCATTTAATGTGAACTGTGCAAATTTTAAGCCGCCTCCATCGATGCCTCCACATCGGCCCATGCCGTCGTACCCCCTCACCGCGCTCTCATTGGCGAAGGTGCTAAACTTATATTTCCACACTTAAACCGATTCCGTTTATCGATTTTCACTTTTTTGCGGGCCCGTGCTTTTGAGGTTTTGCTCTGCGGTTTCATGGCTTTTAAGTGCAAATCATTTTGGGGCATGGAAAGGTGGCATGGAGGGAAAACAGAGCTGGAAGAATGCACTGCTCAAAATTTAACCGGGCAACGCTTTCAAAGATCCAATTTCCTGGGCGAATGTGTGAAAATATGAAAACCATTTGAGACGTAATAAAAGAAATCGTTTTCAGTTCGTGAATCGGCGGAAACCTTAGAAAAGCCGCGCCCTCTCGCCGCAAAAACAATAAAAGAAAGCAGAGAAATAAAAAATAAGCTGCCACAATTAAGTGACGACGACATCGCTCCAAGGCAATGACATGCGGCACACGTTGCTGAACTGGAGAAGGGATGTTGGGGAATGGGCGGGGGAAGGCATGGCCGGCAGCTGCAGCATCGCACGATCAAGAGAGTTTTTACGACAGCCACCACAAATGCATTTTATGACTCAGAATAGAAGCGGTGAGGAATGCAGAGTGAAGTGCAAACAACAACAACGAATGGAGATCTTCAAACGCGGCACTAATCAAATGATCGCAGCAGAGCTGCAGCAGCGGCCGATGATTCCATCGAAGCGCGCGAAGCAACTAAAGACAATGACTCGTGGCGGAAGAGCTGCGCCGCCGAAGACCATATCGCAAAAGTGTCGATGCGATGCGATCGGATTTACAATTCTGCCACGTGTGGTGAGTGCGAGTGGCAAGGTGCGAAGTTGGACTTGCGTTGAGCTGATCTTGCAGAGCACGGCATATAAGATCGCAGCTAAGACAATGAGCGGATTGTCTGTGGGTCTGTGGCGTGCTACTGCTGCTATGAATTCGAGCACGTACTCGCGGCGGTCATAATTCGAGCGTTCCCATTTGCATATGAACACATGGACTCCAGGCACTTTGAGCGCTTTGTTCGAAGTAAGAAATTCTGTAATTCCCTGGCGGCTTTCGTAGTTATGCAAAAGCCGTTACGTTAACAGTTTCTGGCCATAATATTGCTATTGCCAACATTGTATCTGTTTTGCCACTTGACGTGGTCCAAAGTTCCTGGAGAAGTGCAGAGTGCTTGGCAGTTGTGTCGCTCGGCATGCCGGGCACGTTACGCAATTGCGACGCGAAGGCAGAAGCACTTGGCGCATGCACATTTTTAAATGGCTGGCAGTGCTGGCGTTATTCCCTAGCGAGTAAGTGGCAAGTGTCGCCAATTTGTATGGAATGCGCGAAGCTGATAAATGACTTTGGCTGATGGCACTTTTTTATGGGCTATGGCAAATTTGTTTCATTTTTAGTGGTTTTGGGATTGTTGTTATTTCTTAGTCCACTTCGTTAACTGTTGCGTTGCTCTTGTAGATACAATTTTTGTACAAGATTGTGTTTTATATTTGTTTAAAGTGTTGATTGGAATTATAATGTTGCTTAGTTTTGGGATTTTTCTGAATCTTGTCGCACATTTCATTTAATTTTTATATTATTTCATTTCATTACTTTTTCTATTTGATTTAGATTTTTCTGGTTTCTAATTTCATATCATTATACTTATATATACTCATACTTCTTAATTTAGAAATCTTTTATTAAATATTTTTCGCTTATTTTAATATTGCGAAAATTTTGATTTATTGCACACAAATTTTGGCAGTATTTCTGCTTTGTTAACTTCACTGGTTATGTCATAAATCAACAATGGAACACACACACACACACACACACACAAAGAAGAAACTTAACGGCTCATGAGGTACGTACGATCGAGGAAAAGCCTAATGCCCCAAAACAGCGAATTTGCGAAATGCGGCAACTTGTTTTCCACACGCACTTGCAGCAGTAGAAGAAGAGCTCGTGTGCGTGTGCGTGCGTGTGCCTGAGTGCGTTGTCATTTATGCAACATTTGCTGTGCGAGCAAAATATTTCAAATGCAACAAAGACCAACAACAAAATGAGCAATAAAAGCGACAGCAAGTGTGCCTCGGTATTGCAACAACTTGGGCGGATGCTGCCTCCAGTGTTGCAATGGTGTACGAAGGCAATAGAAAAGAAACTGCAACAGCAAACTGGCAGCACAAAGCAGCTGCCACACAAAGGCAAAAAAAAATCGAAATCAAGAGTGATGTGGCAAGTGCAACTGCTGGAAAGAAGAGGAGTTGGGAAGCGCAGTTGGCCAAAATATTGTCATGGTTGCCAACAGCAATTAGCTGCCTGCTCATATGGCACAAGTTGTTATTGTTGCATGCAACCAATCACAAATGACTGCTACAAATAAGCGCCGCACTGCTTGCAACAATCTTGCATGCCGCCACAACAAATTCATTAATTTTGAGCAATTCTCATTTGGCGGCTCGTAAGCAATTTTAGTTGTTGCATGTGGCAACGACAAAACAATTGCATGTGGCAGCTGTTGTTGTTGTTGGCATATTTTGAGCGCGGCAGAGCAATGAACTTTCACTCCAGCGCATGCCACTTTCGTGTGATTGTAATGGATTACTTAGCAAGAATGCAACAAAAAGTTGCCAACAGCGTGGCAGCAATGAACATTGTTGTTGCGATGCATTATTGTTGTTGACATTTCTTGTCATATGTGCAGAAAACTTCTTTTGTTGTCGCCACTTTGTGGCGCTGACATTTTATTTGCTAGAAAGCATCTTGAATTTTCTTGTGGCTGCCACAAATAGTGGCAGCAGGCAGCCAGTCGGGAACTACAACATTTCATTTGCCACAAATGGTGGCAGCAGGCCGTGTCGAGACTTCAGGCTTCGACTTATGATGCACTTCGACTGACTGTGAGCCGCTGCCATGCCTTGTTGCCTTCACTGCTGCTCAAACAGTTTCCCAAGTACTACCGCAGGCCTCTTATTTGTAGTTGTTGTTGTAGTTGTTATGTTTAAAAAATTACTTCGTCAGCTCAGCTTGAGTTCAGTTCGCTCACAGCATTTTCTTTGCTTACTTTTAGATTTGCTGCTTATTTATTTTTTAAACAAAAGCTTACAAAACCAACAACAACAACTACAAAAATCGTATGCTAATGCAATATTCTCTCATGCTCTAAATTGCACCGCAGTTAATTTGCATAAAATTTGTATTAAAATTGTGTTGTTTATTTGTGGCAAGAAGTGAAGTGGCACAAAAAATTCGTCACGGCGGCGCAGTTGCAACATTTGAATGAAATGAGCCGCTGTGGCAAGCCTTTAAATTGGTTTTATGTAATATGAGCAGATATTATGCAAGATCAGTTTCAGTTGAAAATGAATTTCGTGGAAAAAGCAAGCAGGAAATTATACAAGTTTTATAAGCGAATGGAAAATTAAAAACTTTTCTTTAAAATGACACTCGCAGAAACTGGTGAAAAGGTTTCTAAGCTTTTTGAAATTACGCTTACTTAAAGTGGACGACAATTTTCTAGATTATTCGAAAATTGTGTACCTTTGTTGCAATATTTGAAACTCTTCTTTTATCTGCTGCTTGCAGAATTTGAATACCAGCTTTATAAATCCGAATCAATGGAATATTATTAATGCTTTTGCTGAGCTGCACAGTGGCTCGTTTGGCCGACAAAATTTCAGCGGAATGCGACAACAATTTCACATGCAATTGATGACAACGTTTTATGGCAGTAGCTTCTTGAAACCAAGTCAAGTCGAAAAGTGTTAAAGAGAATATCAATAGCTTTTTTTTCGTTCAAAACTGTTGGCTGTTGTCAAAAATTTTGAGGCACACCGGCTTAAAACGCGTGATTGAGTTATATTGAAAATATTTTAATTAAGTCTGTGGCATGTTTATTATCGCACAATGTTTATTGAAAGCGTACATTTATAGAATGTTTATACGCTAAATTATTCAACACCAAATTCTCAAAATTTAATTTGCCGGCATGCGCGAACTGAGAATGGCAAATAATGCAGTTGAACATTTTTAAAGTAAACAAATTAAAACGTTAAAATAAAGCTTTCACTATATACTATGAAATTAGATGTGAATATTTGTTTGATTCATACAATTTAAAATACATTTAGTTTCTTTATAAAGCAAATTTGGTATTTGCTTTAAGCACACTTTTGAAATTTTTATATAATTTGAAGCTGTTTGAGACAAGCGTTATTCACGAAGTAGAGCAACTGGTCTAGTAGAAGTGTAAAAGAGCAGATTTGCTTTGGACAACAACAAAATATATAAAGAGCTTAGCAAGTAGCAAATACTTTTGGTTGTTGTTCCAGAGCAGATTTGCTCTTTTACATCTCCACTAAACCAATTTCACTAATTTGTGAATAGCGATAATTTCTTTTGTGCAAAATTATTGAATGGTTTTTAAAAGAAAACTTATTCTGAAATCATAAAATTTTAAAAAAAATCATGGAATTATCAAAAATTTTCTTATTTCACCATATTTTCGAGCTTCAAGGCCTTGCTAAAAACATGGTATAAAAATTAGATATATCGGCTCGATTTCAGCTCAGCCAAAGTGCTTTATCATTGCAGTGACACTTTCTCAGCGCTTCTTCATTGTCTCATTTTCCACATAATTGGCCCCCATTGTAAAAAGCTTTTTTAAGTACGCATGCTTGTTAGATAAAAGTTACTTAAGGAGCTGAAAACAGATACCTTACATGTTCGTAGTTGCTAAGCAGTCAGCATATAAATTTCAACTTATAAAATCGCAGCTGGAAACAAAGTTTTTAATGAAAAGCATGAATTTGTCTTTTAAAAATTTCAAACCAGCAAAATTTCTGTAGCATGAAAATTATGCGTACCAGCGTGAATGCGCCTTAGCAAATACTTTTGCTAGTGCTGCTTTTTTTATTAATTTCATAATTTATCTGCTTTATATTCAATAAAACAAAACCACGTTGTTAATAATTTCACACTAAGTTGAGCAGGATTTGAAGAAATCACGAATGCGTGAAAAACCCGTGTACGTGTTCGGCACTCGGTATGCAATTAATGCAGTTATTTGAGAAATTAAGTTGAAATGTTTGTGGAATTGTTGTAAATATTTGCGCAAAACTTTTTTTTCTATATTAGAAATTTCCGCAAAAATTTCTTTCGAAACGTAATTTTCATTTGAATTTCTTAATCGAATTCATATCACGGGCCATTTAAACGGCCCTTTAAAGTTCCTCATATCTCAAACGGAGGAGGACGGGCATTGCATTCCGACTTCAGCGAGTTCGTCTATTTTTATGCAATCCTCTCGAAATGAATTGCAGCAGATTGGCACAGCTGGGATGGCAAAGTGGGAAAGTAAAGGAATGGAATTGGAATGGAATGGCAAGAGTTCAACTACACCTGTAAAAGCGGCAGCAGAAATTTTGTTACAAAGACACAGGCGGGGTGTAGAGACCGAGCAGCAGGGCACACCGAGCAGACGCCACATGCTCAAGTGGCATGCAACGAAGCGGCAAATTTCGCAGTAGCGCGAACGTGCAACGTCATTAGCGGCCCATGACTGCCCGAAGCTAAAGGCAGCGGCGCTGGCGATGGTGTAGGGTCTGCAGGAGCAAATAGGCAAGGGGCAAGAAGAAACGGCTTTGAGGTTCAGTGTCGGACGAGCGTGTTTTAAAATGCTAATTGCATTTTGGCGCCGCCAGAAGCGTACGAAGGGCCAAGCGTTTTGAGTTGTTTTGCGTGTGATATACAAGCCGCGCAGCCAACCGCACAGAGCGAGCCGACATTGGGTTCCATTCAGTGAGTTTGTCGAGGACAAGAAACCATTTGTGAAACCCAAAATTAAATGCTTAATTATTAAAATTGTTAATTCTTTTAATTTCAAGAACATTGCGATGAGGAAACGGTTAAGAAATCAATCTATCAATTAAGCGCCTATTCAATCAAGCAATCATTTTACGCGCTGGTTTCATTTTAATCATTTACAAAATTAAGCCAGAAATAGTTTAGAAAAGCGTTTGCTGTGCTGATCGTGTATGATTCAGTCGGCTAATTGTGTGGCATGTATGAGTAACACACGCCAGAATGAAAAGCACTAATACATGCAAACGATTAGCGAGCAATTCCACAATGAAGAGGCTGTTGAAGAAGTTGTTCCTTACATGGTAATGCAAAAAGTAATCTAAGAATGCAAAATTTCTCATATAATACGAGTAAAATTAGCATAAATACGAGAACACTTTGTTCTTATTCGATTTGAGCTTCGAAAATAGAGTCGGATAACCTGGAAGAGAGGGAGTCCTGCTGTTCGCCGACTTTTACAAAAATGCTTCTACTTTGAACAATTAGTTTTTTCAAATGATACCAATTATTAAAATATGTTTACTTTCTTACTTTCTTTTCTATGGCTCAAGTGATTCTTCTATTAACTTCCAAGTGATGAGCTGCCCCAAATAAAAACTTCAGTTTCGAACGATTTCATTATCAACTGGAATTCGCAATGTTTTTAAATGCATTCTCATTTCACTAAAGGCACCCATTACTTAGTAATATAAAGTCTTATATGAAATTTCGTTGAACATCGGCGTCTCAAAGCAGAGCAATCTGCAAAGAAAATAGTTATGCAGCGAGTTTTTCCGTCTGGGACGCTTTCGCACACATACACACAGAGATAGTCATGCTATAGATAGATATGCAGATAAAGATACAAGCCATACAAAGGGTAATTAGAACCGACCGAATCGCTTGAAGCGCATCTCGAGCCGTATTTTCGCTACATAAAGATGCATTTCGATTGTGCGCGCTATTCGGAAGTAGTGCCCCTTCGCCCGTTGCACCCTCGCAGGGGTACACTTCTTGTGCTGTGCCTCGTTCAAGGCCGTTTTATGAAAGTCGTAAACCGCAGCAAAAAACCATTTCACGCTCAGCGCATTTCATGTTCAGTATTTGTTGTGCAAGAAGAAGAAGAGCAAATAAATTTAATTTTTCCGCCACAAGCAGGCAAAATGGCTTTCTTCTAAGCGCTGCTGGCTGTCTTGCGGCCGCTCTTTATGGCTGCCTTGTCTTCGCCTTTTTTTCTTAGCATTCGCTTCTATTTTCTGTTTGGCTGCTCTTCGGCTTGGATTTGCGCTGCGCTGATTGAGTCTACATGCTGTGCCACCACGCCATGCTCCATGGCATAAGCTCATTTGTTATCCAATAACAACGCCGCTCGCTGCTCGCCGCCAGCGCTGACTCTTGGCCTTCGATACTTTTCGTTATTGTTATGTTCATTTTTGCTGCTCTGCGAGAATGTTTCTTTTGCTGCATTAATTAGCAGCGTTAATTTGCGCTTTGCTGGCTTCCACTGCGCGCTTGAGTACGGTCGGAGCCGGCCCGAGCCGTGTTGTAAGTTGTCTTGCATGCGGTTTGTATCCCTTGGCAAGACCATTATGCATTTCTATATGCAAATTCGCATGCTTATTTCTTTCAAAAAAAAGTCGTTTACGTGTGGCAAGATTTGAGCGCTTCAAGGTTTCTGTTGGCACAATGCAACAAATGTAATCTCATATGCCAAGAGGTTTGATAATAAATCGAAACTACATACTTAAATAATATTATATTTAAGAAAAAACTTTTTAAAAATAAGCTTTAATTCATTTAATGTACTAAAAAGTAGAAAATAAATTGTTTCCAAGTCACCTGTATCTTACTATCAATAAAAGCTTGGGGCTCTCATGTGTTCAAAATTTGTCAACCAGTTAACACAATAGCCCAATTCACAATCTTGTGCAAAAATCCCAGACCATTTGCACAAGATTGTGAATTGGGCTAATATTTTATTTAAAATATTTTTTGCAAATAGATTCTAGTAATGAAAGATAAGTGTGAATATGGACATACTAAAGATAGTCTTAAGTTCATTGCCTCAAGTATGTGCTACAACGGCGCTCTCAAGTTAGGCAAAAACAATTGCATTAGACAGTGTACAATAACAACAAACACTATGCGTTTGATAGGTTCATGGTTCAACTCCTGCGTTGCACAGACTTAACCATTAATGCTTCTACTTCGAGTAATTAGACGTTTAGAAATTACTAGCTGTCCCGGCAAACGTTGTTCTGCCTAAATTTCTACAAATTTCTAAGATGCGCCATCTGTCGGACGAACTTCAAACTACACAGAAACACTCCTCACGCCCCGTAGAGCATGTTTATAGTTTGGTCAAAATCGTAGTTCTTGAGTTACGGTGCAAAAACACAAAAATACTAAATATTGCGCCATCTGTCGGACGAACTTCAAACTACACAGAAACACTCCTCACGCCCCATAGAGCATGTATATAAAGTTTGGTCAAAATTGGTCCAGTAGTTTTAGAGTCTATAGAGCACAAACATACAAACATACTATTGTATTTTATATATATAGATTAGAATTTACATTGAGGTTTTCTGGCCATGTGAGCAATAATTCTAATTAGTTGTTGTTGTGAACTTAAAATCCCTTTTGTTTCAGAAGAGAAATAGACAACTATTGTCTTTTCTCTTTGGCAGGTCAGTCCGAATAAAACTATTTTATGTAAAATCTTATCTGCCGAAAAACATAAACTTGTATAATATTTCAGTAAAATGATTGAAATATTTTAAATCGCAATATCTCAGATGTCTTTATCATATTCTGCAGTACAATTGAGAGATCTCTCAAAGCAAATTACAGCGGTTATATGGCAACAGAGAACCATGTCAGTTAATATAAAGCAGTCCTTCAATTAAAATAACTTATTTTGAAATTTTAGTTGCACATTTTCAGCAATTCTCATTTAAATGCACTCACTGTAGGTGGTGTATTTTTAACATACAAAAAAATAGAATTCCACACACCTTAAAAACTGCAATTGCACAACTGCCAGGCAAAATACTTGTTAAGTGAGAGCACTTATAAAAGTTACAATTTTAATTTGCACTTTTGCAAGATTTCAGTCTGACTAGAAGCACGCTTGGAAGCATAAAATGTGGCAATTACTCGCAGCCGACTGAAAGTGAAGCAATGGCACTGCACTGAACTCCACTGCACTGCACTCCACTCCATTCACCTCAAAGCAGTGCCGCGAAGTCTTACACAATCTGCCAACTGAAATAGCTGTGCATAAAATGGCACAATTCAAAAAATGTCTACAGCTCCTTTTTGCCAAGATAAACTGCATAGAACGATTATGCAAAAGCCGCTAAAGGCCAAAAGGCGCAGATACGTAGCTGGGAACTGCAGTTGGAGGTAGAGTTCTAAGCAATATTTAATATGTAAATTGCAAATGTGAAGATTTTTTAATTGATTTTTTTTTCAATTTAAAGTTCCAGCAGTTTCTATAAATTTCTGATTTTGGTCGCCCTGAAGTATGCTGCCCATAAAGAAGTCACCAACTAGAGATGTTCCACAAAAGAAGTGTAAACCCTACAAAGAGCGAGTTGCTTCCACTTGAAATGTCAGCTCATATATTTCAAAAGAAAACCCCTACCGCATTCACTTGCTGACTACGTGACTGTTAACGCGACTGAAAAAAGGCGCACACGTTGCTTTAAAGTGTTTTCAGCTTACAGTCGCTGCAGTTAGTTCAAGTCAAGCCACTCCTCTTATCTATCGTCTAACACCCACCTCTTCGCACTTAGAAAAAGGCATTCGGAACAGGTTCTTTCGCCATAAAATGTTCGATTTTAAGTTTTCTTGTTGTTATTGGCGTTTAAAATTACCTGAACGGTTTTGATCGCTTGCGCCATACTTTCAGCGTTCTTTGCATATATTTATGGACTTAAATTGGTAGTGGAAAATATATTTCTCATGGAAGCAGAAAATTATTTAAGTTTCATATTAAAATTAATATACAACTCAATTATGTCATCGAACAAGTCGGAAATTTTACATGAACATTATAATCATAAATTACAATCTGAAAACTGATGGAAGTTATGGACTTAAAAGGCGCCTTGTTTGCATGGAATATGTATAGGAATGTGATATATTACGACTTTACATCATAAATTAAAGAAAATGTGGCCTACAATCAAGCAGAACTGAACATAACCTCAAAAATTGTCTTCGCCAGCTTGAGAAATGTTTAAAGGAAATTAAAAAAAGGTTTGGATGACGTAAGCGCTCACGACATCAGAATACGGCCTATAATTTGAAAGTTTTTTTTAATAAAAACGCTGGCGATTTCCTTTAAAATATCAAACTCCATTAAATTTATTAATCCGGAAATTTGTCTACCCAAAAATGCCAATTTATTCGCTTCCTCAAAGAAAGTGAAAACGCGCGCCACCTAATCAAGACGATATACAGCAACAACGAGCGAGCAACTTTCGATTCACCCAAAAAGGTCATTAAGCCGCGAGATTAGTGCGTCGCGTTTAGCATTCATGCCGCATGCAAGTGCCGAACTCAGGCCGAGCCGTGCGTCCGTCCAACTTAAACTGTAGCAAACGTCGCCGCTGCCATTGTAAACTGAAAAAAGCCGCCTAAACTCGAGTGACATGCGAAGGCGCAGAGCAGAGGCCACATTTGGTCAGCTTGAAGAGTGCGGCATGCAACAACAGTTTATGTTCAGCACTTTTGGCCAATTTTGGGAAATGGCCAAATTAGTGAGAAATCTGCTCTTTTTGGGAGGCAATTGCAATTCAAAGTGAGCAGCGCAAGCAAAGAGGAAGTGGAGGAAATGGCAGTGCAAATGCGTTAAAATGAAATGAAAATTAAATGCTGTCAATTTGACTTTCAAAGTGGCGCGCTGACATTTGCATGTGCGTAAGTGACGCACTCTGCTCCGCCACGTGAAGACGCGCTGCTGTCCGCGCTGCGAAATGCCAAAAGCCAGAGCGACGCCAAAGTCAAAGTGGCAAGACTGAAAAAAATACACTGAACAAGTAAACGAAGAAGAAGAATATGTTTGTAGGCGCAGTGCTTCAGGAGGCGGCAGGTGGGTGGAACTAACGTCAGCACGACTCGCCACGCATTTGCCATAATAACTTAACTTCACGACGCGTCGAGTTTTAATTGCACTTCAGCGCAGCGAAATTGAGTTCAACGCGTAGCTGAATCAAGATGTGCGTCCGTCATGTCCGTCGTCTCGGCCACCATAACTCCGACCGACGACTACTTAACCCGATATTCAACTCACGAATTGAACGAATTTTCAAATGCTGAAATGTGAATTCGTTGCGCTTCCGCTTAAGACGAACCGGAATAAGCGGAATTTTTGGCCACTTTGGCATGGCAAAGGGAACGAACATGTGGCTACAAAAAGGTTCTTCGAATCATGAAGAATTGTGGTGTGTCGAAGAATTCTCTTTTGATTATTAAAAACTCTCAGCACTTAAACTATGAAGCCCTTTGTACTTAGTTGAACCAAGAAACATTTGTAATAAGGAACACGAAATAGACGTATAATATCCACGTGTTCATGGTCGCCGAAATCTTCAACTCTTAACTTGTTTTGCTAGCAATATTCAACTTACCATTTCTTTTCGCAACGTTGCCAATTGTGAATCCAGTGTGCATCCTGTGCCTGTGGATAGCAAATCGTTGGTTTTTGTTGTTGTTGTGTTTGCGGTTGTTATTGTTGTATCATTCTCATTTCGATCTATTTCCGGTATTAATATTTTATCACTTTCTTTGCTAGCTTTATCTTTTTCATTTTCGAGGGCATTTTTCTGGTTATTGTTGGTGTTGTTGTTGCGATGCTCATTCTCTTTTTGGCATTCTAGTTTCAGGCTGGCATTGATGTTGTTGTTATTGTTTTCGTTGTTGGTCTCTGCATCACTAATCAAGCCGGAATCGGAACCCAACATTTTATTAATGCCGCTGAGACTCTTGGGCAAAGGTGGCAGATCGGTGATTGACATTACTCTGAAAGCAAAAACGAAAACCAAACAAACACAAATAATGAGATAGATTGTATATATAATTTGCGATATCATTGGAGATAATAGCTTAGTTTAATGTGCAAATAAATATCAAAGCATAACCCACAATCGGACGCTTTAATGGAAATCATCAACATATTTTCTCTGATAAAATGGCCACAATGACATGACGATTTACGAGTTTATCTGAGCGCGCACATTCCTCACTGGCGACGCAGGCAGCGGGCAATCAATATTGTGTGTGTGTGTGCGTGTGCTGCCACGCACATTGACATGCCACAACTGACGGCCTGGCGGCAGACAAAAACAAAATGGTGTCGCCTGCGGGATGCCGCCATATCGACAATTTCACGTTGGCACTATTTATGCCAATGATGCGTTTGATGTGGCCAACACTCCCTCCTACATGCCTTAGATAGATTGAACAATTTACACATGCAACGCATGCATTTGCACTTAAAATTGAAATAAAAATAGAAATACAAATAAATGTAATAAATAAAATGTCATAAATAATTCTTGGCCGCGAGCTACCACAAATGCTTATGGAGAGCTCTTATGGCCACAGGCTGAAGTTTGTATGGACTCGTTAGTCGCAATGGTGCGCAATTACTCAGCAGAACAGAGTCACGTTTTCTCTATTACGATTGCGTTGTTTTAATAAATTTAATAAAACGTTGTGCATTAAGTACTGAATTATTTCTTCAAAAAAAAAAAAAACAATTGCTTTGACCCAAATCATGGCCATGCGGCATGTAAGCCATAAATTTCATACGACATTTGAGCTGTGTATTCAATAAATCAATAATAATTTGTTGAATTCCAAAATTATGTTATAATAGACATTGGAAGTTTGAACATTTACTTTGACCGTCAGAATAATAGCATAAAAACTTCATTTACTATAAAATAAGTATATTTAATATTATTAAAGATTGAATGCCTATTGGAGTCTAACTATAGCGACTCGTTGAGATGTCTTCAAGGATAATAGTAACCAAGGGTTAAGCAAGCATTCTTCTTTGTTCTTCTTTTCAATTTGTCTAAAGAGAACATTCAAACCTTCCTTAAGGAAAGTTTCGTATGAAGTTCTACTCTGTGGAAAGCTAAATTGTGCAGACTAAAAGATCTTTAAAATCTCAGTGCACCTCCTTGGACTAATCTACCAATTGTAAATACTTGTAAATACATTTTATTTGAACTCATTTTGACCAATTATCCATCGAAACGTTGTGTCCATCTGTCCCACAATTTCGACGTATATTAGTTCTGTATTTCAACAGCTTGTTCTGGAAATTTTTTAAAGAAATTTTCGCTCCTTACAAAAAGTATGTATAATCCTCTAATTTTGAATAGTTGTTGTATTTGCTTTTGTGTTTTGTAATTATAACTACTTTTTTTATGGCCTTCTACATCACTCTCAAAAACTTGGTCACCTTTTCAAGGATGTTGGCATACAGTTAGTAATTAAAATGCCTTTGAAATTATTTAAAATTCACACGTCAGTTGTTACCCTGGGCACGCACATTTCAACTAAGCATATGCTAAAAAACATATTGAGATTTTTTTAAATTGTTATATTGCACAACAAAAACTCCTGTTTGAAGTTCATCAAAGCAGATATGCATAATTATTTTTGTTTGGTTCGCAGTGTAGCTGAATTTTTATGTTGCAATTAAAAACCAAAATGATGCGCTATGACATGATTGCTTCAGCAATTTTCGGCAAGCTGAAGTGTGGGCTGAGCTGTGTGACAACTTCGACATTAAGCACGCACATCCGTGTATTTTTATATACATACATGCTTATATGTCGATGGCAGACACTCGAAGATATGTTATATATATATTATTATTAGAATTCTGGCAGCTCATGTTTATGCTGCTTTACAGCTTATTGTTGTTGTTGTTAAATGTACGCATTGCTCGTGCTGCTGTTTTGCCAGAAACACAATTTCCTAGCAACAAAAAAGGTGCAAACACAAAAATTTCACCAGCCGCACGCATACGAGTAGGAACACGGCGAAAGCATGCGCACTGAAGAAAGCTGAAATACTTGCAACACGCCACTCGGCGGCATCTCATCTACGCATGAAGGTCACTAACAAGAAGCCGCACTTGGGCGCTTGAATCTGCGAGGCACTTCCTCAACTGTGGGTATTAAGGCCAAGCACTTAGCAGCACAATGATGCAGCAACACGCACAAAGCCGGCCACTAAGAGTAGGTACGTAGTTAGTTCTCACCTATCGCAACAACGTAGTGTGCTGCCAAAGATAAGTTATGGAAAAAAGGCCAAAAATTGGCATGTACAAATTTTTTACAAGAAAGTGCATATAAATCTTAGTCACATTGCCAGCTAAAATTTGCACTTTAGTTCACTGCACTTTTATAAAGTAATTGTAATTGCTTTTGGCACACTTACTTTTAAATATTTTTGAGTATTTTATTAAAATAAATAACAGTAAAACTTTTCACTTCAACGGCATATGAATCTATGCCTCTATCGTACTAATCAAAGCCAAATCGTAGCAAGAACTAAAAATATTTTGCTTCCGTTAACCAAAATAAATTGAAATGTTGTGATAGTTCGATACAGGGTCATTTAGAAAAAAATTCCATAACATGTGTGCTTTTTGAAATATTTCATACATTTGTGTGCATTATACAGATTTTTTTGTGATCTTCGAAAGCATGCGCCTTCACCCGGTGAAAAGTTTTGTATTATTTTTAGAACACACACCAAATGCACGTTGTTCCTTGCTATTCTATTGAGTAGAAATTATGAGGAATTCATGTTTTGAGAAAAATGCTCGTGTTCTCTTGAGAAAATACAATTCGCTTTTATTGCTGCAAACAGTAGGTGGCAAGGCAGTGGCGTGACATGCAAATAATTTAAATGAATTTTTTCGAAAGATTCTTAAATTCTACATAACAGCATTGCTTTGATGCATGCCGACAAATTTACAAAAAAAAATGATTCGAAATTGCATGATTGATGTGCGTTGCAACTGGTTTTTGTATTAGGCACTAATTAATGCTTGTCTATATAACTTCGATATTAATACTATCATTATTGGCTATGACTGGCGGCATGTATTCCACGATTAATAACAATCAGTAATTTCAATATGTAATCGTTAATTTTTTATTAAAGCCTGCGCATGCTATGAAAAAATAGTCTACATCATTATTAGCAATACCAAAATTAATTTCACAAAAACCTGTTCTTTTATTTATTTGCTTGAAGTCGTGTGCAAAATTCATGAGCTGTAATTCGTCTCATTATCTCGAATAGAATGTGAATTGTGCAATTATGGAATTGTTTACGTGATGATAATAATTAGTTGAGTGGAATAAATGAAGGAACAGGCAAGATGTTGCTAATAAATGTGAGGTATTTTAACCTTGCTTGATTTGGTCAAAATAAGGCGAAGGGGGAGGGGTAGAAAAAACAAGCACGTGGCTATATAGAAACTAAAATATACAGTTCATATTTTTCAATAAATTTTGTCATAAATTTAGTGATTCCAAAGTAATTTAAGTTCATTGCAACCAGGAAAGCTTATTCCGAAACATTTTTCTTGTATCTAGTCTTTGGAGACTAGAAGAAAAAATACTGATTTTTTTGGACATATAAAAACACTTTTCTAAGAAAACCAACATTAAACAACATGTTTAATTCTTTGTTGGATGGCAACTTATTACGGACGATTTTTGCTATAATGAGAGCTTTCACTAAAACTAAATTAGGAAACTAATATATAACTAAATTCTTAATTCTTTCTTCGATGGCAACTTATGGCGTAAGATTTTCGCAGTAACGAGAAATTTTTGCCTGAAAATTTAAATAAACAATTTTTCTAAATTTCAGGTGAATTTGTATGTCCTCTAAGAATATTTGAGTTAGTTGCTCATACTTCTCTAATTAGAGCAACAAATGTTTCAATAACATTTTTTTTATTAATAAAATATTTTTGGCAAAGATAAATATTTTTTTGTATGAAAATATTACAATTGAATGGCAATCATATTGTGACTTTATCGCCAGAATAGGCTCTTACCTACGTTCTTGATACTTTACTCTACGAAATCAAATTTCTAAGAGCTTTCATTGAACCAAGCTATTTGAGATTGAGCATTTTTCTAATTATGTACATATCAGAATAGTATTTTTAAAGTAATTTCTCGATTCTCATTCATTGATGGTTAGAACTCATTTTTGATATAAACTAGAATTGTATTATTCTGACAAAATTAGAAAGTTTCATTTCAAACTGGGCTTAAAAAAATCTTTCTAGAGGCTGATTACCGAAGGTCAATTGCTTAATTGCCATTCAAATTGATTCACTAAGGTATAATACCTTCTGCAACAAGAAAGCAACATGTTCTTACAGCAAAGGTTATCTATGAAATTCAATTTTCGATTTTACTCGACTTGAACATTTTTGAATATCATAGGCTTTAACTTATATAGTAACACCTAATCTAAAATTATTTAAAATAAAACTTTCGCTTTTATGCGAGCTCATTATTTAACATTTTCTTTGCCGCGTGCACACAGAAAATTCAATAAATTACAAACTGTCAAACGAAGAAAAAACCTTGTACGTCTCTCACTTGTTCTTTCAATGCGGATATCCCATGTCTTGAAAGAAAGAAAGAAAGCAAGGAGAAAACTGAGAGCACATCGAAGCTTATCTTTTGTGTTTTACTTTTCTATTCAATTGGTTTTCTTTTGTACAAAAATTGACAAGCAGCTGAGTTGAGAGAGCCGAAAAGAGGCGGTGGCGGCCAAAATAAATAAACGCGTTGAGCTGAAGCTACTGACTTGAGCTAATTTGCATTTCATTAGTATTTTTCTAAATACACACACGCACACAAACCGAAGTACGACTCGAAACTGCCAACAACAAATTAACAGAGATTTCTCAGCTGTCAGCTTTGCATTTTAGTGTGTGCAGATAAAACTTCAAAAGTGGCAATGGCGAAAGAGAAAGGAGTCAATGGCTTTGATATGCAAATACACAGCGAGCCAAACTGAGGCACAGCTTGATTGGAGTCGCTGAGGCCTTTCGGTGGCTTCCATGCCAGCCAAGACAAGCCACAATTGATATGCAAATAAGAATGCGTTGCCCCAGCACACCACCCCGCAAAGTGCACGTCTCCAAAAAGCCGCTCTTTGTGCGTGCTCCTCCTCGGCCTCTTCCCGCTGCCGCTGCCTGCGTTCGCTATTGAAGTCTTTTGTTTACGAGCGTTTACTGCTTCAGTGCTTTTCATTGTAGCCGCACTTGACCTTCTTTTCCCGTGTTCGACACTTTTCAGCCGCTTTGTTTATTTGTCTGCACAGCGGCGTTTTCTCTCGGTGTACCTCATTGTTAGCCGAATTGACGTGTCTCGTGCATTTGCGCTGCTTTTCAATTGCTTGCTCGTGTGCATAGAATAACATAGTCAGATACAACTATTCATCAGCTATGGACCAACACAATCACAGCCACTTTGAAAAATATAATCACTTTTCATTCGGCCGAAACTCGCTGGCCATAATCAGTGCCGTCTTAAGTTGCTTGAGTGCAGCTGGGCGCTTTGCTTCAGTCGGACCTTTTACTGAGCAATACTTCACTAATTAAAAAATTAAAAATTTGCTATCTAATCTTAAATTCACTCTTCGCTTCGGATACATCTTAATAAAGCGCCCTTAAAGCAGGGCCCATACAGCTAAATACGTAACTATCCGAAATGCCACCAGCACGCAGTTGACAATGGTTGCTCATACGCTCATGCGTATTAGTCGCTTATATAAACACGCAAAATTCGACGTATACAATTTGTCTTTCGTCGTGTTTTGTTTAAGTTTTTTTTTGATCTGCGCAAACATTCGCCAATGACAAAAAGAGCTAATAATTCATTGTTGCATTTGGCCAGTGGCACTAATTTATATCATAATATTTGCCCCTTCCTATATGAAGCTCGAAAGTTTCACGTACAAAAGCGCGCAGATAAAGGCAAAAGAAAAAACAACAACATAAACGCATTGTCAATTCGCGCTGCAATTAAAAACGTAGAGCAAATGCTACCGGAAGCAATATGCGGCATTCGCGAGCGCGCTTTTGCGCTTTTGGCCTGGTTTTGTGCTTTTAATACAAATTTGAATTTTTGCAAAATTCAAAATCGAACGATACGATTTTTGCTGCGAGCAACACGTAACGGCACTCTACCTGAGCGAGAGAATGGGTCAGTTCAACGGCGTGTAGGTTTGCATATCTTGGCCTACGTGCGGAGCAGCTGGTGGTGCAGGCGCCATATGGCAGATTAAGCCCGACAAGTGCTCTTTACAAATTGGAGCTCTAAAATTTTGATTGCAACATAAAAACAATTAATTAGTGATAATTACAATATGAAAAAATTAATAATTAAACAATATTGATATATCATGCATAAACAAAATTGATATATCATGCATAAAAAGTTCACATAAACCTACTAATGTCAATGTAAAGGCTCTGTATTGACTCCATAGCATGAAACGCGCCTTGACTTCCGGCATGAGTTGCCAACTTTTGATTGCCAATAAATTAAAATCTAAGAGCAGTTGTGTAATAATCTAATTGTTTACAGATTATGAAAGAGGTTGTATTTCGATTCTTTTGAGTATCCTCTAGCTTCAGCCGATCTTAGGCCTTCAGAATTAGTTCCAAGCAGTCAAGTGTCATATTTCATCATATTTCCTTATTAGAAGTTCAAGTAGCTCTTTAGTAATTTCGAACATCAGAAATCGAAGGCTAAAGTAATAAATTACTGTAATTAACCTGGCATAAATTTCCTGACTTACAACATATTGTGTTACACTGTTTGTTGTAATTTTTTTTAGATTACTTACTAACTTTTATTAATCTATCCAAGAAATGCCAAGACCATTAAAATGCAAAAAGAATGCAAGGGATTCTAAAGTTATTTAAGGCAACGAATTATAAAAGTATTACCAACTAATTTGGTTACTACTAGTATTTTCTTGTAATCGTAGAGCGAATTATAATTCTTATAGATTACCGCTGTTTTCATAATTTCATCATAGCACAATGTAGCTTAAAGTCGTTGTAAACTTTAAAGCTCTTAGAGAAATAGAGTACCTATTGCTAAAAATTTAGGTTTTCATTTATTACGAAATGTTCTTTTTCTTTATAGAATGTTATCGCTATCATATCGTTCAAATTAACAATGAGAATAGTTCGAATATTTCAGTAAACGAAAAAATGGAATATTAAATTTCTTAGCATAGAGATATTGCTTTAAAACGCCATCTCTTCTTCTTCTTCTTGATTGGCCAGAACAATCCATTACCGTGTTACGACCTGACATAGGCACTGATAACGCTTGGCATGTTCAACTGGAGAAGGCGCACACACAGCAGTGGTGCCTGAAGAGAAGCTCTACATCAGGTTATAACGGGTTGGGACTGACTAATTAGGAAGAAGAAGTTTATGATTTGAATTGCAGAAAGATACTTTTGTTTTGTGACTAGAGAATCATTGAAAAAATTTAAAATAATTCAGCAATAAATTTGATAAAACGGTGTTGTCGGCTTGCCATCAATAAGCCACAATACGACTCGCTGTTAATTTATACATTCCAAAATGTAATTTTCTGCTTTTGTCCTACATGCCATTTGTTTCTTGCCAAAGTCGCTTAAGGCCATATTTTTCTTTTTGACGTTAAATGTTCTATGCCACGTCAACATCAACATGCCTCAGGCTGCAAATTACTGGCCGCCAGTTGTGGCGGCATTAACTCGCGCTGCTGCCAACAATTTGCGGCCGCACAATTAAAACGCAAGAGCACTTCGCCATTGTCAAAGTGAAATCAACCTGTAGAGAGAATGCCAAGATTCTGTAATGCAGGCAGACATTGCTTCAGGCGCTTTGATGGGTGCTCGGTGCTCTTCATGAGACGACTGCTACAGCGGCACAAGTGTGTCTGTCCGTCCGTCCCAAAGTCTGTCAGTCGGTCGGTCGGTCTGGCTCTGAAGATATCTTTTAAGGGCCAGTTTCTCAGTGGATGTTTAAATCTAATTTGCGAATTGAGTTTAAATCTAGTTTAAATTTTCTTGAGTTTCACAGTGCATTTATTTAAATACGGAATAATGAATGGCAACTTCGAATATTTGACAATTGAACACAGCACAACTTGCCAAAAACATATGTTCAATTGTTCAATTATGGAGGCAGCGCGAGCTAAAAATTTTTCATCGGCCGAAAGAAGTGAATTATTGGATATTCTTCAAAGAATCCACAGTTTATATTATTTATAATACTACGGGATCATTTATATGTGCTACACCATGCAGTTGTATGTTTAATTTGGCCGCTTATAAATTGCAATATTGTCGACGCAGCTTGCTTGCACATCCGAAATCAGCTGTTTATTTGTTTTCGATTGCAACTCTGTGCCGTACTTAAATGCCCACAACCGGGCATTTAAATTGTATTTAACTTCCCACTGTGAAACTGAAATTCCCTATTTAAACTGCAATCAGAGTTTAAACATCCACTGTGAAACTGGCCCTAAGTGTGCTCAGCCATGTTGAGCGCCTTTGACATTAATGTGTGTGCGTTAGCGTGCGGCTTGCAATTTTCACAGCAACAACAACAGCAACAACAACAAGCACAACTCCAAAGCCAACATTGTTGTTAGGCGCATTTTATGAGCTGCCGTTTAAACGCTGCCACTGTCACGTCATGTTGCAGCCTTCGTTATGGCACAAAGGGCGCTTCTAACGACCACGAACTCGTCTCTTCGTTAGCGGTTCACACACTTTAGCACAGAAAAGTAGCAACGGTACTTCTGTAGCAGCGCCTGCTGGTAATTGGTAATTGCGTTGTTGCGCTCACGTAGGGCACCTGTTGATTTTCCCGTTGCCTCGGTTGCCACTGCTGCTCCTGGTGCTATGTTGACTTTCTTTAATGGGATTTCAGTGACTTACTTTAGCGTGACTTTGTACTTTTATTCTATTTTATTTAGAAAAATTCAGTCAATGGCCTTTTTTTCGAAGTAAAGAACGAATCACGTGTCAACGCCAAGGCACAAAAACCATTTCTGAACAGTACACACACACACACACACACACATGGGAGCATATCTGAAGTGCTTCTGAAAAAAGCAAATATTCTGTACGAAAGGTTTTAAGGTTATGTCAACAATGTCCAAAATTTTTGACAAGCGCAAAATTCTCGGAAGAATTTATTTATGTTCTCATTAAGTCAATAATTCTAACTAATATTTATTAGTATAAAAAAATTCACAGAAATATTTGTTTATGATAGGCCTGATACATGATATACTTACTGCATGGAAAAGACTCTGTCTTATATCTGTGGTCAAAAGCAATAACGACTTAAGTCGACTTAAGACGAAATTGAGTTGACGTTACCACTGTATTCCTGACGTTGATGCGCATATTTTGTTCAAACCCCGGTATCTGTACCCATCTCAGAAAAAAAGTTATTTTAAAAAAACACATGCACTTATGTACATGCACTTATGTGCATTTCAAATTTCGAATTGCATTTTCTCGAAACAGTTGTTTTCGACTTAAGTCGTTATTGCATATGACCACAGATATGTGAACAGAATTAGGTTAATAATAAATAAAATGTACATTTTTTCCCAGTAACATTTTCTTTGACTCATCAACTTCCAGTGAAAAAAAATTGTATCTACAGCTAACAAAAAGGCAATATTTACTGCTGCGAATATTATATTTTTATTACTATAATCTTTCCTTATGTTTGATTTCCAACACGCTTATTATAAAATTTATTTGATATGTGAAATATTCATGGTTAAGATATGAATTCGCAAGCATTAAGAATCGAAAAAGGATTAGGCTTTAGCAGCTTATAATGTTAATATAGAATATTAAGTTGTGATCTTTTTCACTTTCGTCCTTTAACAGATTTATTCTGACGTTATAGTCAGTATTCTCTGCTCATTTGTTAGTTTCTCTTAGGAAAACATTATTTGCTTCAAAACATCTCGCCAGAATAGGAATGTAAGGCCAAATTTATCTTTTCTCTGAATATCTTCCTGTTTTTTCCTGCTTCTGTGTGAATATAACTCGTAAGTGCTGATCAAAATTTCCCTCCCTCTTTCGTCTAAACAAATCAATAACAAAAGCATTTGAAAAATAACAATTTATTGCTGTCGTTTACAGACTTTGTAGCCAAATCAATATCAATTTCGACACTTGCATTTATTTTTCATCCCTTCTTTAATTACTAATGCTCAATCAAATATAATTTCGACAGATAACTTCGTTATGCTCGTGCGAACATGTGAGGGTGGGTCTTATATATATGCATGTATGTACGGTAGCCTGCACTGAAAGGCACTGCTATAAGTATACGGAAATCAACACATTTCAAATGCAATATAGCAGTGTAAGAGGGTTCGGCTGCAGAGGGATTAATGGGACTTAATTTCAAGGTCCAACTAACAGGAAATAAAATTAGTATGAAGTGTGACATGTGCGCTCTTTTCTCATACCAAATGTGATTGGTATATATATGTATATGCATCTGTATATGTATATATGTACTTGTAGCACAACAATCGGCTTCAATTTGATGACTTTTGTTGTTGCAGCCAATACCAAATCAAGCCGACTTGCGCAATACCACGCGCCCCTTTTTGCAAAGAGCACAACATCAAATGCCAGCAAATGTTGGCAGGCGGTCGTGGTCGCGCTGCAAATCTTGTCAAGCCGCGGAAAATGTTATTAGGAAAACGAGTTTTTGTCGGGCACCTTTCAACGCTGTGCAGCAAGTTTAATGTGCTCGCCGTGTCTTGATCTTTTCTGCATGGTTGTTCGTTTGTTGTGTTCATTTTCTTGCATGGCGGACAATTGGAAAAGCAAACAATAACCCACTCCACTTCACTCTACTCCACTCCGCGGCATGGCATTCACTTCAGCTGCGACTAATTTATGCATTTCGGTGACACAATTCGCTGTCAACAGGCATCGAGATCTGTTCCGATAATGGAAAGCATTTTGACTGTTGTGCAATGTGCTGGAAAGTGCCCATGTTGCGGAAAATCAATCGACCAATACCTGAGAAGAAGTGGGAGCTTTCAGGAAGTGGCACATTAACGAGTTAACGTATTGGAAATCTGGCAGCAGTCTTATGACCAACTGGGTTCATTAGCTGGCAGCAATGAGATTGGTAGCTGTAGTTTGAAAGCATACGAGTAGCTGTGACTCGAAGTGAGGGTGCCACATCTGAGCGAATGTATGCATAATTCTAAAGTAACACCAGCAAGCGGCCAGTTGCTTCAGAGCTAATAGACACACAGCTTTGATGCAGAGCGTGCTGTTGCCTGATTTGGAGTAATTTGAGAGGCTGCTATTTTGAAGGCTACTCAATTGTTTCAATTACAGTGTGCAATACTAGCGTAGTTAGAAAATGGTTTCTTTTAGAACAATTCATATTTGCGAAAACTGAAAATAAGTTCTTATAAAATAAAATAACTTTTTTTAGTCAATTCAGAAATTGAGAACAAGTTTTCCAGGCAATATTTCTGTTTAGGCTTTCCTTTTAAAGTCAGAATAAGATAAATACTGATTTGAATTTCAGGTCAGCGAAAGAAATAGCAATTATTTTTGAGATTCTCAGCTCGCCTCTATATAATATTTTAATAGTCAATTTCACTTCAGTTATGATAAAAAAAAGTTATATAAATTTTTCTGAAATAAATAGCAATCGGAATCATATCCGAGTATTGAATAATCAAAGTGTTTTCTTTTAACAGAAAATTATTATACTTTCAATATTAAATTGATATTTAAATTTCATTGTAACTAACTTATCTTATAAATCAATAGTTGAATTTTTCAAATAATCATTTGACCACTGAACATCAAACCGATCATTTTAAACGGATTAGTATAAATAGTTATATGAGAATTATTGGTAGGTAGTAGAGGTCTGCATGAATGCATTTGGTTTGCCTGTGCACTACGGTTACCCATTTCATTGCACTCGGCGCACGAGTGAAACATTTGAATGGGTGAAACACTCACAAAACCTCTCAATACCAAGACAAATACCCACTCGTGCCATTATTTTCAAAGAGAGTTAGAGCAGCATTTGTTATCTTGCTCTATTTGCTACAATCAAAACAAACAAAACGAATGTAACAAAGCAAAGCTATTGTATAGTGAGTGAAGTGGGTGCAGTGAATGGTAAGCTGGAGAATTTTGGCGAAGCCGCTGCTGCGCGCCGGTTAATAATGCATCGTCCGAAAGTCTTTTCTTCGGCAAATAATGTTTAAAATGACCACAATATGCATAGAAATTATAATTAATACACTAAAACGTCTTTCCATCAGAAATTCTTTAAAAATAAGCTCAGCCTCTTAATTGCGTATAGCCCCTTAAATACTCGGTGCACCCACTGCATTGCACTCTGTTTACCAAAACATTTGAATAGTGGGTACACTGCTTGTGAGTAATGTGCTTGCGCTTACAATTTACTCAATCGTTTTGCTATCTCATTCACTCTTAAGGCATATGTGCTTATTCAACACGTGTTTGGAAATAAGTGCACATGCGAGCGAAAGATTCAAACCCGAATGAATGTCTTGGTCGCTCTTTCAAATGCATTCATGCAGACCTCTAGTAGGTAGGTCTAGTGTTAAAGGCGTAGGGGAGTGGCCCACTGTTTGCCTTCTGGCTATATCACCAATCCTCGGAGTACAAAGGAGAAATAGAACACATTTTTAAAAACCAAAAGCATGTTTTTGCATTTTCTAAGAAAACAAAAGGGAACATTTCAAAATGCTTGTCTTGTTGCCTGCCAGCCTGTCAATGTGAAAGTAGATTTGTTCGTGCCATCTTCGTAACATGTTTTAATTGCAATCCAAATGAAGCCAAAAGCTTACCTTTTCGCACTTTTTTATGGAAGTGTGCAGACATAAAATGCAGAAATGATTGCTTGCTGCGTTTCGCAAAGGCACTTCCCATATATTATGCGCACTCATAAACTAAATTTCACCCGAAGTGGATGTCAACAACCGTGTTTCGTGTATAATTTGGGCGTGTCAGCAATTTTATGCTAAGCGCGCGTACACAAACACACACTCACAGCCTTCAGGCGTTTGTGTGTGTGTGTGTTTCTGGCGTCTTCAAGCTGCTGGAATCAAGCTGAGAGTGCAAAATGCAACTGCAATTGGGAAAATGCAATTCCAACAGAAAATCGCTGCAAAACGAAAACGAAAACCAGCTCGAAATTGAAATGTCGACGTTGCATGTGGCACGTTGCATGTTGACTTCTCCTGTCGATTGCATTTTTTTTATTGTAAATATTAAAATCAACAATTACTGTAGTTTATTTGCAAAATTCGTTGGAATCAATAACAATCTCGTCGACTTGGCAGAGCACAGCAGGCGCCATATCAGTTCAGATCAGAGCGAAGCGAAGCGGAGTGCATCAGTGCACACGACAGGAGCAGCAATAGCCGTCGTCAGTGCCGCCACGTTTGCGGCTCTCGACGTTTTCCCAGTTAAAATTGAAATTACAACAAAATAAATCGTCAAATAGTATATATAATCCATATTGACAGCAAATAATGTTGCTGTTGCTGCAGTTGTTGCTTGTTTTGTCGCATTGGCAACTTTCAAAAATCGATCGTGGTAACTGCGATCAGCTGCCCGAGAGTGCAATGATCTTTCGACATGTGCTGGCCCAAGCAGCTTGGAAGTAAAATGCATAAATATTGATTTGCGCTGTGAATTGAACATTTTTAGGAAATTGAACAAAACATGATTTTTACAACTGGCCAATACTTATACATAAAATCGACAATTTATAACAAAAAGAGTTCTGAGTTCAATAAAAGTGATCTATAGAGAAAGATAAGCCAAGAAGGGTGAGCACGAAAAAAGGTAAGCTTCACTGATTTTTTTTAAATATGCATTTAAATTATTCAATTCCGTTTACCTTACAGAATCGATTATTTCCAACAACAAAAATCTACCAAACAAATTATAGAAAACATTTAAAATATTTCCGCAATCTATCGACTAGTTCACATGCATATATGTACATATGTATGCATGCTATGTTTGGTTATTGTGTAATACAATCACTATTCTTCCCTCCGCTGTTTGGTCTTAATCATGGCAAAAACTACATTTTAAACATGAAATTATTTTAATAATGATAAATCGCTTTTGCACCTGCTCAAGACAAGACAAGCCAAGCCAAGCCAAGCCAAGCCAAGACTTGTATCACGTAATTACGCTCGCATTATCTGCGTTCCAGCACTTCCTATGCTAGAATTGCTCGATTTCCACACAAGTCGCCGTTTGCCATTTGCCCTGTTCCACATCCCTCACTTATGACTTAATCAGCTTTAAGTGGCACACTGCCACTGAGAAGAACGGTGGGCGAGCCACGAGACAGTGTCTCGACTTTTGTGCCGTTTTCGCGCTTCTTACGCAGCAGCGTCTAAATTGGCTGGGCTGTGCTCGTTGGGTTCAATTCGGACACTTATAAAGTTCATTAATAAATCAATTTGAGCGTGGCGTGTTTGGGTGTCGCTGCTACAGCTCCATGGAATTTTCAGTTTCATATATGTGAATGAACTGCACACACACAGATATGTATGTTAATCAGTGCATGTGTGTATGTGAAAGCATAAGGCTATTGTATAGCTGTCATTATAGTTTGAAGGGAAAAGAATACTTATATGAAGTAATTTTAACTTCCGAATTGTAAACTTCCGCACTAAAATAATGAGGCCATTGGCCATGAGCAAGAGCATCATGTAAGTGGCTGCATATCTTTCTTTGCACACATCTTAATGTTTTGTCCAAATCTTAGTTTGGTAAGACAGTTTAACAATTCTACTTTTAAATGGTAAATGGATCGCTTCTTTTCCGAAAAGCGAAACATGAGTTTCACAAATAGTTCATTTCAGACACAAACAAATAGAAGTCGCCTTATTCGAATAGATTCATATATATTATGTAGATTTAAGCTTTAAAAATGGTGCTTTTCGTGTCTAGAAAACTTCTAAAAAAAAAAATATATGTTATTTTTAGCAAAATATATAAATAATTATTAAGTGTTTTACAGCCTTATTCTGACGAGAGTCGCGAAAATCCCTTTTCAATAAATCATAATAATCTAAATTTTTTTCAAATGGATCAAATTATTTTCCCTACAAAAACAATAGCATAAGAAATCATAATACATAAATTGATTGTAATATTATTGTTATCGCTAGAATGGGCCTGTTAGAAGTCACAGTTTAATACTTACTTTGTATCAGTAGATAATTTTTATGATATCGCTTTCAAGCTTCACTATAAATGCTAGGTTATGGCTGATTTTGTCAAGAATTTCAATTGTATGTGAAAATCCAATCAAAGCCTAATATCTAATTTTGTAATCGTAGCTTAAAAACTAATCTTAGACCAAACGGGGGTTTAGGCCAAAAGCCAAGTCGAATTTAAGATTTGTTTTTGCTCTTAGATGAAAAGTTCAAGCAGAGTTACAAAAACGCATTTTTCAAGTCGAGAACACACATGCCAACAAATCATGACTAAAGTCGCTCTCGAAGTTTAATTTTTGGTATAGATAATTTTAAAAAACCCTTTTTTTTCCCCTACAAATAAAAGAAAATTGAGTATCAGAAGAATTTCTTCTGTGTGCCAAAAAAATCACCGATAGCAAAGAACACTTGCAATAACAACAATAATAAATAGTTGAGCAATTACTTATGACTGCATTCTGAAAAATATTGATACTCCTTTATGAGTTATACAAAAGCACACACACACACACACTCATACACATATATAAGAACGTCTGTACGCTAGCGAGTGTTCTGAGAAACGACGTGCATGAGTAATCATCAGTGGCCGCCAGTTTGAGCCTCCAAAGTGAGCGCCAGCGAGCAAAGCGTAAACATGCACACCCTTCGATACCAAGCGTAGATACATATATAAGATACGCTTCAGCGCGTTTTATACTAAATACGCAAATACGTATTCGCATGGATAAACACATGTGTGTTTGTGTGTGAGCACACACATACAGGTAAGGAAGTACCGTACAAAGTAAATACAATAAATATAAAAAAAGATACCAAGCAAAATGAGTCACAACCTGTGCGAGTATGCTGCTCTATTGTGGCGTAGCGTGGCGAGATGTTGACATTAAAAAAATGGAAATGAAAACAAAATAACAACACGGAGAAAAAAGCAGACGCTCCTCGTGCCTCGACTGGAACACGTTTTAGCGGCCATGGTAGCGGAAAGCCGCAGCACGCCGCGAATGCAACTGAAAAGCCGGAGAAATGGTGTCATAAATCGACGCCCGCGCACCCGCCCCGCAGGCATTTCCGATGCCAACTCAGTGATGATGACAAAATGCACATGCACACACACACACATGCATAGATAGGTGTGTGTGTGTGGTGTGTGTGTGTGTGTGTGCGAATGGTGTCAGTAAATGTTGGCATGTAGTTCCGTGGCTACACAAATTTGCATCTAATAATGTTGAAGGAACTACGCTGGCTGCACGCGCTCCTTGCAGTGACGTAGACCTGGGAAATTATATTAGTTTAGAAAGGGAATGTCACTGCTGGCAATATTAAATCAACTGACCCTATGAGAAACTCGAGATATTACACAACTCAAAACTTGATATCAAAAAGTGAAATGGAATGCTCACTTTATTGAATCTGTTCAAGGACCAGCGTTTAATTCCGATCCAAATTGGAGCCAGAGTAAAGCTTAGTAAAATTTAGATAATATTTCAGCATTTTTTTTTGAAAATCGTAAGTTTGAGATAGTTTGCCAAAAAAATGCAGTTGATAGCGCTGCTTTTTCAACTGTTCAACTGAAGTATTCGAAAATTAATGTTTCCAAAAGTAACCAGTAAAGAAGAGGTTTGAAGCCCCCTCTCTCACTCAAACGCACCCACCATAGGGAAATAGCCTATGGCATTGCCTGTTTGCATATGCCTAGCCGGAATGTGAAGCATGTCAACGCAGAGTCAGTGAAAAGCGCGCATGAGCAGACACAAACAACACAGTTTGGTGAAAACTTTCCGCTTTTGTGCCGCTGCCAGAGCGGCCGGAGCAGAGCACATGCCACCAGCGCCACCAGTTCAAAGCAGTTTTCCCAACATGTGCGCATGTGTGCACTCTTCATTGATAGTCAAAACGATGCCAACGTGAGTTTCAGCTATTTTCCGAACAGTTCCAGCGATTATCTTGACATGTCTACATATCAGGCACGTAGACTACCTGCGTCTAGCATGGATAGAAAACGAAAATTGACTGCCAGGAAAATTGCTACGACGGCTTATCTTATCGCAAATGTGGCTTGCATTGCGGCGTTTGTATGGCCAGGCACCAAAGATAAGAAAAAGTCTACCATTGATTTTATGGCCAAATGTCAATGAATGAAAAGTGAATCCTGCCATTAACTGGATGTGGGAATTTCTGAGCAGCGTGCAGATGTTGTTGAAAACACGTCGCATGTTGTTGGCTAACAGCGGGTGATTTTCAAGGCTAATCGTGCACTGGAAGAATCCAATCGGTTGCCTCCTTTAAAGAATTCTCGGATGCTTAAGTATGAAAGGAATCTCTTAGCCTTTATTCAACAGTAAGAATTTATGTGTTCGTTTTGTTGGACTTCTACTCGTCGCGTAGGCTGACGAGCGATTCAAGGTAACTCTTTCCGCAACAACGATTTAAAGACGTGATATAATCTATAGTGCCACTTCCCAGAAAACATTGCAATCTACTGCTCATATTCTGAGAAGCATTCCTAAGGCTACATATACATGCATACATATACACATATACACATATGTACGTATATATATGGCAAATTAATGCAATAAAAAAATTGCTGGGTTTATTTAAAGAAGTTAATTCAATTTACCGTTCAATTTCTGGGAGGAATAAATGATGCCACTTAATAAAATAACAGCTGCATAGTAATTCAAACTGGCCTCTAAAAGCCTTATATTCGTTCAGATACAAATTAAAGACGTTTGTGGCATGCATTGTGAGCAGTTACGGTGCTACAATACGGCCGTATTTTCAACAACTAATTAAAATTTCTACTCGCAATAGCTTCGAATTACCTAAGTATTTAAACTTACAGTCGCACTTACCTCTTAACATTGCGGCTCCGTTTCTCGTTTTCTGCCTCCTTTACGCTGTCCCATGAATCGCCCACGCCCGACGAGGATACATCATCCAAGCGCTCCTCATCCTCCAAACCAGAATCCTCCAAGCTTATGTGACAGCTCGTCAGCGTGACCTGCTTGCCATTGTCGCCCACCTCGATCCAATCGGAGGTGCGTATGCGTGTGGAACGCTCCGTGCCGTACGGCGAAGAGTCGGAGGAGCAGCCCGAGGGACAACGCTTACGTGTCGAGCTATTGGTGCTCACCTTCAGCGTCTTGCTCATGTCATCGTCATCGCCCTCGGTGTCCTCCACATTGTCGGCATCCACATCCTCCGTGTCGGCATCCGGATCTTCGACTGAGTTGCAACGTTGACGCGTTGAGATGAGCTGCTTCGAAGTTTTCGCCGGGGCTGCTATTGCATTCGCATAGACACTGTCGCGTGTCTGCAAGTTCTCCATGGAACTGGATTTGGCGCGCATGGCTGCTATCTCGGATATGAGTATCTCATGAAAGGCGGTCTTCTCATTTTGCATAGACTTGGCCGGGCTCACTTGCTGCGCTGTGGCAGCGACGTTGATGCGCATGCAGGTGCTTGCATCGTTCTGCTTGGTGGGTGTGGCAGGCAGCACAGTGACCGTTTGTCCCGCAGCAGCCGCCGTTGCTGCTGCCTGTTCTCGGCGCTTCTGACGCTCCTGCGCCAGCTCCTGCTCCAGCAGCGCCTGATGCTGCACCGCGCGCTCGTGTTTGGTTATTATTGTGGCGGCCGGTTCGGCGCACTGTCGCTGCTGGTTCACTATGATCTCGGAGAACAGACGCTCGGCGGCATTTCTCAGATTGTTCTTAATCTCAACCGTTTTGCCGCTCAGAAAGCCGTTGGAGGTGCCGCCGCCGCTGGAGCTGTTGATTGTGGTGACGCTGGCGCGCGAGGCGATCGTATCCAGAGTGGTCTTGGAGCGCCGAAACAGACTCACACTGGTGGTACTGGTGTGAGTAGGCGTGGACGGTGCCATGCGCTCCTCCATCTCCATGGTGGCTATAGGCATTTTGACAATCTTGCGCGGCTTCGGCAACGGTTGTCCCGGCTGCAGCTGATCCAGCTGCAACTTGCTGACCTTCTCCGAGTCGGCGCGGTTCAAGCTGAGCCGCGTGTCCTTCAGGCCCAGCGTCTTCGGCGAGCCCATAGAATTGTGACGATTGAGGTTGATACCGCCATTCGAGCTGTGCACAATGACAATGCCAGCGCTCTCAGCCATTGGCGTCGTCGTCTTCTTGTCGCCCAAGCCATTTACACTGACTGTTGGTGTATTGGCGGGCTGAGCGGCTTGCCGGCTGCGGCTGGAATCGCTGCGCTGTGGCAAGTTCGACTTTGCCGCTGTGGGCACATCTGGCGCCTTGCGCAGCTTCAGCGGCGGCTTGGGCGCTGCGCCCGCGATTCTCGTGTGGCTCGTAGCTGCCGCCGATGTGTGGTTGCCGTCTGTGGAGGCGCGCCGATCGCGCTCTTCCTGCTTCTGTTGCAGATTGAACGTCGGTGATCTGTAAATGATCGTGCGTCCGCCAGCAGCGCTCGGCGTCAGCGCTGACGGCTTCTTCTGCAGCATGGCGACCGGTTCGGTGATTTTAGCACTTGTTGCTGAACTGCTCGTTGTTGTTGCTGTGGATTTGTTGGCACGACTTGGCGGTGTTGCCTGCTGCAACAGCGATTCGCGCTGCGTCTTCAGCAGACTGGCGGTGGCGCTGGTGTGCTGCGGCCTGGGTGGAACGGGCGGACCCGATCTACGAACCGCGGTCGTTGCGGTCTGTGCTGTGGTGCTGGCCATGGTGTGGCACGTCTACGGCGACTCTCGAGCGCGTCTCAAGCTGGTCTAGTGCGGCGCGTTGCCAACGATTCTTGCCGAGTGAAGTCACTCCTGCTCGACGGAAACCTGTATTTGTAGGTCACTTTTTGAGCGTGCTGGCTGCTTCGCTGCTGGGCGCTACAAACTTGCTCGTTCACTTTTTCAAAATGTATTTATTTTGTTAGTGTTTTGCTTTCAGTTCTTGTTCGTTTTTTAGCTTTTTGTAGCTTCTTTAGTATTTCTGTATTTCTGTTGTTGTTGCAGTAGCTTGACCGGTTTGCCGCAGCTGGGCGTAGCAGCTTCAGCTTCAGCCTGCGCCGCAGCTCGAGCCTCAACAGTTGCCCGTTTTCAATGAGATTCTTTTAGCATCTTGTTGCAACTTGGCAGTAAAGAGGCGAGGCAGCGCGCGCGTATCTATTTTGAATATGGGTTACTTGGCGTAGATTGATTGTGATGGCTAACGGCTAGCGGGTTTCAGCTTGGGCTGCTCGGGCTGCTGCCCGCGTTCAACTCGTTTACAGCAAATGAACACTTTTGCCGCAATTGAGGCTTGCAACTGCACTAACACTGCTGCACTTGGCCGGTATCTGATATGGTACTCGTATCTGGGAATAGTGGCCGTATCTGTTGGTGGGTAGTGGCCGGCAGTTGGACGCGAGTGGTTTTGGCAAGCGGTCTGCGGATTTTGCACTGCTTTTTCGCTTTTGTTAGTTAAATCACTTGAGATATTTTATTAGCACACGCAAACACACACACACACACACGAAAGCCAAACAAATTAGATACAAGTTGGTTTTTGTGATTTTGCTGCTTCTTCGGTTTCGTTTGCAGTGAAAGGGTTTCGATTTCTTTTCTGTTGCTATTGCTATTGCTTTTATTTTCTATTTTATTCAATTTTCAGCTTTTTGCTGTGTAATTAAAATTGTTGTAGTTGTTGTTTCTTGTCGTTGTTTTTAATATGATGAGCACTTTTTCGCAGTCTGCTTGCCTGTTTATAATATACAAAGTTGAGTTGTTGTTGTTGTTATATTTCGCTTTGTTGTTATTGTTGTTGCTGTTATAACTGTTGTTCTTTGCTTTTTGTTGCAATTTAGGTTAATAGAGGTTAAATTGTTGCAAATTTGATTTTTTTAATGTTTGCTGCGGCGAGTTTTATTTTATAGAGCGCTACATCAAGCGGTTAAATCGAGTTCACAATCGATTTCTACATATGAACATATGAGCTACTAAAGCTTGCTTCGATAAAACTGGACTTGGGGAATTTTTTCAAATGTTGTAGTGCTTTTTAATAATCTCATTTCTAGACGTGCTAGAAATTATTTAAACTCCAGCTTGAAATTAACTGCTGAATTTACAGAAAATTACAGTAAAATGTACCATTAAAAGTTTTATGAAATAAGTTTTATTACATTAAGACTAACCACTGTCAAAGGTGCAAAATATTTCATGCAATAAGTTTCATGAAAGAAAATATTGCACGTGAGGACTGCGAGTAACAAATTCTTACCATTTGAAGTAGCAGATCAAATTTTATTGTCTACAATTTGTAGCTATAAATTCTAAGCTTTTCTATGAGTCATTCTAACGTGCTCAAAAAAGAGCTTAAGCAACTTAATTTGAATGCGTGTTTAAATACGCAAAGCAGTGCTCCACAAAGTTTGATTTAAGAGACAATGACTAAACAAAGTTAATATTTATAAGACTATTGGTATGCAAATTGGTTTCAAGAATTGAAAGAGCATTTTGTATTAAGCTGGAATAGCTTGACTGTCAATTTCTGAAAGCAGAAACCGTCAGTGGAATGTCTGTAGTCAAACCGGTGGGTAATGTCTTCGAATTGACAGATTTGAACTAACATAAGATATATGCCACAATAGGCCTTTCAAGCCGAGGTGGCTGGGAGACTGGATTTGGTTTCTTGGAAGCATTGAGGTAGAGCGGATGTTTGTTCCGGTGCATGTTTGGCGAAATCGAAAGATGCTCTTAGCGAAAGCCTATGTCAACACGAAATCTGATGCCGATGGTTGATTTTTTTTGTGGAAATGAACGGAAGCTAGGATAGTTGAAAAAACAATGGCATTTATTATATAAAACTTTTTTTTACCACTATTTTTAAAACAAAAAAACTCTGCCAATATTTTTTGTCATGAATTTTGAAGCGTTTCCGGCATAAAATATTTAAGAATGTTTGTCATTTTAATTTTTCAGACGTGTTGAAAAAAACTGAGAAAATGAAGCAAAGAGAAAATATTTTGCATTTGAATGTTGAAATATTTTTCATGCAAATGGAATTTCAAAAGTCAATTGCACTGCACTTAACAACAACAACAACAAGCACATTGGCAACATCGACTGTTACTAATATTCTACAACAAACAGTTGCTGTTTTTCATTTGTTTTCGCATTGTTGGTTGTTGTTTTTGTTGCCTTGTTGTTGTTCTTTGTATCGGCCAGATACAAGCTAACCGAGCACAGTTCATTGAAAACCGCATTCGTGCAAGCGTCTGGCAGCGGCGAGAGGCAATCAAGCAAAGCGGTAACTGCAATTTGCTAGCGCAGCAGCAACAACAGCTAAAGTAACTGCAATTGCAATAACACCAACAGCAACAACAACAAAATCACTGAGCATTATTTTGAAATGTTCGCATAAGCACATTTTAAATAAATGATGAGCAATTTTGCAATTTCAAATCGCAGCTCAAAAAGTGGCCAATTAAATTTTTATAGCAATTTTTTTTAAATGTGAAATCGAATTTCATATTCTTTACAATTAAAACGCAATTCAAAATTGTGGAGTTTTTCACACACACATCCACGCAGCGTAGGCGCACTTGCAGCGTCGTTGCAACTGCTTAATCCGGCCTCCGGGGCAGCACAGCGGCGCGCTTGTTACACTGCGACAATGACGACGACGACGACGCACTGAGTTGCTGCTGCGTTACACTTCGTTGGCACTGAGGTTGCTATAATGCATCGATTACTTTCAGCTGCACTTTTCGATCGAAAATCTTAGAATGAAACAAACAATCCGCAACCGTCCGCACGTCTTGAATTCTACCGCTTAACCGCACGAGAGCCCGACACAAACTGACGGCGGCGCGCACCTTCATGCGCCGCCAGAGCCGCGTCGACGTGTCGACGTGCAGCGGTGGCAGCGTTCATTTTTATCAGCGCTGAATGAACGTGACTGTGACAAAAGAGCACTTCTCTCACCGCTCTTAAGACTTACCCCAAGCCGTAGTCAGTTTCTCTATTTTGCTCTCTTGCAAGACTACACTGAAATAAATTTAGGGCTCAATTTTCAAAGCAGAAATTTGCTGCAATAGTGCAATATCGTTTAAATTTTAAAATTTTTTTAGTGCAAATTTTGTATTTGTGATTTAAATTTCTGGACTTGACTTACGTGTGATGGTTATTTTTTCGCACAAGTTAATGGGACCTACAAATTTAATCTTTAGCCTTATCCTTACGGGATTGAGAACCTTTATTTTCATGGCGAAGAATAGTCTCGAAAATTTGCCAGTTCTTCGTGAAAGGTGGCGCTGTACTCTCCTTCTTTTTTCGATGTTATTACTCTGCTGGGTTTCGAACCAGTGACCTCTCGCAACAGATACTGACCCCTTATCCACTTAGCCACTATGGCATCATCATTTGAGTAGCTGTTTCAGGAAAATCTTTTCCATTATTTAGCCAACGTGAATACTATCTTTTTTATAAAGAACAAATGAGAAGTTGCGTCGTAAATGATATCAGTGATACTTAGTATCATTTAGTTATCGAGAAATCGCCATTATCGATAGGAACGAAGGATTATAAAGATGCCGAGGTAGGTTAAGTGGTCGTCTCAAGGACATCACTTAGGCCAGAAGGCCCATTGTGTTACCACGTAATGATAATTTAATATCAGTTTCACTCAACAGCCAAAAAATATTTTCAGGAATTAACGCTTTACGGAAAAAATGATAGCAATATTCTTCAAGCCTTACTATCGTTTTACTAGAAATATTTCTCACTAAAAAATGCAACAATGAAATTTTGTAATTTTTGAAAAGTCAAAATTGCAGACAATTGCTGTCGAGAATTCTTTACAAGTGCAACGTTGGCAACTCTGCTCTGCAGTGCTGCGCTTGCTGTTTGTTTTTGGCATCAGCTGCGAGTGGTTGCGGCTAGACATAGCCATAATGCAATGCAGATGATACATACCAACAAAGATATATGCTTAAATGTGTGCATGATTATGTTTATGTAGCATGCAAGAAGTATCTATGTATGTGAGTGAGTGTGAATGTGTGCGACTGCAAAGTCCACAGCCGCATTTGGCAGTTACAAAAATAACACAAGGAAGCAATACTAAAAGAAGTTAAGAATAGCAACGGCACGATTTGTATCTCATGGATTTATAGCTGCGCTTGCTCTTGCAGTTGTTGTTGTTGTTGGTGTTTGTGTCATTGTCGTTGTAGTCATGCTTGTTGTTGTTATTGCTGTTGTTACTTATGTCATTGTTGCTAGTTGCTGGTGTCGACAGCACGTGTAGCCTGCAACAACAGCACTACAACACTCTTTGTACATTTCAACTGTCGCTGTCAGCGTTCCCCTGGAGCGCGCTCCCCCCGCACAGTTTGTATGGCTTATTTTATATTTAGCCGCGGTGGCAGGAGGGCTTTCCTACGACAAAGCATAAAGGCGCACACTAAGAGAGACGCCACATATTGTCAATAACTGTCAGGCTTTTTAGCATGTGGTAGAAAGCCCAGCCCAGCCCAGCTTCTGCCAGAGCGACGACAGCTCGAACAAAAACAACTTTACTTTTCATTTTACTAGATAGCGCAGAGAATTGCATTGGCGAATTTTGGAATTTTTTGTTTTATGTCGATTTGTTGTGATTTTTCTCGGCTTTAAAATTACTTTGATTTTCTAGAAATTAATTAATTTTTCAGCTTTTAATACATATTTAAATATTTAAAAATTCGTAAAATTTTTGGCCATGGCTTGGCAAAATATCAATTCCTATATGTGAAAAAATAGATCCCAGCAATTTGCTGCTTCTCTGTCGCCGCCAGACTAAGACGTCAGACCCCCAACAAAGGAAGTTTCACTCGGAATGCACAACGGCTCACGCTTTATTTGTCTTCTCACTTGATCTCACTTTGCTCGCATACAAGCTGTCTACTTTTGCATCATGGAAACACCGTCCGTGCCCAGCTTGACGCAAGGCAGCTTCTGGCTGAAGATTTCACTGCTCTGGAAGTTGGCGTAGAAGGTCGAGCAGATCTGCAGGCCCGACAGTCCCACCAGCTTGATGTCGTGCAGCTTGACGCACATGGCCACGGTGCCGGGCATCAGCACGGGTATGCAGTACGAGGGCGGATTCTTCGGATCGACGACGAACGTGGCGATGGTGCTGTTGTCCAGCTGTATGTTTACTGTCGCCTGCACGGGCAGCAGCTTCAGCTCGAATTGCAGACAAACTACAACAACAAAAACAACAAATTTTGTTAGTTCACAACTCACTTCCGCTTGAACTGGCCATTAAGAGCTGCTGCTCTTGATCTCTCACCATTCTTCGTCATGTTCAGCGGCACCACGTTGACGCCATGGCAGCAGGTGCAGTTCAGTCCAGCGCATGTGCACGGCTTGGCGTTGTATGGAAAGACTATGGCATCATCCGCCTGCACCGTCTTGATGTGGCCACTCAACAGCAGCGCTGCGCCCAGCAACATAAATATCAATCGATTCAACATTTTTTCCGCAATTCGACTCCTTTGCATAATTTGTAAAATACTGCAAACTTTTGGCAGAAATTTCATAGTTTTGTGGGGTGATTTTATGTGCGCACAAGCTATTAAATTTTTAATTGCTTAAATTTGTGATTATGGAAATAAATTAAGCGCATTTGTTTAGATGACAAACACTTACAACGGTTCATAAAATTCAAACACAATTTGTAGGCAAATCATAAAGAATATTTTTTGAAATATTAAAATCATAGCCTTTGCATTCATTATATATATATGTAGTTAGCATTTGAGGGAGCAAATCCAGCTTGGTGACAAAAATAAAGTGACAATTATCAAGAAAACGGAAAATGAGTTTTGGAAAAATGGCCAGCCAGCGCAGAGAAAATACCAGCGAGTTAGTTTCGCAACGTTTTGTTTTTTTCGCAACCGCTTTGCTCTATTGGAAATTTTACAAAACTGTTTAAAAATCCATTTCATTTCCACATTTCCTTGCCCGTCTGGTCGGTTGCTGCGTAATGCAGATGAAATGACGTAACGAAAAATGCGAAAATCCCAAAATTATAACGGCAAAATTTTTGCATACAAAAATGGGCAAAAAACGCGTGCAAAAAACTACGTAAGGCGGGGGGATTACGTCTTCGTCGAAATGCGTCGCAAATTGCCGGGATGCGTTTCGCTGCATTCCTTAACCCTTAATCTACTACGTAGAGCAGAAAATCCTGAAATTTTCCGGATTGCGGCCGAAAATTGCGATTTTTCCTTTTTCGTTACGTTGAAAAACCGCGCGATTTTAATTGAATTTTCTTGCTGCACTGTACTTGAATTTCATTTGTTGCGCACGAAAATATGCTATGGAAATGATAAAATTCGCGCGGTTTTTCTGTTTGAAGTGTACTTAAAACGTAAGTGATTTTGCAAGAAAATTCAATTGAAATCGCGCGGTTTTTCAACGTAACGAAAAAGGAAAAATCGCAATTTTCGGCCGCAATCCGGAAAATTTCAGGATTTTCTGCTCTACGTAGTAGATTAAGGGTTAAGGAATGCAGCGAAACGCATCCCGGCAATTTGCGACGCATTTCGACGAAGACGTAATCCCCCCGCCTTACGTAGTTTTTTGCACGCGTTTTTTGCCCATTTTTGTATGCAAAAATTTTGCCGTTATAATTTTGGGATTTTCGCATTTTTCGTTACGTCATTTCATCTGCATTACGCAGCAACCGACCAGACGGGCAAGGAAATGTGGAAATGAAATGGATTTTTAAACAGTTTTGTAAAATTTCCAATACAAAAAGCGGTTGCGAAAAAAACAAAACGTTGCGAAACTAACTCGCTGGTATTTTTTTTCTCTGCGCTGGCTGGCCATTTTTCCAAAACTCATTTTCCGTTTTCTTGATAATTTCACTTTATTTTTGTCACCCCCTTTTCTTAACGCATACATACGAGCGCTTGCATAATAACAACTACATAAGTAAATAGCTAGTTAAGTTATTTAGACAAGACCGGAAGCTTAGGGCCAGTTTCACAGTGGATGTTTAAATCTAATTTGCGAATTGAGTTTAAATCTAGTTTAAATTTTCTTGAGTTTCACAGTGCAGTTATTTAAATACGGAATAATGAATGGCAACTTCGAATATTTGACAATTGAAGGTTAGCACAACTTGCCAAAAACATATGTTCAATTATGGAGGCAGCGCGAGCTAAAAATTTTTCGTCGGCCGAAAGAAGTGAATTATTGGATATTGTGCAAAGAATCCACAGTTTATATTATTTATAATACTACGGGATCATTTATATGTGCAGTTTTATGTTTAATTTGATCTCTTATAAATTGCAATATTGTCGACGCAGCTTGCTTGCACATCTGAAATCAGCTGTTTGTTTATTTGTTTTCGATTGCAACTCTGTGCCGTACTTAAATATCCACAGTCGGCTATTTAAATCGTATTTAACTTCCAACTGTGAAACTGAAATTCCCTATTTAAACTGCAATCAGAGTTTAAATATCCACTGTGAAACTGGCCCTTAGAGCTGATATACATTTATTATATATATTTATCTTCATTATTGATATTTAATTGGCTGCATCGAACTCTGGCAACTGGTTTCTTTTCAATCTGCTTTAAATCTAAATGTTTTGAAACTATCAAGTTTTGGTCAGTTGAAACTGGAGGCAAGTGGCTAGTGAGAAGCCCTCAACATAGCAGAATCTTGATATGCCGCTAGTCTGAAGAGTTAGCAGCTTGCTTAGCAACAGAATGTCTATATTTAATTTGTTTGATAGTTTTTATTGCTAACATTTGAAATATCATGCAAACTTCATAAATATGTATGCATATGCCAAACTAAATCCGTTTAATAAATTTTGCATAATTTTATTGTGACAAAGGCTTTTTAAGAATATTAATTTTATGCAACAATATTAAATTTCAAAAAAATAAACCGGCATTTTAAAGCTTATGAATTATTGTTTGATAGCTTGGGGCTGGATTATTGTTTTAATTGTGGCAACTTAGTTCCAATTTAGAAGCGGCGAATTTTATTCAGCTGGCTGGTAAGCAGCAAACTTTGCTCAATAACATATATATACAATCGCAGAATATTGCCGACAGATCTTAAAAGAGAATTGCTTCATACCTCTTGAAGCTGCGAATGCAAGAGAATATATTAATAGATGGAGAACTGGCACATTAGGCCTTTCAATCAGCGGTGGCAAGGAGACTAGATCCTTACTACAAATACAATTTAGAATCTACAGTATGAAGGATAGTAAAGACCAAAGTGTAAAGGACACCATTGCTGTTACTGGACATTTTTAGGCAATCCCTTATTTTCCTAATAATTGAAAATTTTTCTGCCAAAAGTATTTCAAAAATTAGAAGTATTCAGTCAACTTGCTAAGGGAGTTGCAGCATTTAAGAAGAATATAAAAAGGTTTCCAATGGAAATTGCATAAATATGTCTAAATGGAAACTTTGGAAAGCTGCTTAATGTGTCGCAAAACTCAGTGCTGACGTCAGGAGCGCTAGTTTCAAGGCCTGACCAACTCAACTCAGTCCGGTAGAAGCGCAAATCATTTAAATTATGTGATACGGCATTTTTGGATGCGCTTAAATTTCAAGTTTTGCAAATTGTATATCTAGTTTCTGTTTCTGCTATATTTTGCATATTGCAAAAATATATTTTATTTCAAATACAAACAAAAATGCTTTCATTCATAGCTTTAGTTATACTATCGAAAAGCAAGAAAATACGGAAACATATAATACACTTCTAAAAAAAACTCGAATGACATCAAAAACGCTTCAAACCCGTAAATTATATAAAAATGCCTTTTAAAATGTTCGTATTTTTCCCGAGGAATTCTCTGCTTCAGCACATTCTTTAAGCAGAGCAATGTTGTTTACGAGATTTTAGAACTAAAATTAAAATTTGATAAACTTTTGTATATTCAGTAATAATGCGAAAATTGGAAATTGAAAATGATAATAACAAATTGGAAGTTTTTCTTGAGAATACGATCTCGAATAAAATATCGATGCCTGTTTATTTCGGATGAATAGGTATAAGGAAATGTATGCATAGATTAAAAGAATCAGTTTAAGAAATTCCATTTCGTCATTTTAAGTATAAAATTTAATTATGCAAACTTGGTATCGAAAGTGAGTTTGAAGCAATGAGGTGCACTCTGGAATTACGTATGTAAGATGCAAAGTTTTGTAGTTGCAGATGAAATCTGTAGATTTATCATTTTTTCGCTATTGAAATGTTAACTGCTAGTTCAAATTTGAAATCATGCCACTTCCTGCCACTTCAATGTAGTCCGTTGGTTTTGAATAACTTTATAACTTTTAAGTGGCTAATACTGGCTACTTAATCTAATCTACTGACACTACTACTCTGGAGATCCAGTAAAATTTGTGGCTATTTCATTTGCAGTTTAGACATACAGAAATGCGTCAATTAATATAAAAATGTGACGAGTATGACTACTAAATACGAAACTAATGCAAATGCAAGTTAACGGGAACAAGCTCGAGCTGAACTATGACATTTATGCCACCACATGAAGCCTTCAATTCCACAAGTTACGCCATGCTTGACCCCAGGACCCATACAAACTTTGAATCGACCAAAGCGATTTCTTTATTAAAACTGATTATAAAAGCGAAGCGGACGAAATTTTAAACTTTTTCTGCGAAAATCAGCGCAATTGAAATGTTGTTCATTGTTTATTGTTTATGCAACAATGTTGAGTTCAGTTAAGTTAAAAGTGAGTCTTAATTTTGGTACGAGTGTGGACCTTCAAATTTATAATCGTTCAGTGAGTTATACTGCGCCTTTGCGCTTTGATTAATATTGCCATTCGAACGCTAATATTGATAAATGATAATGCTTGATTTTCTGATGCAACCGAAAATGAGATATTGTATGAAAATAGTTTGGCTCTCATCAGTTTTTTTTTAAATTAATTTGCAGCCACAAATCCGCAGTTTTAAACGCTTATGATAAAAGCGAAATTTCGTGATATCAAATAGCGTGTAGTTTTCAAGTTTTCAGCAGCAGCTCAACAACAATCGAATCGAATAAATTCCTATGCAAACAAAAAACAAAAACAAGTTCTAATTATGCAATAATTCGTTTAAATAAAAGTGGAAGCGTCAAACACGAAGAATTTTATCATTTAGCAAAGCAAACGAGCCAACTTGGTAGCAGGTTAGTATCTAGCGCTGTCATATTAAACTAGTATATCAGGTTGGCGTGCGCTGGAGTTCTATGCGCTCGGGGGGCATCTCAAGCGCAAGGTCAGCAGCGTGAGCTTATCGAGCACATTGAGTCGCTGCTCCGCCTTGTTGCTGCACGCACGAAGGCTATGGCCATGCTAATTATGGTGGGGGGAATTTCCTTGAGCGCATAGCATAGCCGCGGGTGGAACTGCTAGCTGGAGCAACTTGTTTGCCATTGTTCTTCAATAAAATTTGAATACATAGTTCCAAGATTTACGCTTCTGGTAGGCAACAGAATATCCGTTTGCTTGGTTTTTCGGCCATGATGAACATCTTATTTCATTTCGTTCGTGTTTCAAAATTTGGCCAACTTTAATTATGGCTTTTACTGCTAATTTGATTTAGCCATTCGCAACAACACCCCAGCCACTTGGCGGCATCTTGAAGCGACACATCTTGCATGTCGTCGGTATGTTGTTGTTCGGCTAGTTGCTTGGTTACTTGGTCGATCGGTTGGTTGGTTGGTTGGTCAGTTCATCGGTCGATGATGTTTGTAGCTTCGTATGTGCGACCGGTTTCAGTTAGCACTAGCAACCAGAGATACAAATTGTCGAGCTTAGGGTACAATCAATATGCTCACACACACACACACACACACACACACACACACACATACACCAGACTAATACAAAGATTCTTTGCAAAGACTAATCTATGGCTAGAAATCAAAACCAAAATGTTGAATTAATTTGAATGTCAAGTTTCAGTCTTAGTTGTGATCTTCAACGAGCTTCAACATGGCGTCTGCAAAATTGGTGAGTGCTTCAGTTTCGTTTCAAACGAAACCGAAAGTGTATAAAGGAAAAATATTTCTATTTCGTTCTTATAAAATGCGGAAGTGTATGTTAAAAAAATTATAAATGTTCAAAAAGTGCTTTTCGGAAATTTGTTAATTTTGCAATGCTTATTGTTTTGAAAAATTGCACATGTTTCAATTACATCTTGGCTTTGAAATAGTATTTAACTTGAAAACTGCAGAAAGACTTTCGCTTTCTTTCTCATAATATAATGGGCTTTTTCTTATATTTTAGTTGGATCCTTTGCATACGAAACTTATTGCTACGTGCTTGCTTCCGGTCCAAACAGACTCCGAAGTTGCTATTGCTTTTAAATATTTTTATGCTAAAACGTTTCAAACTAAACCTAATATAAGCTCTTAACCCTTTGCTGCAAAGTTTCTCTTCAAGCGCAGGTTTTTAACGCTAATCGATTGAACTAAAACCTGGTTTTGGAATGCAGCTAAAAGTACGGTTATTAGCGGTCTAGATTTAAAGAGTGTTATTAAAATTTAATTCAGGAAGTAACAGCAGTTACTTCTATGAAGCCCCCCAACATGTTTCGTTTTTGATTTTACTAACATATTTTTCATGCATACCCTATTTTCCCAACAGTAGCGATCAAAACAGGGAACATGCGCGGCCTTTTTAGGCAGCCAGCTTAACATAACCCTAACAGTGGCGATTGAAAGTGCTGGCGTTTTGAAATATTAAGGGATATCAAACAATGACGTAAAATCCGCATATGACGTACTTACAAAAATAGATTTGTATGGAAATAATTTCACGACGTATAGGCCCAGTGTATGCAATCCTGCCATTAATATGAAAGAAATAAAACTTACAACTTTTCCTCGAAGTTCTTAAAAAAGATTATATTCCACTTATTTGGGTGTAACTTTAATTGCGCAAATTGAAAGCTTTTGAGCGTGTTAATAATCCAATATTTATCTTCAGATTCAAAGAATATACAATTTTCTGAGAAACGTAGACCGGAGATGGTGTTTTTACATTACGATTTCACGGTACTCATTAAAATCAAATTTCCGGCTGACAATTGCTAATGTTGAGCATTTAAATCGATATTAATTTTAATTTGTGAAAATGAATGAACAGTTTCTCAATTAAATGCACATAAATTTCAAAATAAGTTGACACTAATCCTTATATTTCTTTGAAGTATTTGGAGAATTAAAAGGCCTTTGTCTTCCACAAACGAGCAATGCGGACTAGGGCTACTAGGGATTTCTGTTCAAATGGCTCATTAGTTAGTTGGAGAAAAAAGCATACACAACGCTGAGATTAGATTTTTTCATGTCAGTGTGAGAAAATTAAAGCATCTCCAATGTCATAGCTTTATTCTTGTAAAACTTGTAAAAATTTGCTGTGAACTTTATGAAATTAATTTAGGCTTTTTCACAGTCAAAGAAAGCCCTTACTTTGAAGGCATCGATATCTACATTTAAATTGGATTATGGTATAATTCAAGAACAATTATATTGCAAAACTATGATAATATTTATTTTTAGCCCATTTGAATCCGTGCAGATATTATGATAACTTTTGCTTTGAGCTAGTGATATCTCTCTCCAATGAAAATCTCAAGTTTATTCTAACTTCTATACTTGTACTTATAAGACTAGCCAAAGACTTCACCAGCGAATTCTAAGTTAAATAAGAAGTTATAGCTGATCAAAATAGGTTAAATAAAAGAAAATACTAACCAGCGCTCTTTCCCATCGATCCCTTTGTACAAAATTAGTTATATAGCAATGCTAATCGTCATTTATTGACGTGTAGAGCATTGGTTGGTTATAAGGGAGTTGACACATTTTGATTTAAAATATGCTAAAATATTGCTCGCTACTGAACTCATGACCTAACAACACATTCACATATTACACGCTACCATCTGAATAAAAAAAAATTTTGTTATCTATTCAACGCAGCTGTTCTTGGTAGCCCTTGTGGCTTGTCTTTCCGTCTCCGTGTCTGGTGGATTCCTGGACTATGTTTTCCCAAAAATCTTGGCCGAGGAATATCAATTTGTGCCAACCGAAGAGGGTTATCGCTTCAAGTGAGTTGCTTCAATATGCCATATGTGTTATTATATTACATTGCCCCTTTTACCATATGCCAACAGCTTGGAGGAGCCAAATGGCAGCAAGCGTGAGGAAATCGGTCTGGTCATGAATAAGGGCACGCCCGAGGAAGAGCTCGTCGTCATGGGTACCTACACGGTGTACGATGAGAAGACTGAAATCGAAACGATCACCATGTACACCGCCGACAAGGATGGCTACAAGTCGCGCTATATGATCAAGAACCGCAAGCTGAGCCCTGGTGCGCTCAAATCGGCCGCTGGTTAAGTGCACAGCTTTGGGCACAAGCTCCGTATTTTTTTTGTAAATTTAATTTCTTTTATAAATACACCTTTTTTTTTTATATGCATTTTTTGTTTGTTCGTCTGTTTGCTTGCTCTTTAATAAAAGTGACTTTTGTCCCTGTAGTAGTTTACCATTTGACATTGTACGAGAATCGTTTATCGTTTATGGTCGGCGTGCTTGGAAACTTGTTTACAAGCTTGAAGCAAAGAGTATGTTAATATGTCATCGTCGCGCGAAGTCATCATCGAAATTTATCATGGGTGGGATTAAGTTGTTGTTGTATGAGATAGACGCATGCTGTGAAGACACGATCGCCACGCGCGTTCTCACCGTGTGATCTTGGTACCTGTGCGCAAAATAGTTTGACCGGATGCGGTGGAAACGTAAGTGGCCTGCAGCTTACGAGAGCTGGAGTGCTGCACGTTTGTGGTGTTTCCCACAAAAATTACATACGCACATTCTTGTTGAGCATCAATCCACCAAGAGTGTGCGCGTCTGGAGTTCGGTGGCCAGCGCGTGTTTTAATGCCTCATTAAGCGATTAATGCATTGAACAGCTGTTGGCCAGTTGGCTACTGCTTTGATGCGCAGCTCGCTGCTGGCCTGTGAAGGTCGTTCAGTTGCCAGCGTCTCGCGTAAAAATCTGTAAGCGAGTTTAATGCGTATGTCAAAGATGTCAAGTTCGTAACTTTACCATAAATTTAGCAGTCAGTGTGCCATTTGAATAGATAATTCGATCCCCCCCCCCTCCCCCCTCCCCGCGTTCCTTGTGCAGTGCTACTAAATTGCAGCACTTATGCTATAATCAGCTTTGGCCGCACCCCACGGCACTTGCACATGCAATTGCATCTGCTGCTGTTTACGGCAGCAATGGCCACTCATTAACCAGCGACATTAATTGATGATAAATATTGACATTTGCTGTAAATTAACGCTTTGTCATCAGCGCTGTGCCGCCTTCTCTACAAGAACATATGTGTAATGCAAGAAGAAGAAAAACTTGCTTGAAACCATATGAAATATGTAGACAATATGAAAATTTGTAAAATATACACAAAATATTACTTTTTTGAACTCCTTTTTGATTTGGGTCCTTAGCGTTGCCAGAGTTGGAGTTCCGTCTAGGAATTGTCAAAATAAAGAGCTGTCAGAATTAGGGCGTATTTCACAAATTTCCAAAGAGACATGATAACTAATCTCGAGATCTGTTCGAGCCCTGAAAAGACAGGCTCAGACGGGTTCTAGCGAAAATAATACATAACTACCAACAGTTACATATATCAAATAATATATCACAGCACTGGCAGCTGAACTTTCGGCCAATTAAAAATTATGTCTGCATTTTATAATAAATTAAAGTTCAGGCATGAAAAAGAGTTTTTTCTCTTTTGTCAACTGGTTTTTAATCAAGCTGTATTATGTTACAGCAGAGTGACACTCTTCTTTGATAAGCATGAATAATAAATGATAGTTGTATGCCTTTTCAACATTGTTCTTTAATTATTCCATATTGTCTGTCTAGTTTTTTCTACATATTCTATTCGTTTGCTCAACTCTGAAAGTCAAATTATTTTCGCAATAGTTGCACACCTTCATCAAAGATGGCACAGGTTTCAAGCAATGCTATGAGAGTGTGCCCAGCTGGCCGTCAGCAACAAAAGTAGTAACATATAACATTAGTGCTAAATTATTATTTTTGTTAGTCAACATACTAAACTGTTGATGTTTACAGCTTGACCTATTCGTCAGACTGTTGGCATATAAACAACAAATTAACTGCAATTAGTTGGAATATTCGCTTTGCAAGAAGCGACAATGTATTCTGGCTTGCAGGGTCACAAACGCGTCAAACGACGTCAGTGAGTAAGTGTTGGGCGTCTGTTTGGGCTTTCAGCTAAGCCTAATGCAATTTAATGAAATCGAAAAGAAATTTTTTGCTGCAGAGTGCATTTTTAAAAGAACATAATATTTAATTGAGTACTTCGAATAAGCATAAATTAGGCATTAAGAAGCACTATGATGACACTTCCGAGCTAACTGATCTCGCAGCTCTAGTCCAACAACAATGTAAAGTAAAACAGCATTTAAATTAACTGTGTGTAATTACTTGTGGCTAACGCTTTACCAATTTGTTGCAAGTACTTCCCAATTGAAATAAATTTATAAATCTTGTCTATGTCGTCATCGATTTCGTAATAAATTGAGAAATTCCGAGCCCATATTTTTGTACTTTTTGCAAGCTAAGGCTGCAGTGTGTATGTTTGCTAGTATTGGTTTGATGGCTCATAGTTATGAAAAGAAGTTCGGGATTTCCTCTAAACAAATTAAAAAAGAGTTGGTAAAATTGGTAGTCCCCTGATGGGTAGGGAAAAATGAGCAGCGTAAGTATGTGTGCAAATTTTATTGATACTCTAGATATTTAAAGCGAAATCAGTGTACATTTTTTGTGGCTGCTTCGTTTTTTATAGGAATTTAGAAGAATACTAAATATCAAAGATTAAAGCATCGACATTTTCCTCATGACAATGATTGTTTTGTTGCCAATTACAACTATTAGGACTATTACTTCCAAAGGAAGGCTTAGAAACAATTGATTTCATTGATATTCGAACTTGAGTATTTGCTTCGGGGTTGTTCGCAGGGTTTTTCCATTTTCATATTTGCGTTTATGATTTTTGTATATGATCGTAGTATATTCCTTATTCATAATATCAAGTACCGTCATGTACATACATTTAGCTTTATTGCAAAAAACATGTTAGATCTCTTCAATATATGTATTGCAATCGTCATGGCCACTATAAAAGGTGAACGCTCTCAAGCAGAAATATTGCACCAATTTAAATTATAATCTCAGTCCTTTAAAAGCAAATTTTTGATGTGATAATTTCGATTTAATGTGCACGTCATGTGAAACGACTTAACTGTCAATTTATTTAATGATAATTCAACAAAAACTCGAAATTTGCCGCTAATATGGCAATTAAGAGATTTATCCGCTCAAAGTTTTAGGCGCGATTTCGTTGGCTATCGAAACTTTTGATTAATGAATCTCCAACTACAAATAATGGCTTATTGACGGCACTAGTTTATATTTCTAATGGCGCACACCAGCAATTATGCTGCAGCCCGGCAAACTCACGAGACTAACAAGCTGAACTTTGCTTGTTATTCCATGAATCGTGCTTGATTTGCATACCAACTTGAGCAAATCGACAGTTAATTAGTGGAAAATCAATAAATTAGCGGAGATCAAGGCAAGATTTTAGCACGTATTAAGAAGCTTTTCTAAATATCAGCGCATAACTTTAGATGCTGAATCCGGCTAATTTTCGTCTCGTCAGTCATAAGGACGTGCTTGGTATTGAGCGAAAGAACGCACTCCTTCGAACCCTTCGCAAGTTAAACAAACATTTAAGCATGCTGGTGGATCGTTAATGATGTCGGGGTGTATTACTCCCTGTGGGGTCGTAGCTATAATCGAAATTGACGGAACTGACCAACATTCCGGATACAATACAAATGATTAGGACAGATCCGTAAAAAATAACATAACAGCATGACAACGATCCGAAACACATGGCCAAAATTGTTATGGATTAAAAAGATACCCAACAATTTCTATTTATGAATTGCAATTCACTTGAAAATTGTTAGGCTTACCTGAAAAATGAGCTTCCTAACTACGCTGAGCCTTCGAATTGCAGTAATCAGCTCTGGGAGCGCTTGCAAGAGGAATGAAAGAGTATTCCAAATGAATATGTCTCAATATTGTACCAATCAGGCATTTTATATTCACAATCTATTTGGTTATTCTATATATTCTATTTATACCTAATATACAGCAGCTAATATTTTGACTAACTAAAATTTAATCGCATAAAACTGTCCAACTAATATATTATCACAACAATAATTTCATATATTGCCAACCAATTCCCATTCAAAGAAGGGGCACAGCAGCGCGAAGAGCACGAGCATGCCGCCGCCGAAGCCGCAGATGTTGTACATTTTGTTCTTCGTGGGATAATACGCCGTCTGGACGCTGGGGAACGCTGTTAGTATGCAGCCGGTCAAGCAGATGAAAATCCAAATTCCAAAGACGTCGTGCAGCTTTGCATAGATGAGGCGCACGCGCGGATTATCATACAGATATGTAAAAATAAATAAGGCCACCAGGAACTGCAGTGAAATGAATGCCATTATGAAGTAGCCAGGTACGGGATGCAGCTCTTGCATGTACTCCAGATCCAGCGATGGAATCAAGCCGACAATGAAGATTATGATGGCTACGGTGTGCAGAAACATGTGGCCATATTTGACGACGCGAGTTTGCTGGCCGCGCATAATCCGAAATAGTAGCACCGAGATGCCAATCAGGGCGGTGCTCATGAGGCTCGTCACTTTGTGTAGGTTCGTGCAAGACTCGTTCGACGCGTAGTACATCATGACGCCGCAACAGCACACGTAGAGCACCGCTATGACGGCGGTTATTATTTGACTGGACTCCACCGACATGCCGCCTAGTCTTGCAGATTTTGTCTAAAGCAGAACACAAAAATTTTCCAAAAAATTTAATTCAATTTGCTTTGCTTTAGTTTTTGAATTGTTGTGATGCCAAATTTGCTCTTTCAAATATTTATAAAATACAAAAATTGTCAAATTGAAGGGAAATAAAGAAAATGTGGCATATCGTAGAAGAAGAATATGTGGAACATACATTATTTACACTGCAATCTCGTATTAAGGCAAAATCGGGCAGTCTCTTCTATTTAAAAAAATGTTGTTTATAATAAACTATTCACTTATGTAATGGTGAACACATATTGCATTTGCCATAATCGCTTAAATCCATTTTATATAAAATTTGTTCAATCAAAATACTTACTTACTAACCCGTTACCGAGTTACGACCTGCTGTACGGCGTCTCTTCAGGCGCCCCTGCTACGCGCGCGCTTCCTCCAGTTGGAAATTCCAAGCTTTGCAGCCAGCCTGGGTTTCAGCAAATCTTACAAATTTGATCAAAAATCGGTTTGAAACTAGAAAGCGTTTTTTTTTTCGAAATACAAATTTTCTACTTAAGCGGAGGGGGGCAATACCGGCACCCCGCATGCCATTGTCAAATGTACGAAATGCGAATTTTTTGTGCAATTAAATACAGGTTGTTGTCAGACAGGTTGCCGATTACCGCCAGATGATTATAACTGTATCTGAGAATAAACAAAAAGTGCAATGAAACTTATAAATTTGTCGAAGCATTGTTATTTTTTTTTATAAATTGCGCATACACTGAATACCAGTTGGCCTTCACTTATCGACAATTTCTTGCAGAATATGTCAAATGTTCAGACAAAATATATTATTTGATTTAGAGGCGGAAGATATTTTATTGTTGTTGCGAATAGGTGAGCTTGCTTAGTGTAAGATCAGATTTTCCTAAGCTTGCTTAAACATTTCTCAGCTAATAAATAGCGTTAAATTTCTAGTTCTTTTTTAGTTTTGTATATTTGCTTTGGTTATATTTCCTCTAAAGACACTAATTAGAAAAAATGTTGTTGCTAATGTTTTATGTAGATTTCATCGAATATATTATCTATTGAAAATGAGTAATAGTAGCTTAAATCTGCTAATTTGTACAGCAGAAATAATCAAACCGCTTCTACTAACAGAAAGCTCTTTTCATTTTGTAAAAGCTTCTTTAACTATTGATTATTTAAAGAGCTTTGTCTAGCCGTCAGAAGATGGCGCCCCATGTTACTCTTATTGCCATAACCTAACTACTATATTGATGCAAATATAATTGCAAATATATGCATGATTAAAGAAAATATCTACGCTTTTCATGATTGTTTGCTATATAAAAGCAGTATCGATTTTCATTCATGTAATTAAATGAAATTGTTATGCTATGTCGTGTAGAATTCTATGACGTTTTGTTCAAATGAAATGATTTGATGATGTGCTGTTGATTAAGTTGAAAACTCGAGTAGTCTATTATGCATATCTATATGTAGGCATATTCAGAAAAGTTTGTTATTTTGTCAAAAATAATGCTTACTTAAATTTCGAGTTTATAACACAGAAATTTGGAATGCTCTTGTGTACTAGACCCAATGAAAACTGCAATCCCTACTCTTTTCTATGCAATTGTTGGGCAAAATTGCACAAGTCAACTTGCTAATCAAAGTCCATGTCCTCTTAAAAGGATCGCCATCTGGTATCGCTAAGCGGGGTCTCTGCAAGGCCTATTTAGTCGAACAGTGTAAGCTTGCGAAAAACTAAATTTTATTCAATATAAAATTTTACGAAAAATTGCGCTCATCAAATGAGCATTTTGATATAAGAAACTAACAACAAAAAATAACAAAACAAATTGTAAACAAACCGAAGTGAGCGACAGTTAAACGCCGAACTATTGCGGCACGCTGAACGCTTTTGTTGTTGCCACAGGTAACTGACCAGGCTTGAAGCAAGCGTACCAAAACAGAGAACAATTTAAGCCCAGCCAAAGCAAGCACAACAACAATAAGCCATGAAGTGAGCACGCATACTCAGGCAACCAACAGCCAAAACGAATGCTCGAGCAGAGCAGGAAAAGCAATTCAGTTCCAGAACGACTATCGACGGTGAGAGTTAGTAAACGGGAAATATTTTTGCTAAAATTTGATAATAATAGTGAAATATACATACATAAAATACACAAATACATGCATGCATATGGCAATGAGCATATGTATAGGTAAATGTATCTGCATGCGAGAAGTTTAAAACTATTTACATGCAACAAAAAAACGTGCAATAAAAATGTGCAAAGTTTAAAATAATTCTTTGCACTTGTGAAAATGTGCAAATAATTGTGTGTGAAAATAAACAAGCAACAAAAAGTGTAAAAACTTTTGCGCCAAACGAAATTCAGGAACATTTTGCAAGCTACATGAAGTTCGCAAGTAGCCGCAGTGCAACTTTACTTGCTTCCGGTGCGCCAAAGGCAGCGCGTGACGTCACTCTTTGCTTCTCGCTCGACAATCGACAGTCGAAAGCCATTAAAAGTTTATAAATAATTCCGTTTACGTGTGAGTGAGTTGTAAGCGTGCGTGCGCTTGTGTGCGCTGGCTAGAATGTTGGCCAAAATAATGCTCTTGATTCTGCTGTCTTTCGGCGGCTTACGAAAATGCGGCCTGGCTTTGGCTGATCTGCCGCTCATACACATCAGTCATGGTAAGTTGCACACAATGAAATTTCGTTCCCTACTCCACATTAAAAAAGCAGCAAATAAAGTTTTTAAGTGAAAATTGATATTACCAAAAAGTTGACACTTTTCTGCGTATGTGGCAGCGTGTTGATTTGTGGTCAGAGGTTGTTAGCGCGTCCGTTGTGCTGCTGTTCGGCTGCACTGACCTCTGTGGTTCTGCGTGGTTGCACGCAGCTTCGATACGCAAGTGCGGCCACATTGTTGTCAGCCGCCGAAGTGTGTATGTGTGGGTGTGTGGGTGTGCGTGAGTGGCAAGCAATTGCTTGCATGCGAAATTAATGTGAAAAAAGACTATCAAAAGAATATAATTCGAAAAAATGCGTCGAAAACTGTTGTGTTTGTCTTGTTGCGGGGTGTGTGGGGCTTTATTAAAACTGTGGTTACAAGTCATAGTCGCCTAAGTCTCTTTTTTCATTTTGTCAGCAGAGCAGTTTAAAGCTTCAAATTCTCACTGCAAAGTATCTTTAGCTTTGGGGGTTTTGATAGATACTTGTAGTGCTGAAAAAGCTACAAACATATACATTTGAAAGCAAATAGTTTTAGATTTAGGCATTAAAAACTCAATTTTGTACTAACTCAATTTAGGCCATTATGGTTTGAGATCATCGAGATGTGCGCAGCTAAGGGCCATTGAAACTGAAATTGTGTAGTAAACAAGTTTTTATATAAAATGCTGCTTTTTGTATAGAAATCGCAAGTAAATAGTGCCTACTATTAACAACAGCGTCACAATTGAAAAGAAATTCCGACGCAATTAAAATAATTTATAGTTTAGCTGAAAGGCTTTGTAGGTTAAATTGGTGCGCTAAATTGTTGTTGCCTTTATCTATCGAGCGACACTATGGCTTCTGCCCATATTAGACATGGAAAATGCTATGTTGCACACACTCCTCCTATAAAGCGGCCAATTTCTTTTCCGTGTTGAATGCTGCCATGTGGGTGCGCATTATTAATATTTCATAAATTCTACATTCATGCAAAATGTCAATAGGCTGCCGTACACATTGCTCGAATTTAGGACAATCAATAAAACTAATTGCCATGAGATTGTGTAGCCGCATTTCACCAAATATTTTGTTGACCACACCGCAAAGTGTTGTTGTACTCAGTTCGTTGAGTGCATGGCCAAAGTGTCAAGCAATAAATTGTGCTTACCTTCAGGCCGACATACATGCTCGTGTATGTGTGTTTGTGTATGTGTGTAAGCATGTAAGTGCCACCCCAATCATATGGCGGTGATAAGCAGGATTATGCGTATACCCGCTTGGGTAACGAGTAATTACCAGTAATGATGATTTCGGCCAGGTGCTTCTGTTGTAAATTAAAACGTTTCTATTGCTTACAGCAACGCTTAATCGCTTGGAAAATGTTCCTACCTAAAAGCATATAAAACGACCCTATTTCAACTTTGCTTTAAATAGTCTTTAGTTCGATAATATTTTGCTTTGCTGTAATTTTTAAGATATTAAATTAATAAGTTTAAGGCATGATTTTGTTAGGCTTGAAAACAGCTGCAATGTCGAAGCAACAACAATTATATTATGGGCATGTCATCACTTGAAACTTTACAAAACAATCTTTTGGATCTACTTCGGTAATAGAGAAGCACTCTTCGAGAGCAGAATTCAGTCAAAATCGTTATTTTATAGGTATAAAAAAATTGATTTGTTAGAAATTGTTATAGGCCGAAAATAACTCACTTTCTTGTAGGACATATAAACGCGCTACGTACTTTCAAATCTCGATAGTACTCAAAATATTTCTAAATTGTAGCAATCAAAAAATTATTTTCCTTCCTTGTAAAATTTGTGAGATGAGATATATATTTGAAAATGAACACATCCATTTGTCCTCTAAGTTATGGCGATGGAAAATATTTAAATAAGCCAAACAATATATGATGAGCTTCTCTCACGAATTCATTCAATATTGATCCATTTCGATATTGTAACAATATTATTTCTGCTATCATACTCAATTTGAATAATAATTATCTCTGTATCATTTCGATATCGAAATGATGCTACCTTATTTGCTGTGTAGACTATTATCTAGCTGCATATTTGAAGCTTCATTAAATATTGAAAAATCAGCTCTATATGAAGAAAGTAGGGAAGCAAAAGTCGGGTTTCACCAGCAGAGTAATACACTAAACTAAGTATCTGAGTACTACGATAATTCACTGTAAGAAATGAAATTGTGTTTGCAATAAATTTAGCGCCTTCATAGCGAATTGACCATGCCCATTTTTTACGAAAAACAAGGTATTTCTAATAGGACTATGAGTTGTCAAATATACTACTATATATTGTTGCTCTGACAGGTGTTCAACCGAAATTATCTAGTTGGGCTGAATGGATCAAAGTACTGCTTCTAATTGCTTATTACCAAAAATCCTATTAATAAGTATCTATCTATATATATATGTATAAATGAGAATTTTGCGTCTTTTATGCCCAACAACAATGAGACCTCATTTCACAAATTGATCAAACAAATTCGGTATGCAGTTAAGGCGAAACATTGAGAATCAGCATAAAAGTAAGTAAGCATTTGGTAATAACTTACGTGCAACGTTTCCAACAACAACAATTGAGGATTTGTCGATGGAGAAGTCCCAAAAAAGTTTTATGCGGCAAATTGTATTTCTATAGTTACCAGAATGTCTGCAAAAAGTACTCAACTGTGTATGTGCGGGTGTATATAATAAGCTAGTTGAAATAAGGCCTAATGGATGTTGGCAAGTCTGCGCAAAATAAGCCACGTTCCGCAGGTCCTTAGCATTAGCAGAAATTGCAACATTTCAGACATGCGCTTTGCTTGCTTGCAGATGACCTCGACGATGAGTATCCGGAAATGAAGGAGGAGGTGCAACTTGAGGACTTCTTCTGGACGGGCTCCGGCGATGAGCCGCCCGACTATCTCAAGCAGGTGCACACCGGCATTAGCAAGGGCAAGGATGTGATTGTGAAGACGGAGACGGTGGTGGCCACCGTTTATGTCGATGGCAATAATGTAAGTCTAATAGAATTCAGCCATTTGGCAGGTGCTCTACGCTCAACTTTTGCAGGAGATAGACATACCGATATGCTTGGATTGCCCTGCCGATGATGGCGGCGGCACGTGGAGCGGTGTGGGCGGCGTCGGCAACATGCAGCCATTCAATTACTCCGCCACAGATAGACGCTACTGGCTGCTGACGGTCATGTCTGGCTTCTACACGCAGAAAGACAATCCCATGTTGGAGGAGAAGTTGGGACGGCTCTACCGCTTGGCATTCACAAGGTAAATGTTGTTGTTTTTGTTGTTGTACGTGCCAAGTTGCACGACCTCAACGCTAATGCGCTTATGTTAACACAGGCAGCAGTCGAAGCATTTGGGCATCAATGGCGCGCAGCAAATAGCCGGCATAGCCGTGCCAGCGGGCAGGGACCGACGGCAAAGCGCCACCACCAAAGGTGAGCCCACTTATGCATTACACAGAAGATGCACTTGAACGCGCTCAGTGCGGTATTATGTTACAGATCCCGCACACGATGTGGAACTACTGGACATAGACACGAACAAGAAGCGCTTCATCAAGAACATGGCAGAGCAGCCATTGCCTAAGGCCAATTCCGAATTGTTTAGCTCATCGGAGGAGAGTGAATATGTCGATGGCTCCAGCACGACGGCAGCGCCAAATTTGTTAACCACAGTCGACAACTTGGACGTGGACAGCATCGGCTACATGGATACAGCATATGTCACGCTCATACCCTGGGAGCTGATACAGCAAAATGCGCACTCGGAGAAGCATGCGTCCTCTGCCATGCTGGAACCAGCAGCGCCTACACAGCTGCAGCTGCCAAATACGCCCATTTTCAGACCGCAACATGTGCGCGTCATCATACACAACGTCACGCAAATCACCGAGGACGATGTGCAGCGCGGCATAGTGGGCGCCACATATGAGCAGGATGTCAATGAGAAAGTGTAGGCTGCTCTTCGGGAATTCCACTGCTTTTTGAGTGACCTAAAGTATGTGTTCTTTTAGCGATGATCGTCGGGTGGCCAATCAAACGGAGCTCATATATTCCGTGCTCGTTAATGGACGTCCCGTTTTGGCCGTAACGGCAGCCAATGACATGAAGCTGGTCAGCGAAACGGAAGTGGCCACTGCCATGGGCAAGGAAATTTACATGAAAGCCGAACGTAAGTGCAATTTGACCAGAATTTAAGAGACTTAATACACGTTCTTTATGTGCACAGCCTACCTGAGGGAGCCGCTGGCCACTGAACTGGCACCTGCCACACGCAGTAGCTCCGTGGGCTTCATCGACTCTATACAGAATAATCCCGCGCTGGTCATAGTCAGCTCAGTGGCCATTTTGCTGCTGCTGTTGCTGCTGGTAGCGCTGCTGCTCATGGGTCGCTCCCGCACACATCAGAAGAACGCCGAAGTCAACAGGTGCCACAGCACAGCACCAATTCCAATTCATATTTAATGCCTGTTTTTCTTGCAGAACCTCCAGCCGTGAATTGCTGACGGATAGGCCGGGCTCAAGTGTCACGGCCGCCGAAACGGGCCGCTCCACAGCGCAGTCACGTGATGTGGGCATACAGAACTTCTCCTTCGAAAGTGAAACCACACGTGATGCACGTGCCGCTCGCATACATTTCCCTCCAGCGCCACCAACAGCACATGACTCGAGAAGAGGCTCCTTCACGTCGACAGACAACACCTCCGATTCATCGGTCTATTGTCCGATAAACCCGCCAGCGGCCGATGTGCAACGCATGCTAAACGAGAAGGCCGCCAATCTGTTTGAGGGACACAAGCGACGCCGTCATCAGTACGACCGCGCGGAGGGACGCGATGATACCGTCTATACAACGGTGGTCTCGGAAAAGAAGCGCCACAAGGCCAAGCGCCGCTATTTGTCAGAAAATCGTGTTGGCTCACTGGAAACGAGTCCAGTGCAGCGCTCAGCGAATTCGTCCGGTGACGAAGTGATCACTGGCTCCATGGACGATGACGAACTGCGTGCCAGCTATGAGAATTTTGAGCGCAATGAGGCATATAATCCGCACAACAATTATCACCGCAATAAGTTGATGCACCAAAAGAGCGTCTTCAGCGATCACAAGGCTTATCCCAATGTGGACGTTGAGCAGCTGCAGGCCAATGAGGCTATCAACAAGGAGATTATAAGCGCTCTGCAGCCCGCCGACAAGTCTTCAGACACCGGCAGCATTGGCTCATTTCTGTCCATGGCCTCGGTGAAGGCCTTTCCGAAGAGCACGCTGCCGGAGCCACTCAATCGTGTGCTGGAACCAGTCTTTGTGACGTACTACGATAATGTGGACAATTCTGTGCCGGCTGTAGTGCCACAAGCCACAGCAAAGTCCAGCAAATCGCAGCGCAAACATCGCACTCGACACGAGTCATTGGACGCCAGCACGGTGGCCACAATCGAAGGTTTCCCCTCCCCAAAAGCACCCATCAAATCGACAAGAGCCGCTTCGCAAAGCGATAATCCCGATCCAGGCGTGATCGGTCCCATTGTCTGGGAGCGACACAAGAAGCGCTTGAATGAAGATGTGGAAACTGGTAATGATGTGGGGAGCAAAGCCAGGGAGCGCTACTAGTGACTGAAGTGGCAAGAGTAGAGCCTAGAGCTAAGCGTAGTTAGACACCACACAATCTGTGCTCACTCTCAAAATTGAAACTGAAATTGTCAGCGCACATATGTAACCGCTCAACCATCACATGTACCACCAATTCTTCCAAATTCAACGCAAAATCTTCTCTTCTCCCCTCTTCTTCCTCTTGTCTTCTACTTTCTTAACACTATGGCAACCGATCGCCGATTCTCGCAGATGATGTAAATTACGATGGAACCGACAATCGTGTGCGCGATCCCGCCGCCATGCGCAACCACTACGAGGGTCTGCTGGAGGGCGCCATACAAATGTACTCCAGTCACGATGACCTGCCGATGCCGTTGCCAACGTGTGACTTCACGAACAAGCGCAAGCCGACGCGGCGTGAAAATCGTGGCTCCTCGGCGGGTGTAGCGAGGTAATGAGCCCTCTTTGCTTGCATTTATATTTAGAGCCTAATTTTGTGCATGTATTTTTCGTAGTGCTGCTGCCAAGTCGTACTACGCCCAAGGCCGTCCTGCCACCGCACAGCCGGCAAAAACGCCCGAGTCCAATCAGTCTACACAGCCGCCTTCCCCCAGCAGCGGCGCTTGGGGTGGCAGCATCTACGGCTCCCATTCGCCGTTGGTGCGGCCCATGAGCGCTGGACCTTTCCACCGGCCCGAACCCTTGCCCACTGCGGCTTATCCCAGGTCAGCGCCGAATCGTGCGGCTGTTTCGGCAGCGCCTCTAATAGAGGCCATTCAGAATGAACTGCGCAAGTTCAAGCAGGACAACAAATGAACTTTGAACGCATGCATTTACAAACATAGCGACACTCCAATTTTTCTAATAAATAAGTGTAACTGAAATTAACATTTAAGCTTAGTGTCATATAAAAAGCTTCTGTCGAATTCATTTTCAGCATTTTCAGGCATAAATTTAATTTTGTATTTACGAAAATTTTAAATAAATCTGAATTTTGTAGCGAAGAATGCGAATACGACATCTCTTTTATATGATTGGAAAATTACACTTCTACTAACAGAAAATGGATTGTACTAGCAAATTGTATGAAACCTTCTTGTGTGAAAAAGTACTTTGTTCAAATATTGAGAGCTGCGTTAAATAATCAAAGTATAATGATTCGGTAATATATTGCCTCTGGATTAAGTTATAGCTCCTCATTTTGATTCATTCAAATGGTAACAAATTAAGAGCCGAAATATATAAGCGAATTTAATAAAGTCAATCCCAAAACAATTTGAACAATTTAAAGATGCGTCTTCGTCTCTGTTAAATTGCAAATAATTTCCAAAAATAACACCACGCTTACCATACACGTCTCACGAGAGCGCTGCACACTGACCACAAGCCCAGGCGACAATTCAAAAACTAAGAACGCTAAAATTCGTTGAGATTTGTGAGCAGCGAAGCACGTGTCAACCACGCGTTTCAGCGCGGGCTTATTCTTTCCGCACGTACTCCCAATCTGGTGCATGACACCGCAGACAGAAAGCCAACAGCGTATGACGACGGCAAGTTTCTTCATGCCGAAGGAGCCACCAGCACTTGCCGGATCAGCCGCAGATTTTGGCATACGAATTCTTAATCTAGCCGTGCATTTGAATCTTTAACCTTTCTGTGATGTTTAGCATTTGAATATCGAATGCGAGTAGTGTAAAAATACGTGGTGTTTGCATGTATTGATATGTGCTTCCGGCCGGCACACATACACATCCATAGTCACGTTGAACTCGATGACAAATGGAATATCTTTTTCGGTAGTATCAGAGTTTTGCATGTTTAGCACACACACACACATTCGAATAATCACAGTCATCGGTAGTGATATTTGTTTGTGTTGTTATTGACTTTCAACGAGAATTTTTTTCGACATTTTGAATTTCAAAACGTTTTCCGCATCCCCTTCACATTTATTGCACTTTAAACTTTCAAATGCGGCAGACGATTTACAACTTTGCCAGAGGATTGAAAGCTGATTTGTGGCATCCTTCTGTGGGAGAAGGGAAAAGAGGCTACTCGGTGGTATCAAAAAAATTCTATTTTAGTTTAAAATTTTTAAAGCTACAATACAATATTTTTGATTAAAGAGAGACCGACAAGGTTGTTAAGAATTTGCCTACTTCGCAGGATTCTTTCTCTCTCACGATAATGAACTTAATATATAATGTCAAACTCATCAGACGTTGGTGTTTCTAGATAATTCCTTAAATTGGTTTCGATTTTCCCAAAAAATCTGTTGCAATACATAACTTCTTAGCTAAAGAAAACTCGACTCAGCTACAACACTCAACTTAGGTTAACAGCTTCAGCTTATTAACAGCCCATTAACAGCTCTGTATTGGCTAAGCTCTTAACACCATCCACTAACATTTGAGAATGCTCGAATATTGGCTCAGTTTTAAAACTTTTCAAATTTTTCTTTCAAAATAAGAAAACTTACCGGCATGCAGGCATTTGCCCATTCGACTAATAAGTAAATTCCTTTTACTGAAATCTTTAGGTTTTTGCAAAGTGATAGACTTTCGAAGGAAGTTAGCTGGCCTGTTCTCACCACAGACCAGCAAAGTGACTTTTTATAGGCATGCAAATGAAAAACGTTTTTGATGTTTTGCATCTTTGTGCGTTTTGCAATAATTGCATTAAAATCTCTTCTATTTTTTGCTTGTATCATTTCGAAAAATAACAACATCGTCGTTTACATTTAAAATTGGATTATAACATTTTAAAAAATTGTTTATATATCGTTTATGTGTATGCATGTAGTAAATGTTTATACAATTTAAAGCTAGATTATATAGTATGCTATATATTGTATGTATATATACGTGCATAAGTATTTGTTAAACATCAAAATCATTTCAGAAAAAGTAAATTCAGGGCAATTTGTGAAATGCCGCAATGTGTTGCGAGTGCCATCAAGCAGCAGCAGTGATGGTTTTTATAAAAATAAGACTTTCACGAAAGTGCGCAGCACTAAGAGTTGCCACACTTGCATGAAAGCCCTCACCAGCCCATTATAAAAAGTATCACTGTAGCCAGCAGTTAGAGATTTTTTCCAGGCAGCGAAGCAACACTGAAGCGCATTTCTTGTGAAAAAATAGCATCAATCAAAAACAACATAAAAATGTGTTAACAAATTCAAAAATTGATCTCTTTGTCTTATAATACACCAGACTTATAAAAGTCCATTTCCATATTTTATTCGTTGCTAACCTCAAAGTTGGCTCTTGCGTTTTTTTTAAATTGGTTGCAGTTTCGTTTGCTAATAGTATATTCGAAGCGTACATTTCGTGGCGTGGTCCTTTGTGAGCTGTGGCTTGTTGTCGTCATTGTCATCATAGATATATTTTCATAGCGCTGGTTGTTGTTGCCTTTAATAGTGCTCCTTTTGGTCGTGCTTCTCCTGTTCGCCTTCGTCAATGCTGCGCTTGCCCAAACGTGGTCCGAACCAGAGACCCGAAGAAGCGCTGGGTCCCGTGCGTTTGTTCAGCGCCTGCTGCAGTGCCAGCAGCCGCGCCCACTTGCGCAACTCCGCATCATTGCGGCCAACACGTGGAAAGGACATCAAACTGGCGCGCTTAATGTCACTCTTGGGGTAATCTGCATTTAAGCAAAGAAAAGCAAGAAATTGTCAGCTGCGGCAGGCCAAGCTGTTCGCACACCCACCTTCATAGTCCTCCAATGAGATTGGGTACATGCCGTCGAAGGCTGCCGACTCCGCCTCGTGCAAGGTATTGGCCAGGCTGGGATCGCTGCGGCCCACGCGCGGGAATGCAAAGAGTCCCGATGTGCCGCCGCCGCCGCCTCGGCGATTTTTGCTCTGTTCCAGTTCTGCACAGTGAAGAAATGGAAATGGAAAAATGCTCAATTTTTTAGTCGCTTGTGAATGCGTTGGCTGGAACGTTGTCAAAAAAGTATAAATAGCAATAAGTATTGTCTTAAATAATTGAGCAGTGGCGTTTGATTTCGCCTTGAAAGCGCGCAACCACTGTGACCAAGCCGGACTGCGCAGCGGCAGTTATGCTCTGGGGCGTGCTTAAGTGGCAATCAGCCATTACTCACTTGTTGCATGGCAAGTGGCAGCTGGTTGGGGCAGCTATGCAAGCACCCCCAGTAGATTTCTGTTTCAGCTGCTAATAAAAGCCTCGATTTTGCTCTTTCATTTAAGACAACTTCAAAATGTATGCAACTCTAAAATCGGCAATGGAAAATCAATCCACGCACTCTCATAAATATTAATCAATTCGAATTTTTGCTTTTAAATTTCATGTGGGCGAGGCTTTCTTGCAGGCATCTTACTCAGATGCGACGCTCTTGCTCAGAGACTTAAGCATGAAACTGCCAGCTTTGTCGTATTTATTTAAGGGTAATTTTACCTCCAGCCAAATTAGCATAATATATTTCATATTGATTTGTTGTGCCGCAATAATTGATTCATTGCTGCAATTGTTGTTGTTGTTTGTGTGGTGAAATCAATTTCAATTGATGCATACCTTTCTGCTTAATACACGAACTGTAAATTATTTGCATATTTTACAATCAACATTTTCTGAACAATGACTTTTTCGATCACATTGCAAATTTTTTAATTGTGTAGACCTTTCTTTTCAGTAGCGCATAATATCATACAAATTTAACCTTTAGTCTCTATTTTGTTAAAATTTTGCACAAACGTCGGTTTAATGTCAAGCTTATTGAGTGATTTTAACTATGCCCTCCCATGTCGAGCAATGTGAGCAAAATAAATTTTGTGATTTTATCAAGAAAGGCCCTAAAGAAAAAGAAATGAGTCCCGTATTTTGGGCAAACTTTGCCTTTCGTACTATTGGCATTTCTTGATTGATGAGGTCGCGCTACAAATTCTTGTACTATGCTCGTTTTTTGCCAGCGCGGAGAATCTCTGAACTACTTGTCCGATCATCTATAGAAATGTTTTCTCCACTAACATACACAAGCATATAAGCGTTCACAGGTGAAGGAAAGGAGATCCTTGAAACCTTCAGACTTCAGCCTATTAAAATTTTACTGAATATTATTATGGAAATTTTTCCTAAACTATTTATAGTTTTGTAAGTAGTAAATAAATCAGTACAAAGCTTTCACAAAGGTAGAATCTGCGGAATCTGCGAAGCAATATTCTACCAAAATGGAAAAATAAAACTTTTCGAATGACAGTGAAATTGACTGAATTTAGGAGACGGATTCGATTGAAGACTTTGGGTGACTGAAGACTAAAGAGCTTGGTGTGTATTTTGCATGCCTTGCCGACTCAAAAACTATGCGACTAAAATAAATTTTTAATCTTAAATTTATATTCATATTCACATAAATAAATTTAATTGAATGACATTGTATTTGTAATTTATATTCAAGATAAGTAAAATTAATTGGTGTATTTCTGACAGCCACTGTCAAATATTGTCATGTGCCCATAAATAGTATGACGGCATTTAAATGATTATCAATTGCACTGTACAGCTGCACCCGGCAATGCAATGCACAACCTCATATGTTTCAACAATTTCTCGAGTAAAGGATATCGCTGCTGAAATTGTATGCACGCAGTATATTCTACAGGTGGCTTAAGGCCAGCTCATTGCCTTTTTAAGTAATTTGCTGGCTACTTTTATTTCTCGTTAGCAGTGAAAGTGAATGCCAAAGCCAGATTAACACCTTGGCAGACGCTCTAAATTGTTTTAAATAATGCCAATAAAAAAGGACAATGGCAACGAACGGTATTGTGAGTCCGATCATCAGCAGCAGCAGCTACCAAGCCAAACTCAGCCAGTCAGCCAAGGTAAGCGGCGGCCTGCGACAAGAAATGAATGGCCAACACGCCGTGACGTTTAAAACAATGCACGAAGTCTAAGCTCGGCAATGAGAAATTTATGCAAATTTAATGTGGCCAGCTTCAATGCAGGATTACAAAAACATTATGACAACGGATGAGAGGGATGGACCTGTGCCATGAACTCTGCGTTAGTGTTGAAAGAAGTTGGGGAGGACGTCGCGTTGTTGTGGGCTGCCAACGCCTGCGGTGCGATTGATTGCTAAGCATTTATGGCCGGAAATTGTTCAACAGTTGGCTTAGGTGTAGCCTTCTTAAACGTGTGTTGTTTCTAATGTCAAATTAACGTGAATTTATGTTTTTTGATTTTTCAGAAATTGGCAGTAAGAGCGCTTTTAGTTGGCGGAGTGTCAACACTTCCACTCCGAAGCCTATTATTTTAATTACATTACCTATAACTAGAAATTTTAAGAACTAGAATCATAATTTTCGAAAAATGGTTGTTAATATCAACCTAAACAACAAAATTTATAAAATATTCTTACACCCCAAAAGGTTTCTGAACAAATTTTGTTTATGCAATAAGCTGATAAAATAGCCCAGCTTTCTGGAAAACTTTTGGATACTGTTTCTGGCAATAGTTGTACAAAAATATTCGACTTTATCATTATTGAGCTAATCAAAGGTTAAATTTTCGCTCATTAGAAAAGTCATATTGCAGGTAAAATATGCATAGAAATTTGATTGAACGTATCGAAATTTTTAAGTTAAGTTTTCTTCTACTCTTATTTATACATATGTATTTATTTCAACAAAATCGAAGAACCATTTGTTGAAGGATTAAATTTTTGCCTGTTGAATTTTTTGCGAACTTTATGACATATTTTAGGAAAATCAGTGGAACAATACTAATGGAAATGTGGCTTGAATTCTCTCTTCAAAATGATTCAGAGAGAAATGAGACATAGAAAATTTCTACTTCTAGTCCAATATAGTCTAGTCTGATGGAAGTCACAAAAGTCACAATTCGGTTTTTGTATTAATTAATATACATATAATATTTTCCTATAAACAAATATTTTTTTCATTTTAAAAAGCAAAAATTTAGAGACAATCAATTGAATCTCAAACGCCAGAAAAGCACTGTTTATCGATAGATTCTTCTGTTAGCAACCGGCTTATTTTATAGATAACTTGGGTTTTCACATACTCTATGTTATATTGCTACCAAATCAACCACCAGATGTTTATTTATCAGTGAGCCATTGAAATATATGTAGATGCTTCTGCGGTTTTAGTAAAACTATTATGCTTTGTTAAACTAGTGGCAGCAATTTACTTCGCAATTTAAAAGTGACTCTAACTTGATCATAGATATTAAATTTATATTATTTAACAACCAGTTCTAACGTAAAAAATCCTTTGCCTGACAGCAGCTACGTTCAAGGATACACTTTTTCAACAACATTTAAATTAAATGCCAGCAGCTCAAAGTTTTGTCTAGCTTGAATGCCAAAGCAAAAACTTTCGTCAATACACTTCAATGAGGTTATTTTGTATACAAAGATAACACGGTACGCCACTCACCGGCATCAGAGAATCCAGTCAAAGCCATAATCAGAACAATCGAGCAAATTAGAAAGTCCGCACAATGCAACGATCTCATACTGATAAATTGAGCTTATCCGCTGACAGCGCCGAAACTTCCAACAACAATTAAACAATAGCTACAACTACAACAACAGTCGAAACAATAACAGCCAGAGACAACAATGCACTAATTTCGGCTGGCAATCACAAAAATTTAAAAATTTCAACTAAAACAACAACAAGCAAAGTTGTTGGCACAACGGAAAAGCGTTGGTGTGGAATATCCTTTTTGTCTGCTGCTGCTGCTGCGCGCGTTGTGGCCACTTTTCCTTTTCACGTTCACCGAAATTATGCTTGATAGCTGCTGAAGCGCGTGTCCTTTTATATGCAAAAGACAAAGCCAGCGCCTGCGGCAGAAATGGCAAAGCAACACGAATCATCATCAACAGCAGCAGCAGCAGCATCAGTGGCAACATCAACATCAGCAAATATCAGTGTGCGCATCCAAGCCGACGTCACCATCAACGACATCAGCTCGAGCAGCAGCACCTGCAACATGGGATTGGTGTGTGGTGGCAATGCACCACCGGCACACGGTAGCAGCGCCCTCCTCATATGCTGCTGTTTATATTTGTTGCTCACTGGTGGTTGTGTGATTTTGTTGCTTCGCCATTGGCTGTACGCAGGCGTTATATACACTGCAACAGGTGTTCGCCGGCAACATGTGTGCGATGTAGCAATATGTTGCTGATGCCAATTGCTTAGCAACAAGTTGAGAGAACAAGCGGGAAGCGTACAAAATCGGGGTAAAATTTAAAACAATTTTAAACGCATACTTTTATAAAATATATACTAGACTGTCGCCTAACCACAATATTAAATTAAAATTAATTATAACTAAATTAGCTGGAGGAAAATATGAACAAAATATACTTTGCCAAATTTTAAATAGTCAATAGAATGGTTAAAATTTTAGTTAATTCCCATTCGCGATATATTTGAGTGCCAGTGCAGCAGACGGAGACCGAATCCTCAATGTAGGTACCAAGTGGAGGAACCCCAGCTAAGCTTGGAAACAAGGACTGGAAGGAGTGCGTGTACTAGGGCCGCCTGGAGAGAAGTCATTTGTCAGGTGGTAATCCGGTAACGGGCTGTTACTGACGAATCAAGAAGAAGAGCTATCTTCAGTTTTTACTTTAGAAGATCTCTCATTATAGTGAACATTATCTAAAAAAGTTTATATTTTCTGGCGTTTATGAAAAATTTATTCCCATAATTCATTTTCAAAAAATTTTTCTTAAACGGCAATAAAAACACACGTCTTTCGAAGACCACTTTTTTTCTAGAAAGGATATCTCTAAATTTGGAAAAGTTTTGATCAAGTCATATTGCAGGCAAAAAGCAACATTCCTGTTTGAGAGAAAAGAGTAAGCATTAAAAAAATTTCGAATCAAGATTTTAAGTCTATAATGTTGGTATAATATCATGAGAACAAATCAAATCATTCTATTCTATGAACTTTTTTTTCATTTTAGAAATTATCTACATAAGCTGAGCAGCGAAATGAAATGGTATTTATTCTAAGCGTATTTTAAAAGCTGAAAATCTCTCATATATTTGAACTCATTGATAAATATTTAATGCATGCGTAAATGTGCGAGATGCATGATCTAAATCTGACTCGCTTAAGGAAACACCCACATGCCTTTGAGACGAAAAACTTTGTGATTTCATTAGGACTCGAAGCCATTCACTTTAAGTGTTGCTGGATTGCGATAAAAAGGCTGCCGAAAATTTTGCAAGAAAGTCATTAATAAAAAGCATTTAAAAATTATTACGTAGATCAAAGTAAAGTTGTGACAAAGTGCTCTGAAAAGTTTCGGATAGATTTTCAGACCAGACAAATTCAACGAAAAAAAAGTGTTATTATTTTCAGCCAAAGGACTTTATTTGATTATTGATGTTGAACAATGAAAGCAAATGCCTGACTATTTTAAAATAAAAATACATTTTCATTGCTAGTTCCTCTCAAGTTTTTCTTTCAAAATGGCAAACGGCAATGAAATTATTTTAATGTGCATGTAAGTGAAACTAAATTGTAATTCAGTGGTTTCCTCTTTGAACTTTATTCACCTACTTTAGCAATCACATAAAATGCGCACTTCATTATAAATTAGTATAAATTATTTGTCTATTGATTAAAATTCCATAGATTGCACCCCAACTACAGCCAGCCGGAAATCATGCGGCCAGTAACAGTCGACTTGCCGCGATCACCGCCCGCAGCAGCGCTGCTCTGGCCCACTTTGATGGCGGGCTTAGCGGGCGCAGGCTTCTTGTCATCCTTCTTATCATCTTTCTTATCGTCTTTCTTATCGTCGGCTTTTTTGTCATCCCCCGGCTTCTTGTCATCCTTTTTGTCGTCGCCCTTCTTATCATCCTTCTTGTCGTCGCCTTTCTTCTCTTCCGGCTTCTTGTCGCCATTCGTTTTGGCGTCTGTTTTCTTGTCCTCAGCCTTTTTGTCGTCCGGTTTGGCAGTGGTCGAGCCAGTCTTCGCAGTAGCTCCGCCAGTGTCAGCAGCTTTTGTGACTGCTGGTGTGGCCCCCTCACCGCTGGCAGCTTTTGCACCGGCCACTGGCGCATCGGGTTTTGCACCCGTAGGTGCCGCTGGTGCTGCTCCTTTCGCTGCAACGGCCGCCGCTGCTGCTGCTGGTTTGGCGGCTTCCGTCTTGGTTGCCTCTTCCTTCTTTGCAGCTGCTTCCGGTTTGCCGTTTTCACCGGGTTTCTGCACGGCAGGTTTGGCAGCGCTGTCGCCTGGTTTGGCCGGTGGTCCCGGTGCAGCTGGCTTGCTCGTCTCTGCTGCTTTACTGTCGCTGGCTTTGGCACCATTTGGCTTGGCAGCGGTTGGCGGCGGCTTGGCGGTGCCATCAGTGGCTGCATCAGGTGGCTTGGCAGCAGCACCACCAGTTGTAGCTGACTTTTCAGCGGCTGGAACACGCTTGATGGAGGTGGTAGCCTCAGCCAGTTTGGTAATTGCAGATGTGGCGTCTTTTGCGTTGGCTGCCGCATCCTTCCGGGACTGCAAGTGCATTTTAGTTGATTGAACTTAAAACAAGAGAATTTTCCAAAAGTAGCAACTTACGCCTACGACTTCGATTTTCTTTTGTGTGCCTTCTTCCTCCGTTGGCTGCTTGGCTTCTTCTTCCGCAGTCATCTTCTTCTTCATGAACTTAACATAGGCCACACGCGTGGCACGAGTCACTTCGCCCAGATTGGGATTGTATTCTGCAAAGATAAATAGATAGATTACCAGTAGCTAGAGATGTTTGCCAGGTGACAACATACCGATCAGCTGATTCTGGTTCATTTTCATGCCCTCGTTGGCTTGTTCGACTATGCGGCGCCTCAAGCTGCGCTGGCTATGACGTTGTATGGACGAGCGTTTCGTGCCAATGGGGTCCGAGGACATGGTGTTCTTACGCGCAATTGCATTCCAATCCTTTTCGCTGTAGTTTAGTTTAGGATAAGCAAGGCTCCGGCAGCTAAGATGCATTTCACGAACTTACCTCTTCTGCGATTTCTTCTTGCCTATAACTCGCGCCAGAGATGAGAATATATCATTGCTGCCCTCAGTAGCTTCACTCATTTCCTGCGCCAGATTCTCAACGAAACCGATCTGGAAGTCCTTCAGTATGCGGCGTTCCATTACTTTGCCCTTCTTGGTACCGGCGGCAGCTGCAAAGTTTTATATTTTAATGGCAATACTCTGACTGGCTCGCCAGCAACCACCCACCACCCACACCACCCCTCCAGCGCTCGTGACGCACACTCACCTGCCGTCTTGCGCTCAATGTCGGGCACGTTGAATTTGTTATTCTGGAATATGTCCAGCAGCTCGAAACGCAATGAGCTGATGTCCTGACGCACCTCAATGATATCATCCTCCGTAATGCCGAAATCATCGCGACGGCGTTGTTCAGCGGTGACAAAGCGGCGTATCAGCAGCTTCATGACTTTGTCGTGCAGCGCCTGTGCCTTATCCCTCGTTTTGCGCTGTAATGGAACGTGGAACGTGGCATGAGAATCAATTGTTTGCTCCTTCTACGTTGGAAAGTGTGAAGCGAATAGTTTTGATTTGTTTTAAAATGTTGGCGCCACTGCGGCCCGCTTCGCCTATCCAGTCAGCCAGTGACGCACAATACCCCTGTGCTGCTGCAGCACAGCGGTGGCAGCGGTGACTTATCACAAGCACCCCTTGGAGAGTTATTGTTAATAATGCCTGGCAATTTGTCTGAATGAGGCGCGTTTAAAGTTTTGCCTGCTTGTGGACTCCAGGCGATGTGCTAAATTTAGATAATGGCAACAGTGGCGTGCGGTAGGCGAGTCTACTCCACTATTTGGATTTAAATTTGAAGGCGGTCGTGTGAGATTGAAGTTCAGTGGACAGGGATAAGCCAGATACTATATGAACAGTGTTCATTGAACACACTTTAAAGAAAAAGAACTGAGAGATAAGTTTCATTTGGAAAGAAATTCGGTCTGAACTATTTGCAGTTCCGAAAAATCGGCGATTTGGACATAAGCAACGAAGTTTACTAAATTTTGCTGAAACATCACGGATGGACATGAAAATATGGTAGCACTCGAAGAATTTGGTTGGTTCAAATTTCTGGCCTGAAATCTTTGGTGAAAGTATTGTCAGTTATTTTAAATTAGTTCTTAGGTACTTGTTCAGTAAATTTATTTTAATTTGAATTTTTTCAAGAAGAAAGTAATTTTCAATAAATTTCAATCAGGTAAGGGATTTAAAGAGAAAATCAAAAAATCTGCACACTGACGTAATTACTTAAATTACTATTTCTTTATAATACAAGAATTCCAATATTTTTATTATCGTCATCGCCAACTAAATAACTCATTCGAAACACCCCGATACCCATCCACTTACCATTAGACTCTTGGTACGTTTCTTTGGCTCTTTGCCGAATGTCTTGCGAAGCAGTTTAACAGATGGCATTAAATTGAAAGGTGGCGGAAGAGTGCCTCCATCCTCAAAATAGCTCATCCAGAGTTGTGAACGTGCAAATTTCCATTCCACATCGGCACGTTCGGAAATTATTTGGTATGAGTTGGACATCATGGCAATCAACATGTTGAGCAGCACAATAATATTGATGACGGAGTACGAGCCGAACATGAGCAGCGCCCAGAAGCGAGTGAAACTCTTGATGCCAGCCAAATCGAAGGATACCAAATCGACCAAACCGAATGAGGCCCAAAAGAGCGATTGCGATGTCTCGAAGAGACTGAAGAGGAAGTTAACTAGAAGCCTTTTAATGCGAGTTGCAAGTAACAAACATACTTTGAGAAACGCCTCCAAATGGTGCATGCTTTCTCCTGGTCATCGAAGTCAGACACATCGGGATGCAAGTGGTAGCACTTGTTCTTCTCCAGTTCGGCATAATACCACAACAACTGATTGAGACCGCAGCCGAAGGCGAACAACACCAGCGTGTAGATGAAGAAGAACTTTATGATGTCGATGATCATGCGTCCCAGTGATACTTGCAGCGGTCCCAAGTGCGGGTTGATCGAGAATATGTGCACCAACTTGAGATAGGAGAAGACCATGCCGGCGGCAAAGGCGCCTTCAGACAACAACATGGGATCGAATGGATGCCAGTGCTCGCGCGGAAAGTACGGATCTATGTCGCGATACCAGAGATCTCGCTGACAGAACACAAATGGACCAAAGTCAATAGAAAATATTAGTCATTATACATGTTTTTGTTGCTTACATGCACAATGATCCACGCGGTGGCACGGCAAAGTATCCAAGTAACATAAAACATGTTCGATATAAAGTCCACTATATTCCACAGATCCATGATGTACTCGAAGAGGCCGTCCGAATAGAGTGATTTCAGTTCGCCGAATATTAAACCTTTGTGGCAATTATCAGTTGAAAAAGTGAGGTTACTTTAATTGCAACAGGCGCTCACTTGCTATGTACATTATAATGCCCAGCTCGATGGGACCCGGTAGAGAACCTCTTTCATGCTTGCGCCAATCCTCCAACATGGCTAACATCCAGGGAAATGCCAACAATTCGAAAGTTATTTGAACCACACGCAATGAAGCGGCGCCCAAGAGCACTGAACGAGAGAGAGAAAGAGAAAGCGAGCAAAATTAAACATTATGTAAGTGGGCTTGCATAAGTGAAGAGTCACTTACTCAGAAAGAACATGTACGAACACGAGTGTGATATGAACTTGACGAAGGGCTTTCTCATAAACTTGCCAGCGTCCGAGTCGGGTGCCAGCAGATAGTTCATGCTGTTGATCGGAAACATGCAGCCGAGCTTGATGACTTCCATGAGTTGTTGCGAGGCCTGTTTGCGTCTGAAACCGGGCAGACCCTCATACCAAATGGCAGCCAAAAGCTGTTGCACATTGGGATGAGCGACAAACTGCAAATGGCGAAAAGATTAGCAAAGTAGTTGCCAAGGATTCCAGCGCCTGTGCACGCACCGTTTTCTGCTTATAGCGTATGGCCAGCTTGAGACGTTCCAGGGTCTGACGCTGTCCCGGCGTCCATATGTCACTCGACAGCTCATGATTGAAGTTGAGCATGACTTCTAGTTCCAGCGAAGTGCGCGCATGGTCCAGCATGGAGGTGACAAACTCCTGCACAGCCATACGCATTTCCTGCGCAAGCACACACAAAGTGAGGTTATTTTGCGGTAATGCAATAACGGACACACTCAAAAGGACAGTTTTACCGTATATTCGGCGCGAAATTCAGACTCCATTGCCTGCAGCCGCTTCAGCTCCCAGGACAGTTCGAAGGCCGTCAGCACGGGGTCGCGCGAGCTGAGCGCTATCAAGGAGCTGGCGGAGAGCGCGCGGTAGGCGTTGATGCGCGATTGCGAGTGACGCAGAGAGTCGGTCTCCTGTGATGTCACGCACTCGTCGCAGCCGCATCTGCAAGACGACGCTGCTTAGTCAGTGTGGGTGGCTAATTTGGTTAGGCTCGATGGGAGGAAGGGCGAGTTTTTTGTCAGCTAAGTGATTTTTTTATGCCGAGCATTATGCTCATTTCCGCTGTGTGTAAAGTAGCAAAAAATAGCAATGTCTAATTTTTGCCAAAAATTTGCTAGAACAACAACAATAACGGCGGCACATCAGACGCTGCCAGCGCCATTAGAGAGCGCTGCCACAAATTATATCTGCACACGCCCACCAAGAGTGGAGAGCAAGAAATGTTATTGCAAGCTGAAATTGTGCCGGAATTGTCCTGCAATTCGATTGAAAATCACGTAAACTTGTTGCAACAGCAAATAAGGATACGTGCCAAAAGGCGCACCATTCGGCTATGTTGCATCCTGCACTCATAGGCGACAAATTAGCCAACAAAAACAACAACTAACAAGCTGTGCTACTGCCCCAGCAATTCTCGTTGTCGTCATTCCTCCTCGTCCAGGTCATCGACGTTACTTGGGATTACTTGGAAACGCTGCTTGAATTCACAGCAGAACTGGCACTCACTTGACATCATGCGGCATGGGCAAGGTGGCACCACGGTCCAGCAGGATTTTCAGAATTTCATAATTGTTGCGATGTGCAGCCAATATCAGCGGTGTGATGTCGGGCGTGAATGTCGACTTGGAACGGTCGACCGCCTCCCAACTCTGCAAAAGGTAACGGTAAGTGGCATTAGAAAGCGGGCCAGCAGCCACTTCGCCGCACAAATCACATACGTAAGGCTGTCCCTCTTTGTGGTGCGACTCCTCCCACTGCAGCAGCTCCTCCACTGCTTCCACATACTCCTCGGAAATGGCATGCAGCAGCGCATCGCCCACCTCGATGCCCTCCTCCAGCAATACAATAATCAAATCGTAATTCTCATTTTCGATGGCTGATATTAGAGCGGAGCGATTCATAGGATCCACGCAGTTCAGATTGAACTTGTCCGGTTGAGTGCGGTTGTCATCAATGATTCTAGCGGAGAGATTCGAAATACAGCCTTTTGCTAGGAATTATGCGCCTTCAACTCACTTCCTAACACCCGAGATGTCGCCACGTTCGGCGGCCAATATGAATTGCTTTTCCGTTTCCGTAAGCACATACTCCTCCGCCATTACAATGTCGTAGTCGGCCTGGCTGGCACCCTTCTCAGGGTCCCCATCGAGTTTTTTCGGTCGACCTGACATTTTTATGCTGCAATTTTTCACTGATATAACGAATTTATTACTGTAGTTCAGCTCATCATAGCACTAGTAGCCTAAAAGGATAACATGTTGCGATGCACTTTATAGTTTTAGTTTATACGCACAAGAAAGGAAGGAATGTAACAAAGAGCTCCTTAAAGGTAAACACAGAAAAAAAATTAATAATTTCAGAGCTTCAGTTCTCAATTTGCTTGAGAAATGACTTCTGAATATTATAAAGTTGAGATGGCCATCCGAATCATTTACTAAATAAGTCTGGAATAAATTAATCAAATATCTTTTCAGAGTATCCTTTTAAAATTTGTTAGTATTTTGAACATTTAAAAGTGTCTATGGATCCTTATAAGGAGAGCACTAGGGGAAGAAAATATTACTTGAACTCCAATGCATTCCTTTGCATGCCAAAAATAGTCCTTATCGCATCAAAAATTTAGCAATATTTTAATTTCAAAGGGACATATGTGATTGCTATGACTCGAAAGCACTTGAATTTAAGACACTCTGTGTGGTATGACAATTATTAGCACATCCAATTTTTCATTCCATTCTAAGTATGAGCTCAGTGAATTATGTAAGCTTCAAGTTTTTCTTGACACTTTGAACAACATATTAAAAATGAATTATTTCACTCGATGAAATCAATAATTTTTATTCACTCTTTCTTTTGTATATACACTTTTAATACTTTGAGCTAGTCCTTAGCATATCCTTATGGCACTCTTTGCTATATCCTTTCTGGCATCCTTTTCTTTAACCAAACCGTTTTACCGCTTATTGTTTTCTTTTGAGTCGACGTTGCTCGTCCAACCATTCGCGAAGAACTGTTGCTAAACTGGCGCTAATACCTCGGTATATGCTTCTAATTACATTAGCGTTCCGAAAATATCGGTCATTGAGAAAATTAAGAAAAGTCAATACATTTAAATTCCTATTGACTTTTGGCATGTAAACGCGCCCAGCGAAATGAGCGCTTTGCTAATAGAATAGGGCTACTTTTTACAGAATGTAGCCAAGTTGGCAAAGACCACTCTTGTATTTTCGCTACATAATCGGGCACGTGAGTTCACACTTTGAATGGGCTTTGCTTTTTAATGTGAGCACAGCCGTACAGCCATACTCACAGGGAAGCCATAGAAATCAAACTTGTTCACCGAAATGAGCTATCACATTTGTGAGGAATGAACTTAAGGCAAGTATGAAATAAAGTGTCCGAGCTATCGCAATCACTAACTATAGTAAAATTTTGCAACTCACATACACATACACATAGTGACGCTAGTTAACGGGACCTACACATTTATTCTATAACAGTACTGGAACGCGATTGATGAGCTATATTTTCTTGGCAAAGAATTCTCTAGGAGAGTTGCCGATACTTTGCGAGAGATGACGGCACACAAAGAAACAGTTTGGAAAAAAGTTATTTATGATAGTTTTAAGTATAAAGTATAAAGTTTTAAGATGATATGCTCTGTGTTTCGAAACAGCGAACTCTCGCATCAGAAACTGAGTACTTATTCCCCTAAGGGCCAGTTTCACAGTGGATGTTTAAACTCTGATTGCAGTTTAAATAGGGAATTTCAGTTTCACAGTGGGAAGTTAAATACAATTTAAATGCCCGGTTGTGGGCATTTAAGTACGGCACAGAGTTGCAATCGAAAACAAATAAACAGCTGATTTCGGATGAGCAAGCAAGCTGCGTCGACAATATTGCAATTTATAAGCGGCCAAATTAAACATACAACTGCATGGTGTAGCACATATAAATGATCCCGTAGTATTATAAATAATATAAACTGTGGATTCTTTGAAGAATATCCAATAATTCACTTCTTTCGGCCGACGAAAAATTTTTAGCTCGCGCTGCCTCTATAATTGAACAATTGAACATATGTTTTTGGCAAGTTGTGCTGTGTTTAATTGTCAAATATTCGAAGTTGCCATTCATTATTCCGTATTTAAATAAATGCACTGTGAAACTCAAGAAAAGTTAAACTAGATTTAAACTCAATTCGCAAATTAGATTTAAACATCCACTGAGAAACTGGCCCTAAGTGAAAGATCTAAATTTAAAATTGTAATTGTGAAATATCATCCCAAACTTGAAAAAAGCATACCAAGCTAAAAAGTTTCCAACCAACAATTTCCATCTATATTTGAATACGAGAAATATATCTCTATTTCCAACTGCAGTTGATGTTATACATTTAAAGAATGTCAGTTATGTTAGAGCTGTATTATTTGAACTTTGAACTATTACAATCTTTTTTTAATTTTCCTGCTCAAACGCTCAACATACATTTTCAACTCTTATGATGGTCTTCCACAAATCTATACATGGCTCTTGGCTCGACCTAGGCCCTTTTAAGGGTTGTTGTGCCAAAATTGTGTTATTATCTATATTTTTATATTTCTGCTTTCTATTTCATACTTGTCGTTATTTACACTTTTCAACATTTCAAAGAACTTGTAGAACTCTTGTGCAACTAGACTCTTACCAGACACACGTGAGCTTACAAAAAAGTATAAACGAGAATTTCCAATGGTGTGTATGGCTTCATTCTTGTTTAACTGTGCCATTCATTTAGCCGCTGCTCTTTTGCCTTCAAAGGCCAATAAACTGAAAGTGGAGGCAAACAAGAAGGAACTGCAAACTAAATATAGGCCAGTTTGAAGCATTTCTCATTAAAGATTACAGTTTTTCTTTCGTATTGCTGTTGCTACTGGAATTAAAGTAAATTATCTTAATATTTGCACTAGACTAGGCCCAGCGTCGAACCACTCAAAATACGAAAGGACTTTTACACCTTCTTTGAAATAATTCACCAATTTATGGTATATTTAAAATTTAATTTATTAAATATGGCTTATTTGTAAAATGTTTATAAGTTTTCCATACTTATAATTGTAGCAATATGCACCTATTTTACACATTCAGTAAACAAAAACTTCATAGCTTTTCAAGCAACTGCTATTTTCCACAAAAGATTTGGTGTTACAAAGTGAAGTCATCACTTTCGGAAAGAAGCTGACAACCTTGCGAGACTCTTTAATTTGTTTCTGAAAATATTATGTCTCTTTTTTTGTCGAAATAAGAAGACTTACTAGAACGCAGACAGGTATTTGTCCATTGTAAAGATAAATAAATTCCTTAGTCTCTTATTTAATGAAAGTTTGCTTAAAATGCTAAATTCCTGAAGAGTCTTGCTATACTATTAATGAGCTATAATGTGACTCTCTATTAAATTAAAGTTAAAGTAAGTTAAAGTTCACATACCTTATCCTAACATAAATTAACATATCCACACAGCTCTATTAATAATTTCGAAAATTTAAAATTTTTATGTTTGCGAGAAAAAGTTTAAATAAAAGCTTTCGAAAAGAAACTTTGCTAAAGCTAAATACTTTTTAAGTGCTTAAAGCCGCCAAGCGTTGCACAAGTTCAACAGCTTTTACTTGAAGCACACACGCCAAGACTTACCAAGCAGCTTTTCTAGCTGTTGGCCTTATTAAGCTTTTCCGCTCTTAAGCAATTTCGCAGAGCACACCTTAAGCTATGTAAATTCTCTTATGCTTACAATTCGAATTGAAGAGCCTCTCATAATAGCGTATACCAATTCACCACCTTGCCGTGATGTCCTGTGCAAGCCGCGTGGAAGCAAAATGTTTATTTAGCTATGAATGCATGTAAATGTGCACATATTTACATACCTATTATTATATCGAGTATTTGATGTAATCGTGTTTGTCAAAAATATGAATTAGAGCGTTAAATTAATTAATTAAATGTGCACATTGAAATTTAAATGGCGCTGCAGACCGCTCTAATTAACATTTCTAATTATGCGCTTCAATGCTAAAATTAACTTTAATCGCGTTCAGAAATCGTATATATGTATACAATTATTGTCAGCACGCGAAAATTTGCACGCTTTGTTGTTGTTATAGGTACAGGCGGCCTCACACACAAACGTGCTTATAACAAGCTTTTACTATGACAGTATAAATTAGTGTGGTTCATCATAAGTTGGCGCCTCTATGAAATCCTTGGAGATGTTCGAATGACTGATGAACTACTATTAATGATGGCCCATGCAATAAACAGGTCATGCAGAATATATAAATGACAGCAATGCGTGCAAATATGTTTATGTGTTAACGTCATAATAAAATATTGATATGTACATATGTGCAAATAAATATATTTCAAGTACATATTAGAAAACCGATATTTATGCAAATGAGCATTAAGTTTAAAGCCAAGATTTGGAGGTTGGAACTACATACTAGTTCGTGAAATTTGATATGAATATTAATTTGTGTGCTTTTTTATACAAAAATTATCAGCTCTCTTCCTTTCCTAATAAAAATTTCCATTTCGAAATGGAACATGCCTACCCAAATCTCTAAAAGCAAGTTACTTGGTTAGCTTACTACGTACATATTTGAAAGCCAAAATTTTGTTTGGGTGTTCTCTTTAACCAAATTATTCGAATATTATTGTCGAATAAAATATTTTTTGGGATTAGGTTCGAAGTAAAGCTCTGTGCTCTACTAGTCACCCCAGCTCGAGAAGCCATTTTTATAAAACCGTTCTTTATGTTTTCATATATTTAAATATATAAAAACTTGTTCGCAACGAATTGCATTTCTTTATGCACATAAATGTATGTATGTTCATACCTTTAAAGAAACAACGAAGGAAAAACGTACGAAACCAAATTCATTGTGGTCGAAAGTTCCTTGGTATGTTGCAGCTGCCGTACTCCTCAACGAAACACAAAGGCTTACGCATAAAATTGTTCGTAACTCGAAAAGTCAAACATTTGAAATTCTTGCCTAACATTCAATATGCGCATAAATACTCACAAGAATTTTATATGCAAAACTTATTTAAAGCATGCAGTCTCTCAAATTCGTCTTCTGCCAAGATTTCCAGCACAAAGGGTCTTTGCATACCAAATGAGCCACAGCTTGGCTCCTCAATCGAGTAGGAATTGATTGAAATTGCAGTGTGTTTGTATGTCGGAGTTACTTCGTCATTTATGACGCACAGTTAAAGCCACATGCACACATTTCCGCTTGTGTGTTTGCCCACATTTCACGCTACCATGATTCTTCACCTTTGATAGCGCTAAATGGAAAAATTTAACCTGAGTGCTTGTATTAAATTATGACACGAAAAAATTGCATAAAAATGTTCAAAAGAAAAAAGAGTGCAAGTGCAAATGAAGGCGTATTCAATGAAAGTGTTTTCAATTACGACATGTCAGTGCATCAAACTTTGTTTGTAACAAAATAAATAATATAATAAAAACATTTGCACGCGCTGCTTTTCCGTTTTTTATTTTAAAGCAATTTTCTTGAATGCACACACCTGCTAGGAGCGTCAAACCAAAAAATTATTGCCACGGGGCTTTTTGATTACAAAGTTTAAGTTCTAAAATTTTTTAAGTTAAGAAATTTCAAGATACGGATTTTTGCAATCGAAAAGAGGCGATTCGAATGTAGCGATTCAGTCCAAGCTTATTTCTATTGTACCAGAATTTTGTCCCAAAATTGATTCCGCGGTTAGTAGTCTTAGAAAAGTTTAAAAAAAATGTTAATTACGATAGTTAGACATACTTTGAATGAATATATATATTTGCGCACGTATGTATATATATACATGCAAGAACTTCTTTAAACTGAAGCTGCGGGTTTTCATCTTGATGAATTAAAAATTTTCGGAATTTCCCAGTGGTTCGGCATACAGCGACTCTGAGATTTGGGCCACTAGAAATGACATCCCTTATGCACACATCACAGAAACGCATACAAAGCTACAAATTGCTGGCATGAAATCAACGCTTTCACATTTCCAGCATCCCTGCACATGCGAAACAGCGCGGCTAGGAGTGCTGCTGGCATTGATGCCGTCAGTGTCATTTTCCAATAAAACTGCAAGGAAAAGCGTGCACATAAACACACACACACTCACACACTTACAGTTGTTGATGTACAAAAGCATGCAAGCTCAACCCCCCACACACCTTTCACTGCCAACGAACGAGCATGTCAGCAGCGGCCGCAGCGGCGCCTTTCACCTGTCAACTTATGCTGCCTTCCATAGAGCCCAGCATGTCAGTTAACAATCGCCTCTTCGTCCTTTAACTACAATCACTCCCCACCGCCCACCATTAACATTTAACAAAAACAAGCAAATGGGCAAACTGGAAATATTTGCCAAAGTAGGCAATCAGCGCACACAAACACACGCAAACACATGCACACAAATGCAAACAGTGCCTTTGTTTTCATGCAACCGAATGCTCTTGCATGTGTGTCTGTGTGTTTGTTGTGTACATACCTGCGCATGTATGTCAATCCTGCAGAAAATTAACGCTCGGAAAATAATTTCAACTTGAGTTTCAAGTGAAAAATCTTCACGAGTGCACTTGCATACATGCGAGGCATGCATGAGAAAAGGACGAACGTGCCGAAGCAGCTGAAGAAGCTGCAGGCAAATAGGGCAATGCACCCGCTTGACATTTATTTACACGCGCTCGTCACTGCAGCGTGGCAAGAAAGCAGAGTAGAGAGAGATAGAGCAACAGTAAAATTCCGTTGCCTTTGCTTTTGAGCATTTCCAAGTTATTTAAGACGAAAGAAAGGAAGCTTCTTCAGGCAAGAAGAAGCAAAAATCGGCATTAAAGCGAAAGCTTTTGCATAGACGTGTGCAGTTCGAGCAGAAGGGCAAATACAATTATGATCGTCTGTTAATTATTAAGTCTCTACTAACAAAAGAGGATAATCAGAAATATTCACAAATTAAAGGAACCTACATTAGCGAATCCATTAGCATTAAAGCGAAAGCTTTTGCATAGACGTGTGCAGTTCGAGCAGAAGGGCAAATACAATTATGATCGTCTGTTAATTATTAAGTCTCTACTAACAAAAGAGGATAATCAGAAATATTCACAAATTAAAGGAACCTACATTAGCGAATCCAAACGGTTTGAGAAGCTTTTCATAGCAAAGAATATTCTCGGAGAATTGCCAATTCATCGCGGAAAGAAAGAATTTGAAAAGCAAATTATTCTTTTTATTAGATGATCTGAGGCCGGTCTTGAACCCAGGTCCTACCGCATCAGCGACCAAGTACCTGTCCACTGAGCCACCGCGGCGCCCAGTTCTGATAAGAATGTTAACAGTTTTATAAAAATTATTATACGGTTATATATAAAACCGAAAACTGTTTATTTTAAATCGAATCATTATATAACTGTTTTATTTACGGCCTAGATTTGGTTTGTTAAAATGTAAATATTGAATTCGATTGCTTGATTTATTCTTACGAATTGAAACGAATTTTTAAAAATGTTCCCTTCCTTAATTGATAACGATTTTTGTTGATATTTGCTTTATAGTCGAGTGTGGTCTTCAACTGCTGTTTATTCTTAACTGTAAGCTGCTAATCGCCCCTTCTACGCCTGGTCCCGCTTCTCTGCTAACATTTAAAACAACTTTCCCCATTTTCATACGCAAATAAATGAGTAACTTAAAATGTATTCTTGCTTCCCTCTTTTTTGTATATGTATTCAATTGCTTTTCCACATTCTCACACTCGTGCTTACTCACACACAAACAAGCACATGTAAAAGCACACACACATACGTACATGGCTACATGAAGTGTTCGTGCAGTTAAAATAATAATGAATGAATCTGCCAGCGCAGCGAGCGCCCTAACATATGCAACAAAGTTGTGCATGCCACATGTAAGCATGTTTAACTATGTGCTTGTGTGTGTGTGTGCGTATATCTTTATGTGGCAATGTTTGCATACGTTCAGCAGCAGAAATTTAAAAGCGCCACTCAATAAAACGTTGCCTTCTGCAGTGCTCGGGCTCCATGACTGGAGCTCAGCTCGTATGATGGGGAGGGGGAAGGGGAGGGGGTGCACAGCCTCTCGAGGCACAATTCACAGTTGGCAGTCGTCACAGCAGGCAAATGACTTCGTGTGTTGTTGCAGTGCGGAAAGGCACTTTCACTGCTTTCGCACAATAACACTTGCAAATGCAAACATTTTAAAGAAAGAAAATTTAATTAATGGCAAGCAAGAAAAATGCAGAGAAATATTTGAATTTAAAAAACTTGTATGCAGCGTTAATGCTGAATATTCAATGTATAAAATTTTGTTATGTATAAATGCTCTTAATATGTATTTAATACTTAGCCTGAACGCAGAAATAGTAGCTTCCTATAGATAAAAATCTATTCGTAGATTTCTTAGTAATAATAACTTCAAAATTTTTACAAAAAAGAAATTTCTTGAAAGGACATGCACGTGTTTGAAACGGCTTTAAGCTGCTGCTTAGCTGACGGCCCGAGCAGGCGTAACATTACTCAAAGAGAATGACACAAGTGCTCAAGGCGCGCATAAAAATGGAGCAAAGAAAAGCAAAAACAAACACAAGAAGCAAGATAAAAACAAGAGGAAAGGACATTTTTCACGGAAGGTGTGGCTCTTGGTGTCGCTCTTTACAAACGCTCACGCAGGAAGGAGAAAAATGCTTTGCTAATGGAAAAGTGACACAAATAAAACAACAACTATTTTATAAGAATTAAGTGTGAGAGCATGTAAAGGACGCATGTGGCAGATGACGGCTAATTGCACTCGCAGGGTGCATTGTTCTTCGCATAACGCGGCGTATGAGTAATAATATTTATTGTGGCGCTTAATTGCAAGATAACAAACATAAAACACATATTCAAAAGACAACAACAAATTTTATGTGATGCTATATAATAGCATATAGCATGAGTAGAACGCTTAACTCTTTTAATTCAAGCAGTTTATCAATTTCAAATAATAAGAACTTCATTTCAATTGTAATAAAAACCTTTTCCAGCGCTTTTCACAAATTCTGGCATAGGTCCCAAATTTTTTGCAAATTATTTTTGCTGTTAATTTAATTTACTATCAAGAGTGATACCAAAATTCTATTTTAGATGAAGGAACGTACGAGAAGAATTTAAGCTCTGCCTATTTCAGTCCAATCGAGCACGCCCAACTTGCCGGAATTGGAGCAGCTTAAAGTACGGTCATTTCGTTCAATGATAATATATTTTCAAGTCTAAAATTTGCTCATAAAAAAGCGAAAGACCTGATTTTAGCGCGTGTTTCGTCTTTTAGAAAAAATACTTTTTAAATGAGCTGAAAAACGAACCGAAAATCTTCTTAAAGATTAAGCATAGAACTTTTCAACTTCAGTTACATTGAACTAATTCATAAATCATAAGATGATTTCACTTAAGTCTGACTATCGTAAATCATTACCTACTATCAAAACCATCAAAATCTGTTTTATTTATTGTGCTAGAATAACTAGTTTTATGCTTCGAATCAAACTTAGAAGGCACTTTCAGTATTTGGAAAAATTTATTCGAATATTAAAGGAAAAATTTCATTTTCTTTCTCCCTACTTGAAGCAGGGCAAGACGAATCCGTCACTTCTCTTGAAAGCAATCCCATTATTTTCAAGTAGTGCAGATATAGTTTTGGCACCTTTGACTTAACTAAGCTTCTATTAGAAATAAGATAGTAACTTAATAATAAATAAAAAGTCACTTCACTTTCTGAACAACGAAGATGAAGAGCTAGAAAATCTAGTTGAATGAATGTGTTAAATCTGTGGCTACTGCCAGAGTCACACTCTCCCCCAAACGTACTCCTAATAGAGGATAATGGCGCTCAGTCACACATCATAAATAAATAACTGAGCTGGTGTAGCAAATGAGCTGTGAATGTGATAGGACCACTGATATCCTTTTGCTGGGTAGTTCTCATTCCTGTATCTAAATATACTCATACGTATTTGTATATGCCAACGTTACTTTATACTCTTGAAACCACATAAACATAAGCTTGGAATTTGTGTAGTGCAATAGTCGAATATTCGAGCGAGCACATCATGGCTTCAGAAAAAGGATGGCACTGCTACTCCTTGCCATCAGACTATAAATAACAACAACACTGCGTGTCGTAGACGGGTTCATTAAAGCTACCAGAGCTAATTGATATCACATTGAATGAGTGTACACTGTGGCTGCCAAAACATGCGATATCCTTGAAGTAATTGCTCTCAGCATGGCAGCACTTTGGGGGTTTTAAAATTAAATTAAATGAAGGCGACGACTTCAAAGTGCCACTCAACGTCAGTGGCTAATTGTCAGCGATTATCACATAGGTAGTGCCTGCGGTACGACGATATGTCCTCAATGGGATTACCGTGGCAGCTACGTTGGGAGAAACAAATGAGCACTGGCTTATTTCGGTTGATAAGCCGCTCAGCAAAGTGTTGCTGTTAAGCTATATGCTTGAAGTGCCGCTCAGTGCAAAAAAATGGTAAATGAAGTTGGGTTGAGTTGAGTTCGAACGGGATGGGATGGAATTTAAAAGGGTTAGATTGAAAGCCAAACCTTTGTCAGCTGTGGGAAGCTTTTTGAGCGCAAAGCTTTTGCCATTTCGCGCGCTCTTCGCTCACTTTTAACAATCCGACGAGTATTCACCACACTTGCAAATGCTTGAACTCTGCTCCTGTGAGTGAACGCCCTATAAAAGTACTGCTCAGTAGCCGATAAGAAACGCAACAGTGCAATACGCCGAATGCGAGGCAACGGAAAACGCGCGCTTTTCACACAACTACCTTAAATTCTACAGCATTTTCCTAGAACATTTTAAAGTTCAAAATATTTGCGGTGTTTGCCAACTTTGCGGCACACAGGCATGTAAGGATACGAGCAATTTATTGATGACAAGCCAAAGGAAAGTGAAGTTCAAGTGAAAACTTGTTATACAAAAGCAAAGCAACAGCAAACGATAGCAAAAACAACAACAAAAGCGATGAGCATTTAAGTGCAATAGCGAATATTTGCGAGAGAAAAAAGGATATAAAGGATACCAAGCGCATTAAGCAGCTGCCAAGTAGCAAGCAGAGTAAGTGAAAGTACAATACAATAAGTTGTTGTTGTTGTAACAATCGTAGAACTTGAGGTGAGGCAGCGAGGTGCGCTGGGTATTGCTGAGTTCATTGACTGAATGGGAATGCAACCGGCCACAGCTGGAATAATGCGAAGCTGTGCGCAATTCCTTTGAATGCAAATTGCAAATAATTTGTCAGGCAGAGAAGTAAGAAGAAAAAGTGGAAAAATGCCATTGCTTTGTACAAATTGATATGGGTTGATTGCTTTGTCTGTGTGACAGCTTGGAAATTTGAAATTTAAAATTATAAGCAATAAACGCTGCATTGCTCCTTTCATGCCCGTATTTTTCCGTTCTCTACAATTTGTGTCCTGATTGTCCTGAAAATTTGTGCTATTCTTGGCATGAATTGCAGTTGTGTAGGTGTGTCGCTGTTGTCATCGTGTGGGGAGGCATTCAACGTTGACTTCTCTTGTGTTTCGCTGTAAGCTAATGCCTTTGAGTGTGTCGTAGAAATTGCGTTCCTTGAAAGCGTCGCCGTTTTATGATATGCTTTTATGACTGCAGCTCGTTGGATGTAGTTCCATAAAAGCAGGCTTATTTTGCTAATGTGTGCCAGCGTGTGCGTAAACTTAAATGTTTTGTTTAAAGGAAGTAAACAAAGGTAAACGTATGTGTGTAAATAAGTCAGTGATGCAGCAGGATTGGGTAATTATAAAGTAATTATCTTCGCTATTTCAAATTCATCATTCAGACAACTTATAAGAAAAAGTGTGTACCTATATTTGATTAAAATAATTCTTTAGGAGTAGCCTGCATCAAATGAAACTGCATTATTTATTATTTGTTGGCCACTGTGATAGGCTATTCAGGACCACACTTCGTCATCTAAATCATTTATAACTAAAACCGCCAATATTGCCAACATATTCCCGGAGAAAATAGCTGCATACCTGGAGAACTGTCAAAATATGACATTCGGCTCTGGTGACTGAGATATTAGACCCATACTCCAGATTTAATCTAAGCAGGGAGTGGGTTGTTTGTGCTGAAACTGACTAATTTATTTCGAGGCAGATTGCCATTTGAACTCATTTTAGGCAGTTATTTTTCGTTTAACCGAGGTGGAATTTAAAAAAAAATTGGATTTACTTCAGCCGAATAGTTGACTTCGACTTAGCCGATGCCGTACATTCGGTCTCTCTTTAAGCAAAATATTCTTGGAAGTGTAAATTGAGTACATTTTTATTCTCTTTGCACACCTTCCCTGCGATAAAACGTTGTCTCTTATATTTATTTAAGCTACAGAAATCTTTTTGATCGCTTTCGTTATCTTTAAGAGCTTCAAAATCATTTGAGTAGACATTTTCCTCTCTAATTTTAATATAAAAAGGTATATTGTCACTTCAAAAGAGCATAAAGCAGCATCTCAGTCGATTCTAAAATGACCTTGAAATCGAACGAATTCGTAATCGGCTAGTCCCCCTTTGGATAGTGTATAAGAAATGTGCAAAATGTTATTACTATATAAATAGCATAAGCTCGTATATTTGAGTAAAATTTTCCGCACACCCTTTCAAAAACACACTCCATAAATCTTCAATGTCACGTATCCTTAAAGACAGCTTTTAAATTACACACAGTGATGTTGTCATATTTCTTTCAAAGCCTTTTCAATGACAAAGCAATAGAAACGTGCTGCATTCAGAAAACAATTGAGGTTAGTTGCTCACGTAGTACTAAAAAAGGAAAGTGCTGGCAGCTTTGGCCAAAAAAATTACTAAAGAAATATTACAACATGGAGCAACAGCAAAAACTTAAACGATAAATCAAGCTTCTTATTTTCATGTTTGGAATGGATGAGTTAAGCCACATCCTCGCTACTATGCCTACTTCCCCTACTTCTTATTAAGCGTAGGTTGAAGTGCGTCTTTTTCGGAAAGATGCCTCCCGCTCACACTCAACTTTTTTCCTGCTTCTATATGATAAATATTCAATGGCAAAAATAGTACTTTTAAGTGCAATTTCTGTCATTAGAAAATAAAGTAGCAATGCTAGTATATTTGTAAATGCCAAAAACTTCTGCTCAAGATATTTTTTTGTATTTCAATGCATTTCTTGCTGCCGTTTCAAACTTCAAGCTATCAGGCTTATCTGCAAGCAGCCATCGGTATCAACCAAATTCGCTCTCATTGTGTCTGCGTCCTTGTAAGCGAATGCAATTTTCACATTTGCCATTGAGTTTTCTGTGCTTTGTGTTTGCCCACGAACGATATCGAAGGTCGCAGGATATGAGCTCAATATGCCAGAGATACATTTTCAAAATGGCACGTACAGATGCGCCTGTGTTGTTATGAGCAAGTGCAGTTTATACACACTCTAACACATATGACTTAGGATATGAGCACTCAGTTGAAGCAATATTGAAAGTGTTCTTTGGGAACATTTTTACCTATAAACATTTATAGGATGTAAGTAGCTTTGGAAGTAGCTTTGGAAATAAAAGCAAGAATGCTTAGACATGTTCTGTTATAGCGTGCCAGAATTTATTGCTATTTATGGCATGATTTCCATAAAAGCATTACACGCAAATAGCTCAAAATGATCAGGTCATCCTCTGGTTTATATTTATGCCCAAGTATGTAAACAGCAGACCAAAATGCTACGCTCAAACACTATCGAAACCGCTGCTAGAAACGTTTCTAATCACAAGCCTTAAATTGCATTAAAGTTTCGAGTTCACTTTATCTCTAATATGGTTTGAATACCTTAAAGCGCTCATCTCTAATATCAACACTATTTAATTACGTTTAAAAGCATCCACTTTCTTCGTCCTTATCAACACTTTAACCCACTGCTGTATGGAGTGAACTGTCTGAAAAATAATTTTCCTCTTTCTTGCTTTTCTTGCTTCTGTTACCTTGGATATAAACCTGTGAAAAGTGCTTTAATTACTTTGCTGTAATCTCATTTCCTTTTTAATGAGGTCGCCTTAAGGAAACGCTGGAAATTAATATTTAAGGATTCAGCTTAACTATTGGCAGGAATTTTACTGAAAGCGTACGGCATAAATGCATAACAGTTTATGACAACGAGCGAGTTGAATTATCTTTGCAATAGAATGGTGTAGATGCTATACTATAAGTAAGCTCATTACAAGTAGAACACGCTTTAAACTTAGTTTATTAGGCAGTAGTATTATTTTTCCAAAAAACCAAATGCTTTGAAGATGCTCGAACGTTTACAATGCTAATTAATGAGCTAACCAAATTTATTTGAAAGAGTATGACCTTTAATTAAAACCATTTAAAAAAAATTGATACAAAAGCGAATATAAAGAGGCATTGTCGATGCAGCGTTAATTGGGAATGTTATTTTGGCATATTCGCTTTTTTTGATATTTCGAAATTTTTTGAATTTTATGTTTTTTGCTTAGTTTGATTAAAAGATTGATATTAGAAAGATGTTTCAATTGTTAATCAAACTGTTTGCCTTAATTGCAAAATGTATTCAAGCTCTTTTCGAGTTTCACAATTTGTATTTAGTAACCTCAGCTATGTTTGTATATGGTTTCGTCAGTATGTGCACTACAACAAAAAACCTGCTTGATTGAATTTCCAGCTACCTTTCTTGCATGTGGTTTGCGGCAGTGCACGTTAGATGAAACATGCAGTAACCTAAATGAATTTCACAGGAAAAGCAAAACTTCCAAATTCGTAGAATTTCAATTATAAAATAATGTTTATATGATTCATACTGAAATTATGTGGTACCATCTTGCGCAGTTTCCAGCAATAATATTCCACCTCTTGCAATTGCACTTATGCATGTGCGTACAGTGAATAATTGTTAAAATTATTTAAATAGTGTGTGCGACAAAAATATTTCAGCGAAAAATTTTACGCGCTTCCGATTCCTGAGACATTACTTCCTGAGCTGTCTAGCAGACTTGGAAAAAACGCCACCAGGACATATGGACAAATATACCAAAGCCACAAAGTGGCTCCCATACATGGGAAGTGCATAGGTGAAAACCTCACGTGGTAACATAATGGGCCTTTTGACCTAAGTGATGTCCTTGCGACGACCACTTAACCTAACTACCTGCCTATTGTTCAAGCCATTAAAAAATTTGGAGCGAAAATCAGCGCGAGAAAATTGTTGCTCAGAAATTTGTTGTTGTTAGAAATTGGTTGCTGAGTTTGCTGCTGCCTACAGGGAATTATATTCCCCACCAACAAGTTGGCAGACAAGCAGACAAATTTATGCAATTTAAACACATCAGCATAGGGGAGCCTCAGCATAGTTTGTTGCTCACAGGACTACAGCCTACATGCAAATGTATATAACCTACGTGCTTGTATAATTTGCATGCCAAATAAATTCCTTTAGGAACAAACCAAAAACTGTATCTTAACCGTACTGCCGTGAATTAAGCAAATCACTTGAGTGTAAGTAAAGATTAAAACTTTCCTAACCAACCAAAATCATAAGTTATGCTTTATTGTTGTTTGTGCTTGTTTAAGCAGAAGCTAAACAAACGAAAGCTTCCCGCCTTGTTGCTTTGTTTCACCCTCGATGCTGGCACGTCTCTGATAAATATGGGTTGTTGCAAGTTGGTTCCAAAGTGTGCACTGCTGGCATGCACTTAAAAAAGATGAATAGCTGCACACAAAGTTGCGCTTCTTATATAGCAATTTCTTAGATTTTGCGCAAGTTTTCTGGCATGTCATTTTGTCAGATACGTCGAAGCGAACGAAGACAGTGAGCGAAAAAGCGGAAGTGCTTTAAGTGCAAAATGCAATTTCCGCTTTGACGAAGTATGGCAAAGGAAAATTCACTTCTCAGCGTTAAAGTATCAGATTCTTAGTTGAAAACTTTTAAATATCAATAAAGCTTTAATGAGGTGAAAAGGAGAATGATATAAAAAGAAATTTGAATTGCAATTATTTTGCTGAATCTAAATTTTTCACTTTTCTTCTTTTGCAGTGAAACGAGACTTCCTTTAAAAGACTTGCACGCACACAAATCATATTTCTGCCAGAATTTCAAGAAAATTTCAAGTTGAAAGGCACATACATATATTGTGCATATATAAAGCTGTAACAGCAACAACAATACAACAAGCAAGTCATAACAACGACAGCAACAATGCATCAAGTGCTGAGCTACGAAACGGCCGTGCGTGCCAACAGCTCACGTGAATTCCGTGAATACATCACGAAGCGCACCTGCGTCAGCCTGATTCTATCGATTGCGTTTTTCACGCTTATTTCTGGTAAGTAGGCATATCAGAAATGTTCCTTCATAAACATGGCCTTTTTTGTTTTTAATTTTTTTTGAAATGGAGAGTGGCATAAATAAGCCTATTTTTTTCTTTCAAGCATGAAATATTTTTTTTTCTTACAAAGTTTTTATTGTTTATTGATTTTTTTCAAGCATGAAATATTTTTTAGTTGCCTCATTGAGCTGCTACTTATGGGAGTGCCATAATTTCTTTACTAAATCTTTCTTAAAAAAATTATTTCTCATAAAAATTATTTCTCCTTACAAATTAAAGGCTATCTGCTGGGAAATTTCGTTTCTGAGCGCAAAAATCATATGCGCCACATGCTCAACAAGAATACCAAGCTGAATGAATTGGATGCCAACTCCATAGAACTCTCCAGCAGCGATTACATCAGCCTGAAAGAGGTGCACGCCTATCAGAAGACTAAGGAAAAGCTGCTATCCTCAGCGCAGCTGCTTAGCAAAATGTTGCACCAGGACGAGAGCTACATGTCCACTTCCTTGAATACGGAAATCTTCAACCGTTACATATCTTGCACACAGGACATACCGCCCAACACGAGCATCGAGTCCAGTCAGTTCATTGAGCAGCTGATAGACAATACGGTGGCACGGCAAAGGGACTGCATGCGCATCATACAAGTGATCATTGACAACAACTTGGCCAATGGCTAAGCTGAACAAAAGATTCATATTCAGACACACACACACACACACCTACAACACAGACAGTGTGGAATTCCATTGTAACATTTCAAAGAGGGCCAAAACTATTTTTGTATTACGTTTTTCTTAAAGAAGTGCAAAGTTTGAAGAGCAACAAAGAGAGAATGGACAACTTTATAAAAGTTTTCATAATCTTCATAGTGAAAAGTGAAAGCAGAGTAGGTACTTAAGATTTCAAAGTTTTTCACTTTCACAGAGAAAAGGAAAATTTTTGAATCTGCTCAAAGTTTTTTGATCCCATATTATAAGAAAATGTACACACACACACAATATAATATGCATTCCAAAAAACTGACGACTGTATGTACACAGATTCATGATTCCATATTCATGTTAATATTGTTTATATCATATTTTTATAGAAATGATCATGCGCTATATGTATTATTTAATTTAATAAAATATTTCTCCATGTGATAAGTACAAAAAAAGAGATGCCCTCAAATCTGCTTACTGGGATCAGTGTCGGATATGTGGAGGCTCAGGCAAGCTGCAACCACAGCCTCCTCTCGCCGTTAATGAGAGCTAAAAAAATTATAGCATATGAATTTTTATCAAAATCAGAGCACTCCATCTGATTTTGTACTGTTGTTGCATGGTATCAAATCACTGTAGGGTCATCTTGATTTCAGATCTCTGATGTCTTTAAAATATTGAAATTTCTAAAGCTCGAATCTGCTGATCGAATAATTTTGGCTTAGTTTCCGGGAATTGTTTTAATGTGCAGAGTGGACAATAGCTCGCTCACATCTTTTACTTGCTTGCAACTGTTAATATAAAAGCTACAAAAATGTACAATATTTAACTGACAAACTAATGAATCAAGCGAAAATAACGTCTCACTGAAAAAGCGCCTGACACATACATACATACACATAACAATGATATGATTGCTGTCATATCAAAAAACTCGCACATTCCCCTTGGCATTTGTCGCTACATGCACTCTGTACCGATAAGGAGTTCCCATGACACACACACACACGCACGTGCAGATATTATCTGCCCAGAAATGGCACCACACTAATTTCATTCAATCGTATTTTAACCTTTTAACCGCAACTTTCGGTTGCTTCTGTCCAATTCGGCTGCAGCAGCCAAGTCTTAACAATCAATTTGGTTAAAAGCGAAAAATTTCTCTTCGCCGTTGTGTTAATCAATTTGACAGCGCCGCCATTGCGCTTGAGACTCACACAAATATGTAAGTGTATTTTTCAATTTGACATCGTAAATTTAAAAAAAAGAAACAACAGAAACCTTAAAAGACAAAGCAATGAAATGCTAAGAAATGTTTGTGGGCGTCGCCGACGACGTCTTCAAGGGCATAAGCAGCACCTTAAAGATTCACTAGCAGCGTGCCATTGTCTATACTTTGGCTGTATGTGTGTGTATGTGTTTGCCTTGTCGCATAAAGCTTGGTGAGGTGTTAAGCTGAAATTGTTCAAAACACCTTTTTGGCAGCTTCCAGCGGGTTTGTTATTAATGGCACGTCATCTTCATTTATGTAGCGTCGCTTGAAAATAAATTTCAACCTTAAATTTGTGCTGGTCGGTTGAGATTAAAATAAAGGAAGTTTTCACACAGGCTGATGACTAGCATTTGAGAAAATACTCCATTTAATTTTGATGAGCTGATATGAAAAACTGCCGTGTTTATTAATAAAAAATCGAAATAACTACCATAATGGTAAGATGAAAGTGCAAATTACTAACTCTGATTATAGATTTTGAAAAAACTAGTAGGTATATTTTATATAAAATCTATATATATATTTATCTATTGAGCTTTACGATATTGTTTTACACAGGCCAAATGTTTTAAAGTAAAATGAACACACAAGCAAGATCTTTTTCAAAATCATTACAATATTCAATATTGTTTGGCTTGCTAGAATGTGTTCGCTATCAGTTCTATTGAGTATCTGAGTATGAGTATCTTTCATAGCTTTTGTTGTTGTCTTGATATCAGGTTGACGTTATTATCTTTATCTTTTGAAGCTTGAACAACTGTTTCAATAGGCCTTCAGGCTGCTCTGACCAGTAGACTGATTCACTACTCCAAATACAATCTAAATCAATATCGCTTTTTACTTTTACACAACTTATTTTAGTGAATTTTTTTTAAACATTTTTTCAATTTTCGATTAGCAATATTAGCCTATTTATTTGTATGTGGTTTTTATAACTTCGTTTCTCAATATTTAGGGTTCCATTCCCTCTTATATGAGTTCACTTTTGTACATGCTTTAACTAGGAATGACTTGATCATCTAGCAATAATGCTAGATTACATAATAGCCCAATTCACAATCTTGTGCAAATGGTCTGGGATTTTTTCAATTGACAGTTTTGTAGCAAAACTACAGTAGTTTTGACAGTAGTTTGCTACAAAACTGTCAATTGCAAAAATCCCAGACCATTTGCACAAGATTGTGCATTGGGCTAATATTTAAAGAACACTGGAAAATACATGCAATTGAAACATCGTAGACAGAGAAAAAACTAAGAAAGAGCAAGGCCAGCAGTAATGCTTTAACATTTTGCCATATTCCCACATACAAGAAAACACAATTTGCGGTTGCATCTACGGCTGAACGGATTGCTTAAGCTTGACTCATAAAGAGAAGTACTGCTGTATGTGCGAACTTAGTTTTTCTGCATTTCAAAAGATATATATTGCTTTGAATGCATATGTCAACCTCAAGCAGACCGCGGCACACACAACTTGCAGGTGTCTCATGCGCAAATATTGACCACTAAAATTGCAAACAAAAACCAAAATTTTTAGTACTAACCAAACAAATAAATAAAAATATGCAGCGCTGTCGCTAACTTTCAGGCGCTCCTTGGTCATTGAAATTTATGCACTTTCACCCAAGCGGAATGCGGCATACGGCATGCTTCAGCGCTCCGCTGGCTCGTCGCTTCAAAAGATCGCAGGAACGCAGCAGATGAAGCGGCTGAATAGCTCAGCGAATGCGTTTCGTAACAGCTTGGCTTAGACACGCCCGCCATGCGTACGTTAAAAATGTCTATGTACATGCATGCCTGCTTCGGCGGCAGCGCGTCTGCGCGTACAGCTGTCAGTCATGGCGTCACTGCACATCAGCAGAAACATCAAAAACGCATTCTCATACGCTTAATTCAGAAAAAATGATTTTGAGAAGAAAAACGAGCTGCGGCCTAGCTGGTGGGAACGCGTGGATCTTTTGTTTCGAAATTTCAATTATTTGTATTATTCTGCGAGGAACCAACAAAAAACTTTCAATTCAATGTGAATGCCAACAGTAGTCGAGAGCGGGAGGCCTGCCGCTGGCAGCGCTGTCAGTGATAATCACATTAACGCCGCTGCCGCCTGCAGTTGCGTAGTCTAATTTTAGTGTTGGGAAATGCAGCGATCGCAAGAAAATTGCAGCTTTGGGCGCTCGTAGAGCAGAGATTCGATATGGCCATTATCTGAGACGGCGCAAGGCGCGGCTTGATTATTGTCCGGCGCGATGATAAAAATGCTGCAATTAGTCAAATCTTACAAGTTTTCATGCTGATTGATGAATGCGTCGCTGCCACTGCCATGTGCATAAATGATCAAATGATCAAATGGAGGGCCAAGCAAGCGTTGCTGTCTTAAGTCTTTTGTTTCGCTCTGCCAATGGCTTAAGATTTTTATAGTTTTCTTATGAAATTTCAATTTCTTGTTCAATATAAAAGATATTGTGCATTGCAACATAACAGGCGTGTGAGTGTGTGTTGTTGTAACGTTTTGACGCTCTTTTGGCGAGAAAGAGAGAGAAATTAAAATGATATCTCAAATTTTATGAACTCTAATTTAACTGCGGATTTCTGTGGTCACAAATCATAACTGCCTTAGTCTGTTTTGGAATTATTCAGGAGAGCAGTTTAAAGTTTCAAATCTTCACTGCAAAGCAGCTTAAGCTTTTAAGTTTTTGACTGCCACCCTGAAGTAGATACAAACATGCAAATTTTATAGCATATTAATTTGGACACGCTGAATACGATGTCATTAATAAATCAGTTTCGTATTAATTCGCCTTGGGTGGTTATGGTGTGTGACCACAGATATATTCATTGATTAAATAAATTTAAACAAAATTCGTTTAATGGCTTTTAGTATTATAGTAGCATGTATAAAAACACACTGAAATGCATTTCATTCAATCAATGTAGTTTCACATTGCCATAAACTTAATAAATAATTTGTATTATTTCAATTGATTTAAATTGAAATTCGTTATAAACTCGCTCCAATCAAATTTCGTGTAATACTACTCGTATTCAAAATGTACACCGCAATCAATTTCCGAATTATTTTTGGCATTTTTTGAAAACAGAAAAAATACCTGCTGCATATAACAAGTTAGCGCCCACAACCCATGGGAAAATCCAAATGCCAATGGTCACGAAGAAAGCCAGTTGCAAGTGGCTGTCACACACACACACACTGAAGAAGACAGCGCACGTTTTGAGTTGCAATTTTGGTGTGTGCGCAGGCGCGCAACCTGTCTGGAGCAGCGTGGTTCATGTTAACCACAAGCCGCCAAAAGCTGATAGCGTTCCAATGTGCCGTTGTTAGCAGGATGCCTGTTTGCAGCGAATCCGCCGCAAAGGTCAATGTGGTTGCATGATGCGAGGCTTCAAATCGTGTCTGCGACTTTTGCTGGGATTGTGCAACAGCGCCTGGAAAAACTGGTCGCTTATGCTCGCTGCTGATTAATGCAAAAAACTTATGCGCGAACAAACGTTTTGCAGAAAAAATTGTGTTTCTGAGTGGCCCAACAGCAACGACAATAATTCGTGAAGACGAGCTGCAGCCGCTTGAGCGCTTGTCTGCCTTCCTCCCTTGCCTAACTGAGTGTGACTTCAGGGCGCTGGCCAGCTTGCCTTGCCTACGTGGGCTGAGTAGCAACATGCTGTGTGTAGCGCTCGTCAGCTTCCCGCTGTAATCTTCACTTAACAGCTTTTGTTTATTTTATTTTTGCTTGTTGTTGTTGCCTTTACTTTAGCGATGTGCTGCCATTGTTTCATCTCTTGCAATGCCAACAAAAGTGAAATTGCAAATATTAGCAGCATACAAAAATGTTCGAATTACTAAAATAAAGCGCAAAAAATTGTATTACATCAAAGCAAAGAAAGAAAGAAAGAAGCAAGCAGAGTAGCGAGAGAAAGAAGCAAATAAACAATAGCCGAGAAATGCGAATTGCCGTAATCCATCATCGAAAGCGTGTCGGCTGCCAGTGCAGCTTCTTTTGCCAAATTAATAAATGTAGGTACATATTCACTTGAAATGAAATGAAATTAAATGAAATGAAATTTCGAAATTTATTGCAAAGTAATCGTCATCCACTTTTTTGAAGAGCAGCGTGAGGTGCAAAAATAGAGTAGTAATTATTATGATTACTCATTTCATTTTTTGACGCCAACAACTTTGAAGTTAGGCAGTAGTGCAAACGCTTCCAATGAAGTGAAAAGGTTGGTAGGTAGGAAGAGTAAGTAGTAGTAAAAATATACATACAAAATAGATAAATCGAATATTTTTAATGGATTTACGACCTTTCCTTGCAAGTCGAAGGCGTATGCAATAACTTTGAGACAGAGCAAGTTTCAATATTCGTAATTAATTTATATTACGAATAAAGTCAGATAATGTTAAAGACAAATTATACAAGACGAATATTCGGCTTGCGGGTGCTTAGTTGAATATTCGATTAAAAACGAGCAGAATTTTTTCTTTAAATTCATATATGTATATTCATAAATATAAAATTATATTTATATTCATTTCTTTCTATTTACATTATGATCCAATATGAAATGATGGCAAGAAAGTTGGAAAATTTAATATTGATACCTAATTTCCGATTGCCCAGTCAGACGCTATTTCAGTACTGTCAATTTTACTACTGAGAAAGTCTATAATTTGTTTTAGAAACTACAATTATGATTACGCAATTTGATTATTGAACGTCCAGATCTTGATTGTTATAAGCGTAGTTCTGCACTTAACATTGAGAACGAATTTTCAAATCTGAATTAAAATCATCAAAATGTGAGTATAAATTTTTCACTACGAAAAATTTCTTTTCGAAATTCAAAATAAATTTTACTATTACAGAAGACTTCTCTTCTACTTAATTCTACTTTTAAGAATTGAGCGCCATGCTTCGAATATGTATGTAAACGAAATGAGAAAGCTAGGCCTAAGCTTAAATGGGCTATTGCGCCAATCAATTAATTAATTAGTATGTATACGAAATTCAAACCGTCGTGTCAATTAGTACTAAGAAGTTTGAAATACTTTAACTTTGGCATGTTAAACAATTTATTGATGAAATACCTTTCGATGGCTCCGTCAAATAATACTCAAAGTGGACTTTAGTAGATTTTCAGTTTAAATAGCTGTTTTCCGATATGTAAAATTTATATTCGAATTAAGTATAATCGAAAATTCCAATTCGAAATTAATGTTCCTTTTATTCGGCATCTTCAACGCAACCTTCATGACCGCCCCAGCATGAGGTCATGTGAATAATTTTTATTTTGATCGAAGCAACTTTAATGCTTACCACTCCTAATGATGAAAAAAATTTATTAATTCCAACAAAGTCCTCAAGCACAATGGTGAAACCCAACATCAAACCGACCGCATTGCATGCAAAACCTTCACGAATCGCAGCCCCACTCCCTTCTCACAACTATTAAATAATCCTCTACAGCGAAGCGAATCTTCACTTCTAGAGGATGCAGACGGTGTTGTGGCACTTGTGGCAGCGGATTTTACCAGCTCATGACGACCTGTTCCACACGGCTTAATGGCATTTTAAACATTTTCATTGCCGTAATTGCAAATTGATAGCGCAAGTTCGCGCCGAAAACCTGAAATGCATGTGCAGAAGGCAGAGCAGCAGCAGAAGGAAGATGCACCGCTGAGGTTAAGTAACGTGATGCCTTGACAGGTTGGTGAAAGTTAGCTGAAATATAACTGAAACACGATAAGAAAGTTACCAATATTTAAAGTAAAATATAATGCACTTACATCATTAACATACCCAATTGGCATTTTCATTGAATATTTCAGGCTGATGCTCAGTTAAATTTTACGTGAAATCCCATACAAATTTAGGAATTCACAACGAATGAAATTGGCGTAGCAACTGCGCTAATATTTTCTATATATTATGCAATAAAGTATGAACTCTGTTTATTCACATGAAAAGCTCAAAAGAGCTAGCAATTGGCCTTTTCAAAATACTGCCATCGGTATACATTCCGCCACATATTTTCATACCAAAAAATTTTATGGATCACTTGAATTGATCATACTAAACACTTTTAACACTGTAGCACTTTTCGGCGATTTTTCTCCAAAATAAGCACACAGAATTTCAGGCTCAAAAAAGTGTTAAATATTTCCTGAGTTACTTACAAAAAAGCTTGATTTCGAACCTTCAGACATGGCTATATAATATTCCTCTATTAATAGTTTGTGCTTAATTTAGCACGAGAGCACATAAGTTAATTTAAAGTCTCGCATGCAGGCTGTTCCGCCAATTATTTATTCATATAAAAAATATGGTCAAAAGTACGAATTTTTTAGTTAACATATAAAATTACAAAAGAAAAACAATAAATTATTCATATTTTGGCAGCCACACTCTGGCGAAAGTTACAAAAATTACATATTTGTATTTGTATTTGTATTTATTGAGGACTTAAACATTAGTACAACAAGAAACAAGTTCTTTTACAGTACAACAGCAAAAATTTAGACACATATACATACATAAACATAACTAAAGAAATATCAGGCTTTTTAAGTCAATTTTTCATCCCTCTTAATAAAAGCAATTGTGATGGGAAATTTTTGTTAGCAAGTCCTTAGTATCTAGCTATAATTCCACTATCACAGCTGTTTTCTAAGCTAAGAATTGAAGCATATATAAAAAGTATCGTTCTATTCTGGGAAATAAGAATTGAAGTATATATATTTAAAACTTATTCCAGCTCACCAAGAAAAGTTAAGTAGTACACAGGTTAAGTGCTTCGACGGAGTAATGATGAGTGCCAAAAGCAGTGCCACCAAAAAGAAGTAACTTACGTCAGCCTTAAAAAAATGTGAAACACACACGACACACATGCAACCGACTGTGGTAGCCACACGTAGCTACCCAAATGCCACTTCAATTAGACCATCCCAAACCGTAAAAAAAGGAGCAACAAAACAAAACTGGCCAAAAGCACAAAATTCGCAGTGAGCTGTTGTGCTCGTGCGCTGCTGCCAATCACGCCAGAGGCAAGTTCATGCTGCCAAAAGTGGCTATCAGCGACGCACAACAACAACTTGGCCAATGATGCATGCATACGTGCGCGTTGCTGTTCGGCCGCTGGCAGTCGACATCATTGATGAAAGCTGCGGCAGCGCAGTCGTTGATCTGCCGGGGCGTCATGTCAAAAAGACGACACAACAGAAATCGCGGAAAAAACATGAAAATTACTTAAAATTTAATTCAGCATAAAAAACAGACAATACACGTTTTCAGTTTCATTTGCGCATGCGCAACAACTGCAAAAGCCGGTCTCTCTGCCGCCTCGCGCTCTCTGTCAACATTGTTGATAGACACTGCAAAAATGTTTAGCAACATTTCTCATAATTTCTTTGTTGTTGCGCTCTTGCAGCGTTCGTTTGATTTTCTTCCTTCTTGCTGTTGTTTTCGCAGGCCCCCCCATTGAACGCATCTTCGCTGCCAGCGGATTTATGAATTTCATTTGGGCTTTTCTTAGTCATTTTTCGGAGGGAACTTCAGGAAGACGCCATCGCGCGCTGTTTCAGTCTGCAGCGAGCATTCAAACCGTTTAGTCGTATTGATCGGCAGAAAAAAGTGACTGACTTGCATTAACAGTTTAACGAGTGAGTTGCAAGTGGGCTTAGTGCTAGGTTCCAAGAGGGCGTGACTGGCTTCGAAGCTATATAAAATATTAAAATAGGCTACAAATTTGAAACTTATTAAACAAAAATTAACACATGACATTGCAAGAGCAACCAAACCCAAGTGAAGTGCCAAAAGCCCTAAGCAATAATTGTAACCCAAAATTGCATTCGATTCAATTCATAAATAAATTTGTTAAAAAATTATAAATGTTCAGAGTGACTTAAATTCTGATTTAAATTTTTTTCTGCAATTTTTCCGCAAACAGGATTTAAACTGATTTCACATAAGGATTTAGTGAAGATACGTCAATTTGCTGTGCTATCAATCAATATTTGGATTATTTGTCAAAATGCATTGGGTAAGTTAAAAGTATAAAAACATTATTTTGATATTTTTTTCAAAAACGCATAAAATGCAGAAATAAATTCGAAATTGCTGCAAACTACTTATAAAAAGTTTCTGTGCTATGACTTTTAATAAACTATTGTTAAAGAGAGCTTTCGAACTCAAAGACGAAAGTTATGTCTTTAGTATAAAACTTTGATGTTTTTCCAAAACATTTTATATTGATTGCTGTTTTTGTTTTCATTCGAAATTACTTTCACACCAAAATTGCATTGAAATTCAGGCTGTAAATAAAAGTAAATACGAAATAAAGCCATAATACCATTTGTTTTGAAAATATATAACCGACTTTTCTGTCAATTATTTTCTTATCGAAATGTTCGCAAGAGAAAACTACAGAGTTGGAGCCTACTTGAATAGGCTATTTTCGATTCGCCCAAGCCTTAATCCGCCTTTTGGTCGAAGCCGAAAGTTTGCTAAAGGCTTAATTCTGGGCCGAGAGTAACCGCAAACTGAATCTTACATAGCTCTTAGTACTATATTTCATCCTTGCGTCTTGTTTAACATTTGGGTGTCCAGCAACATAGTAACCCTATTTTACGAATCACAAATGCCACAATTCTATACTTTATATTATTATTGTAATGCCAGAGTATTGCAGTGAGTATGCAGAGTATATAACAAATTTCTTTCTTTTTACAATGAATTTTACTGTAATATTTTCAAACCTGCATTGGCAATAGAGTAGTGTTGGACATGTTTTACATATTGGATGAATGATTCTCTATACCAAAGAAAAATCATATTTAATTTAATGAATTTCTTTGGGAAATCTGTTCGCAATGAAATCCTGAGAAAAAAAATTATAATCACTTCAATTTTTCAATCCTCTTGAAAAACTTTAATAGTTTTTTGTTCTTTAATTTTTAAAAGGAAATGATTGCTAGACTATGTTATGTACTTTCTTGACTAGAATATCATTGATGCAATTATTTCACTTCTCTTCATAAAAATAAACCAGCTTCATTTGAACTATCTTATTATTTTTGTTAATTCATTCAATCACACTTTAGTATATAATATGTAGTAGTATATAGTATATAATTTTGATAATCTATATTTCACTGCAGTACAAATACTAGTATAAGCAAACTAAACCTACATCCGCAATTTATTCACTTGAATGTGATGCAATGTACAAACCTTTAAATTATTATAACAAACTCTGGCAATTTCACGCTTCCTAATCAAATGCAAAATACACATGCACAAACCCGTCACTGCCAGCCTCCAATGTCAGCACACACAACGAGCCATCCAACACTTTCTCACTTTGCCAAAAATCTACAATTCAAATACAACACGGCAATAGATTACCAATTTCGAAAGCCAATTTACAGCTGTGAAGGAAATCATTTCGCTGCGGCTACAAATGAAGCTATTTTGTACAAATATTGATTTGATTAAGATCGAAGCCGAGCATCTTCAGCTGCGAGTATCTCTGTTCGTGAAAGTAGTGCCTTCAATTGTGAATGAGTGTGTGTTTGTTTACATTTACTCGTAAACTGCCTTTCAGCGTTATTTATAATTTTGTGGTTTTATTTTAATGATGAATGCAATTGCAGAAGATTGATGATGTGCCAGCCACATGCGGAAAGTACACAACGTGTGGCATATGACTGCAATAAATTGTTGAACAGCAACAACAATAACAATAACAATAACAGCAATCACTACAAGACCAATAACAATGCAATAACAACAAAAGCAAAAAGCGGAAACATTAAAGTGGAGTACTTCACTGGAGCAGCACTGTCAGTCAATGTTGTTTGTATTCGGGGCATGAAATGTGTGGCTGGTTTTCCGTTTTGCCCTTCAAAAATTAGTACCAAGGACTGGCTTTTTGATAAATCGTATATTGAAGAAATGCCTCAAACATTGTGACCTTCAACATATCGTTAAGAATTGATGAAGCATCATAACGTTTTCACTAATAACGCTCCAAAATTAATGGTGTACCTACGAGGCTAAACGATTCTTGGTATTTTGCTGAAGCTTTACGATGATAGGAAGCTGCTAAAAAATCTTTTGAGTTGAACATAGTTTCCGCTAATACGACGGAGGGAGTCGATTTGATCTTTGTCGATGCTGTCCATGTTGAGATGCTCTATGGAAATTGTTTTCCAAACATAAAACAAAGTGAAAGTTCGTTAAATCATATTAAGAATTGATACAAATAAAATATAAGACAAGCTAGAATATAGTCTAATCTAGTCTAGTCTTTAGTCTAGTTAGTAAGTAGTTGGATAGGTGGGTTGAAAATGTAATTAAATCCACTCATCACTTCATATATTCCAAATCATCGAAATGTGTGACGGAATTCTTAGGGATATTTTTTCAATGACTTCGATCAAAATGTGGCAACCTGATAGTGTAAAATCAAGACTTTCATGCTTTATGATATATGATCTTATAATATTCGTTAATGTTATGTGCGCTAGCAATAATCTATGTCTAAGCTGTAACAGAGCTTTCTGTTAGCTGTTTCCATATTACGAATAGTCTTTAGTAACCGCACGGAAATTCAACGAAATACCTTAAAAGTTTTGAGTTTAAAATCACGGTATATAACATTTCTCGTAGGCACACCACTTAGAAAATTATTTCAAAAGCCTTGGACTTTTTACTTACTTAACGAGTATGGCCACTACAGCCTCTGGTAGTTTTCGAAGCTACGCCTGAGAAATCTACAGACGCCTTTGCTATTCCTCAGTCGCTGCTACTCAACTTTGATAGGACTACTTCCACTTACACTCTTCTTCCTACACAGCAGGTTCAGCCTGCCTTGCATACGATAGTCATGGATCTCGCGAAATATTTGTCACTCGCACACTCCAATGGCAGCTTCGTTGCCTTTAAGAGCACTGCCCAATATTGACAGCAAACAGTTTCACGACATGGAAAATACATATTTGCAAAATCATTTCGCACAGTGATCTCTTCTTTTTCTGCACAAGTGACTTCAGAGGACGACAACGAAAGAGACCAGAGGCAAGAGACCAAGAGAATGTCGGCATTGAATTTCAAGCATGGCCGCCATTTTAGCGATAAAGCAAATTCACGCGTTTACGTAATTTTATTTACGCAATGTCGCCGTTGGAAGTGAGTGACAGGATTTGGCACGTATTTCGCAATATTTCGACTGCGCCTGCTTATGCAATCTGCTGTAACCTGCTGCATGACAAAAGTACGCCGCGACGACAATTTGCACTTTCGTAAATTTCACTGCAGTGGCCACATCGAAAGACAACAACAAACAAGCCGCCATTGCTCGTGCCATCGTCAGTGCTGTCACGGAAGGATATGACAGTTAATTAATTTTTTCTTCATTGGACTTTACAAAAAAGTAACACGAATTGTTAAATTATTTATGCAAGCTTTTCAAGTAAAATTTCACTGCTCATATTTAGACAAAAAAAGCGGAAAGTCTTGAGTAATACAGCTCGCACGATGCCAATGGTAATGAACTGAGCAACTAAAAATGAGCAGCTGCTCATCTCGCAGAGGCGCACATCTGCGCCATTGTTTATATGCCACTTGCCACTTGCGCCCTGCGACTGCGCATTCGAATGTACTTAAGCTTACTTCATTTTTTCTAAAAATGTTTTCAATTATTTGTTATTTTTTGCCTTTGTTGCTTTTTCCGACGGCAATTATGATTTACATAATTAAATTTAATATTTTACAAATGCAACTCGAAGGGCGTCACACTGTACACATTAAGTGGCGCTTTGAGTACGCGCGCGCAGGCGTGCGGCAGCTCACACACACACACTGGCACACTCTTATCGAGAGTGACTGCCTTTTGGGGTCAATTGTAGCTTCAGCTCTGCTTTGTTTACTTTTTCTGTGCATTTTTCATTTTATAATTCTTTCGCATTTTGCCTTTTTTTCAAGTTTTTTTACTGTTGTTGTTGCACTGCAAACATAAACAAATAAACAGAAAATGAGAAGCAAACAAAATGCTTGCTTGCTGAGCAACAATTGCCATTTAATATGACCACAAAAAATTATCTTCCATTAAATTTTAGTTAATAAAATCAAGTGGCCTTCCGCCTCGAATTTAGTTGTTCTGCGCGAAGTCTGTCGACCTCTCCGCCTTTGGTTGTAGCGTCTGTGGCACCAACAGTGTTGGTTCCTCCTCACTCTGCTTCTTCCAGGTCGCTTTTATGACTGTGCGAAGCGTGTGCTTCGATGTTTATCTGGAAAATTGCCTGAAATTGTTGAATTGTCAAAACAATCGCACAACTCACACAAACACACACACAGCAGCAGCAGTGTTGCCACTTGCCACATAATGGGTTTTTTTTTTAATTTCTTAGTGGCTCGCATCATAAATTCAAACTTAACTCGAGCACTCATGCACACGCATAAGCAAGCACTTTAAAGTCAAAATATGAATTTTCCGGCTGTTTTATTTGCGCACGAATTTCACGTTTGCTGTCTGCCGTGATAGGCGCCAAATGTGGCAAGAGCCTTTGCCTCCGATTTCGAATATTCAATTTCCATTTTGCTGCTTGTTGCGCATATTTCTGCAGTGCAGATGTTCGTGTGTTCGTGTCTTAAGTCTTTCGTTTCACTTGTTGTTCCTTGCTTGTGTTGCTGTCGTGGGAAGCGTATCTTTAAGGAATTGTTGTTTTAACAGAAAAAACAATATCTACGCAATACAAATAAATACCTATATGTCTCTTAAAGCCACATGAGAAGCCTCTTCGAATAATATAGATAATTTTTAGAATAATCAAATGCATTTTATACAGCCCATTAATGCATACACTTTTTCGTTAGTCTGAGAATATAGTCAACTCTATCTGTATATATTTCTCGCATACATAATTTGCAATTCAGAAATCCAACCTAAGCTGAAACACTGCAATAAGTAGCTATAACATTAACTTAAGCAAGTCTTGTTTAAAGCGCGCCCCAAATTATTTGCGACTCAATTATAAATGCACGAATAGAAGTATAAATTGTTAGTGTGTCACTAGAAGACCTTAGTTTTTATTAATTAAAGATAAACACAGATTATCTTTGAACTTCAAATCGTTCAACCATTCGTACAACCATACGCATTTTCATTGAACAAAATTATCACTAATTGAATTATGAAAGCTTTATTAATATAATTTCCTTACTGCAGGTGGTGCCCTTCAGCGCATCGGAAGATCAGCTAGTGGAACTAACAAAACTTTAAAAAATAAGCAAATTGTCACGATCAACCACTTCATGAATCTTTTAAATATGTTAAATCTTTTAGCAAGCCCAAAACAGAATTGAATGAGCTAAGCTGCAGCGCTAAATGGAAATTGCTAACATTTATCATTGTGTGCATTTTGCGGTTGGAAAAATCGAATAAATGTAACTAAATATTTTAGAATCTAAATAAATCGACTAATATGCAGCCATTAAACTCGATTATCGCATGTGAGTAGCTTTAAAGCTCAAGGCCCTGGTTACCAAAGAGTATTCAAACATACTTTCTAAATGCAAAATAAAATATTTTGACGACAGCTAATTTTAAAAGTTTAGCACTTTTACACCCCATATAATGACTTAGACTAGATTATATTTGAAATAAGCTCTAGTCATATATCCTCCGAGGCTTGAAAGGCCTTTGTGCCAGTTCTTCATCTATTTACAGGTCCATAGCTTCAAGAGGTATGAAGCAATTTCCTTTGGGAATCTTTTCACAATATTCTGCGGATGTAGCTAGTATATAGAGGCTACTGAGGGAATCATTTTCTTTCGTCAGATATTCTTACTGTAATGCATGCTCGAAAATTCATTATTTTATCCTTTTTCCTTGATGTTCCATCTTCTTTGTATTCTGTATATTTTTACTTTCATGTACAAATTTTCGACTTTCTTCTCAATTTACGCATATTCTAAACTTGTACTTAACTAAATTTAACAAGTCTTATGATGGCCTCTTGTACCAACCGATTAGGTAGCTATATCGAATAACGTATCTTATTGATTACTAAAAAATTTTGGAAATACCGACAAATTGTTTGTTTTGATGATACTCACAAGGGAAAAGAAACAAGAACTATTAATGTTGAAGCTGCAGGAGCATCCAGCCGCAGTCATGACTACTAAAGAGTATATTAACAACTGAAAAGGGCGTGAGCTGCTTGCATCTGAGCTTGCATGATTTATCGCCGCCATTTGGTACAACAAGTAAACGTCACGAACAACCAAAAGCCAACGACCAAAAAAGCCCGGAAAATTATGAGCCGCAACAAAGAAGAAACTGCCGAAGCACGCCAACGGCAAGTGGCACGTAACGAATGAGGCATTACTTTATCGGCCAAAATAATAGCAGCAACAACAAACAAAAACCCAAATATATGCCACAATGGAGGCAATAATAATAAGAGAGATTTACATAATGCGCTGCACAGCACACAAAAACAGGCAAATGCGAAGGGGGTGTAGCAAATAGAGAAGAAGCAGCATGAGAGGCTGCCCAAGTTGTATAAATGCCGCCGCTGTTGCAGATGCCGAAGATGCTGCCGCACCGATAAAAGTGAAACTGCAGTGCAAAACCAATGCCATTGACATTGCAAGCGGCAACAACAACAGTTGCTTGATAACAATGCCCACAGCCGCACAGCAATGTGCACACAAACACAAACGCCAAAGTGTAATTTCGGGCATAAGTAAAAAAAATGTCAAACAAAGTTGTATTTTTATGAAATTCTTCAACGAAATTTTTATTACGTTGTGGCAAAAAAAAGCAATTATGAAATGCCGCTGTTGAATTAAATGTCATGCCCATGTACATGTCCATGGCCTGTGGTGATTGTGTGTATGTATGCAATTTTTTGTAATTTTAGAAACTTGAATTTTTTTGTAAATAGACGCGGTCAACGTTCGTTGAATGGAAACCATCCTAGATTGCAAGCTTGCAGACAGCGGGGCGCGTCTGCGCAATTTGCCGTTGTTGCAGCTGCAATCAAAGTGGTTTGCTGTTGTTGCTTTTGCTCTTGGCAATAAGCAAATAGAAACCTGTTGGCAATGTCAGCAAAGTTAATTGCAGAATAAACCAAAACTTATGTAAATTTCTTCAGTGATGAATAACAAACTAATGGCGCAAGACTTGGAACGGCTCAGTAGACTAGGGACTACTTATGGTTTATTTTGAGGGACTTATATGCAATGGCCTCTATCTATTTACAATTTTTACGAGAAATTGTCTTTCTGATAGACCCTACATTGACGTTACTATCATCTGTAATACAAATGTCGTAGAAGAAAACCACTTCTTAAGTCTGCCAATAAATATTCAGTTACTTCGATTGCTTAATACTTGTAGGAAAGCTACTGGTTTCTTCGCACTATTAAGAAATTGTGATTTTACTGATATAAGATATTGAATATAATCCTTCAATAAGCTTTTTCAAATTGAAAGCCGTCCTTTGCATTTAGTCGGCGCTATAAAAGTGATATTGTATGAAAAAAGGTTTAACTCATTTCCTGGAATACTAAGCCTTTAGACATCATATAAGAAGTCATCAACTTGATTCTCCAACCCGAATAAATTTTACATAAAACTCAATTTCGAGTACGAGTACGAGTTTAAGCCTAGTTAAATGGCAATTTACTTAAACTTCGTATAGATATAAAAATCGGTCGCGGTGGCTGGGAGGCTGAATTTCTCCTACCAACCATAATATACTTGCTCTAGGTTTGAATTGAAATTAATCAAGAAAAACTCATTTAATTTTCATTATAAGTATGTAAAATACACATTTGACACGAACTATAAAAAAGTTCGCATATAAAATATATTTATTTTGAAATCAATATTTTTGGCATCTAAATGAATAATATGAGACTCATATTTAGAAGTCTACTGATTTTTGGCATACTTCTTCAGCTGTTATACTCTTAGTACATGCTTTTTATATTTCTTTGAGTTTATGAAATGCACGTTTTAAAAAATTGCTCAATATACCAAGTCGCACAATTTTTTTCTTGAATTTCAAGTGTGCTCATAATATTAGTAAATAAAAGAAATCATTTGATTCAAACATTTTAAATAAAATCATATTTATAGCTTAAGCATGATAACCCGATAATGTCGTAGATTAAATGTAGGAGTACAAAAGCATACTACAAAGTATTGTGCCAGCTTATGAAATTGTAGTCCAATATCCCCCTAAAATACACTATCCTTAAATCCAATTCGATATGAAACTTAAACTCACCTTCAACTATAAAAAATTAGCCTAATACTACCTAATTAATTAAAGCCATTAAACATCTGCCACGGAAAGAATTTTCCTTCCGCTGTAAAATACTCCAAATTATTATTCCGAAACTTAATCTCTTTATTCATTGAATTCAAATAAAGTCAAATCAACTCAAATCAAATGAAATCAAATTGATGCGCACAATGAATTAATTAAAAAAGCCTCTTAATTATGCAGTATTTAAATATAAATGCAAATGCAAGTCTGTATCTCTTTGCAAAATTTCCAATAAAAACGGATAAACGCTATATAAATACTGAATAGACGCATGAATACATCACGACGTTGAACTCAATTCATGAATGACGAAGCAGATTGACGAGGAGAGAAAACTGACAAGCGCCGAACAACCAGCTTCATCACAGCCAATTAAAAGGCCATAAATAGTGGCAATCGCAAAAGGGCAGGCAAATTATAGCGAAAATGTTAATCAAGTTGATTAAGCAACAAACATGCCACCAGCATTTATTGTACGTATATGCATGAGTGTGTGAGTGTGCCAAGTGTTGATGTGAGGTGATGCCAGGTGATAAGGCTATCAAGCGTCAGATGCCTCGCATGCCACAGCAAGATGCCAATCAAGCGAAATAAATGGCAGCAGCGCCTAATGTCAAAATGCAAGCAATCAAAGCCCATTCAAATTTCAGTTTAAATTAAGCAGAAATCCTAAAACGATATCGACAATGAAGTTAAAGTTGAAAATAAAAACGAAAACGCACTGAGAAATGCGAAATCAGATGCAAATTAATGCGCTGGCCGCACAGATTAACGAGGACGCATCAATAAACGCTGGGCAACAACAATGTGAATGACAGCAATGAAATGTAAAAAGGTGTTGGCAACTTGGAACCAAAGGGTAGCATCAACAGGCCTATAGACATCAACAGCGCTGCCACCTTTCAAGGCTTTTGATTTCTTATCTCAATGTATGGAAGAAAATGAGTCGAAGAATATAATCGATTCAAGACATTCTATGAAAATCGGGCAAAATGATCAAAGAGCAACAAATTGCCAAAGTTTTCAAATTTGCTGTTGATAATATTTATAGGCATATTTCGAGCAAGCAATGCTCTGTCTCCTTTTGATTAATCACTTTTCATTACAATTGTTCACATAAGCAAGTTCGCTAGACATTATTTTTCAGAAATATTTTTAAGTTCATTGTACATGTTCTCAGAGAAGTTCCTATATACTAGATAAAGAGATACTGATAGGACATCTTTGACAAATATTTTCATCCCAAAGGGGCAAACAGTATTTATTTCAAAAAAGCCATAACTAACTAGAAAATCTTCAAAAGAAATGTTTGCCATCAAAAAATAGTTGGGATCTTTTATTTCCGGAAATATATAAGGTTGCCTCATTTTATATTGTCTTATCTCAATATAGAGCCAAAATTTATAATTTCCTCAAGTTATACACATATTTATTTTAAGAACCTCTTTGAAATCGAGTTGCCAAGCACAATTTGTAGCTTATGTCATACTTTGAGAGCCTTTAATACTTTTCAACAATTTAGCCAGGCAGAGAGCGAAAAATGAATGAATCAAAAGTAGGTTTTTCTTTTAATGCTGAGCTGGCAGCGCTAGGTGGACGGGACGTCGGCCCAGACAAGCCCAGCAGAAACGAGCTATGAATTACAACTACAAAATCGGTGCTTGTTAAAATGTTATAAAGTGTGAAATTATGTTAATTCTCTGTGCCTATTTCGTTCGCCTGTTTTGGGCAGTTATGCTGAAATGGCCGGGCAAGCAGACAGCGGGGCACGTCCGCCTTAGCGCCTCTCCGGCAGACAGACAATTGTGTCGCATCTCGTTGTTGATGGATGCGTTCGCACGAACGAGTAGCCAACAGTTTAGAGCAATGAAGCCATAAAACATTTACGCCTTGTCCAAATTTCGAATTGGCCAACACTTAACCCCTCGAAAAGGGAACAGTTGGCGGCGTAACAGTTTTCGTTATCAACATGTCGCGCTCGTGTCGCTGGCAGTAATTTCAGGCAGGCGCTTTGTTGTCGGTCCTATGTTTTTTGTCGTGTGCTATATAATTTTATGAATGCCTTTTTGTCATAAATTTTCATGCGTTTTATGTAGCATATTCGACAAAGTTTTGACAACTTCAATTAATTATACGCAGTGTGAATTAAGCTTACTTAATCTTTATTGTGCACTAAAAACGTGTCATGGCATTCAACATGTCAACTTTGACAGTGAAATATATAAATTTATTTGACATTGTCCGGGAAATCGTGCTGGTGAAGTAGGTAGATTGCATCGGAAGGTAAACATCGATTGCATGTCATGTTTTATGGCTAATGCATTGCATAATTTATACTGTTAAATTCAACTAAAGATATTTGGTAAAATAGTTTCGAATGTGATACCGTATAAAGATGATAAATATTGGTTTTCCATACCCACTATGATTGATTTATTCAAGGTACATATGGAAAGAGTTGAGAAATATAGTCTATTTATGTCATTCGTTTTCACTAAGTTAGCATTTACATATCTTATTGAACAGCAGGAATCGCCATAATAAAATACAGTAGTCTTCTACTTAAACCATTCTTATTTGATAAAATCTTGAAAGATCACTTTAATTGTCATCCCTTTTATTTTATTCCCACAGTACGAATCGATTTATACAGATCCGTATACATAAATAACTCATAGAAATATCCAGATGAACCGAAAAGTGGCAAGTCGGTCTTAGAAACCCAAAGTAAAAGGTTTTGTTTAATTTAAAAAATAATTTTCCAAGCCAAAAAACGAAAGAATGTATCGAATTGTTTTGCTTCACTTTCAGCTGTGCAGATTATAATGTGCCATTCAATTTTAATTGCTTCAGGAATCTCAGCTAATAATATACTCCTAGCTTTTTTTCTCAGCTGCTCAGAGGCATCCTAGATATGTTGCATGCTTTAAGCATTAAGCTAACAGATGAATTGACGTTTCGTCTGTTTATTTGCAAAACCTGCCTCACTCTTTTTGTTCTTCTCATGTGCCCTATGTCTAGTCTGTACACATACTGTGTTCCTGCCCCGCCATCGCTAGAACTCGGCTGACTGGTTTAGGAGCGCCTGTCTTTTCAGGGCTCGAACAGATCTGGATACTAGGTATCAAGGCTCTTTGGAAATTTGTGAAACACACCCAAATTCTAGCAGATCATTACTTTGACCATTCCTAAACGGAACTCTAACTAGTATCGCTCAGAACCTAACAGGGCCTATGCGTGGCTTCTTTAGACAACCAGCTTAACCTAACCTAACCTATGTATGTCTAGTCTGTTAGGAACCTTCTGATGAATTTTTTCCCATTTCCATGTTTTATCTTTTTACCTAATCAAAATCAAATCATAAGCTCTGTGATGTTTATGTAATCTATAACAAACTTTAGGCCTTTACCAGTTAGCTCTACAATTAATAAAAAAACTTAATATTGTATTTCCACCAATTTTAGAGCTCAAATGCCATAAAACGCATATCGCTATTTATGATTTAATACTATCCCATGTCCCGTCCAGCTAGACACTTCAATCGAGATTATCTACACTTTCTCCCTGCCACAAATCTCTTCAAATGTGCCGAAGTGTGCGCCGAAAAATTTCAAGCATGCGGCAATTAATTTACACTCATTGGCCAATTGGCGTCGGCTGATGAGCTGGCCACAATCGCCGAATTGCACGACACATACTCGTAACAATCGGGAAACGGCAATTATCGCCGCACAAATTAACCAAGCAGCGACGAACTCAGCTACGCATTTTCCGCGTCTGCGTCTGCGTCCGCTTCTCTGAGGCGCGTTGCTTGCAACATGCACGCCGTGAAGCTGCTGGGCAACAGCAGAGCACCAACAACAAGTAAAACAAAAAGGCACAGCAGATAAAGCGGCAGCATATAATGGGCGGCAGCGGCAACAACTATGACGCAATTAAAAACCAAATGGGGTGACCATATCGTCCGTCCGTCCGTCCGATCCGTCTGCCCAGCGCGCCGTCCAAATCCAAGTGGGCCTCCTCCTACTTTGCACTCAAATCTTGTCTCCCTTTTCGCACTGCGAATTGCGAATCGCGAAGCTGCCGCCGTTGCAGAGATGAGTTGCACATTTTATGGATTTTATGGCGGCACTGTGCAATGTTGCACAGTAGCTACAGCAACAACAACAACAACAACAGCAGCAGCAAAACAATAATGCAAGTCGGAAAATTCAGAAAAATGCGGATTTGCAATTTTTATTTGTCTACACATACTCGCACACTCTTTTAAAATATGCATATGCATATGATGTGTATCTGTGTGATGAGTGTGTGTGTAAATAATGCCGCTGTGTGTGTGTGTGTGTGTGCGAGCTGCCACGAATTTATGATGTTTTTGCCAGTTATGATTTTATGCCCGATGCAGGCTTGTGCAACTTTATGCAAATGCACGATTCGCAATGTCCGGCGGCCACTTTTATGGAGAAAATGCATCAAGTGTGAAATTGAAATGAGGGTGTGTGTGTGTGTTTTTTCGTTTCGATGCTCAGGAAGTTGGAAATCTTTAAAGATGCTGTTAGTCAATACTTTTCAGTATGCATGATTCATATTTCTCCTTCTATGAGCCTACGTACTAAACCCAGCTTCCTGATGGACTCACTCCTGCTTTAACCATGCGGTACCACCAATCAAGACATTCCATCGCAGGATAACCCTTTTGTAGAGTTCTTTCTATTCATGATGTATGCAGTAGCTGTCATTCTGTGAGCTTTTAGGCATTTTGAACCGACCTGAATGGAGGAGGTCTGGCGGAGGTTCTACGGCTCATAGCCGTTGGCACAAGTGAGGGTCACTTCATAAGGGTGTTTGTGTGTGTTTTCGAAGGATTTTTTCTGCGTATAATTGCTTGCTTATATTTTAACTAAACTCCCAGCTCGCACAATGAAATATTTTTTCTTGAAAGTCAAGCTGGTTGGCAAAAGAGAAATGTCGAAGGAAGACAAGTATAAACGTTCACGCACAGCAACATAATCGTTTGTACTTTTGGCTCTTTTTCTTTTGATTTTTGCAATAACAGCAACAATAACAAACACAATGCCAATCAAAACGAAATGGTCAAACAATGGTCTGGGGATAAAATACCCAATGAAGAAAAGAGCCTCGTATACGGCCTCAAAACTGTTGAAGAGCCCCAAAAACTAATTCTAGAATACCTTTTTGCGTACATGCATATGTAGTAAATATATCAAATTTGTCTTTAAAATATCTATAATTTTTTCTTAAAGAGAAAAGACGTCGTTTTAGGAAAGACTACACCTTTACGCATCATTTTGCAACTGTCAGTGACTTTCTTTGTCTTTCTGCACATAAATATTAATTTTGTTGTGTATATAAATTCCAAAAAAATTGCACAAATATATTTTTTGTCAACAACTGAAGCTCGAAGTCAAACAAAGTGAAAACCCAGTGCGAATAAATAAAAAGCTGCAAAGGCAAAACTAAAAACAACAACGAAAGCAAACAGAAAGACGAGTCAAATCTACACAAAAATCTTTATTAATTATTGCCACGAGGAAAACAACCGCCAGCCCTTGCGGCACGCAGTTCACACCCAGCCTGGCAAGTGCCTCGAGCTGACGGTTTCATTTCCGCAATAATTCTCGCATGCAAGCTGCTCAAAAAAAAATTAAATAACACGCATGCAACATGTGGCAAAACTAATGAAGACAAGACACTGCCTCCAAGCTGGATGAATCAATTTTGGTGTATATGTAAATATGTGCGTGTGTGTGTGCGTTGTTTGGAACCTATGTATGTAGATAAGCAAAATATTGAAGAAGAGTTTTCAATAGCGATTTTATGGCCATTGGCCATAAACAACTTGATTGGCGCTAATACGCTGGCTGCCTAATTTTACGTGGAAGTTTTGCGTGTGTGTGAGTACGAGCATTATTGCCACATATTGTTGTTGTATGTATATGTGCAGTTTGTTCAAGCGTCTATCATATGGATTTTTCGGCATTATATCAGCAATTGCCATCGCCTTAACCGCGAAACTGGCTTTTGCCAACATTTCGAACAGTCATGTTGTTGTACATCTCATCGAATGTTGTTGTCGTTGGTTTTTTTGACTGCACTTTCCATCAAGTGTTCGTCCCTCCATTCGTCAAAGAGCAACTAATGGAAATTGTGCAGTAATTATTTACTTGAACCTGACTTTCCCATGCAGAATTTGAACTTTTGTAAAGCTATTCAATCGGTCTTTGGCACTTGTATTTTTACAAAATCAGTTTTCATTGCCAATTGGCAGAAAGTTAAATTGAAAAGGGGAATGAAGACGGCACGGGAGGCCATGACTCCCATAAGCGCATCAAGTCAAATTTTAGGCGCTGGCAATACTTGACATTTCCAACTGGAGAGGGCGTGCAATGAGCAGAGGCGCTGCAATAGAAGCGAAACCCGCTGACGGATAGTTATGGCCATTCGCCTAAATAAGCATGTAAGAGTACCGAAGAGCAGAGGCTCCAGCTCAAATTTCCAACATCTTCTGAATTCAAATTTACAGTTTATTTTTTTCTTTTATTATTATTACTACGCTCTTTCTATTTTCAATTGAATTAAAATTTGCTGCTTTCTTGTTTGTATATACAATTTTTATCGAATCGATCAATCCGAATAAAAATTTTTTAAGGCGAGTTTTGTTATTCTAATAATAATTTATAAAATTATGATCAACATGAGATAATTAAATATGGATACCCAATAGCTAAATTTTATATAGTAGTATGTTCAATCATTTAAAATTGCTTAGAGTTTCTTTCACTCAGCTTGCATACGTCATCATAATGGCATAATAGCAGCTCAGCAACTCTGGGAAAATATGAGACATATCGACACTTTATGCAATTACGGTAAAATATAAAGGCTTCAATAACAGTACAGCATTCCCATTCGTGGCTGAACTCTGAACTCAAAAATTGAAAAGTTACTTAATTAGAGAAATACAAACCCGAAGCCGCCAACAAAACAGGCCACATTTTCTAATAGTCAACACCTACAATGAGCTGGAATTCCACACTGAAATCAGAAACACCGCCAAAAAAAAGAGCAAATTTAAGCACGTTTACGGCTAACAAGAGCGTCGTGCGATTTGCGCGAGTAATTCGAAAATTTGGCCAAACGAAACAAAGGCGCATTCAGCGAGAGGGCAACAACGTGACTGCCGTTTGGCCTCGCTCCAGCTGACGGCCTGGCGTTTATGTGTGGCAGGCAGCAGGCGGCAGGCGCAGCAGGTGGCTGGATGCAATAATTACGCTAATTTCATACGCGCATGCGCGGCGCACAGCGGCTCTGCGGTAATACCTGCCGACCCAAAAAGCAGGCGTCATGCTGTAATTCCACACGTTTCTCGGTGACTGGCATTTTTTTTTGGTGTTGTACTAATTTCTAGATTTGATTTTGCCAAAAATTAAATGAAACAAAATGATTTTCATTATAACTGCACACCCGCAAAAATTGCTCTGAAATTTGCGCGGCATGTTGCCAAGAAAATAGAGTCAGCTAATTGCACCAAGCGCGGCGTTCAGATTCACACGCGCCGCTTTTGCCAAACAATGAAAGATATGGGCTCTCATACAGTGGCATCGATTGTGGGCTTCTTCTCAATGCCATAAATCAAGAAGTATTTAGACATTGTCAATAAATGTAGGTGTTAAGAGAGCCATGTGACAGATGCTGGTGATGAAATTCAATATCTTTTGTATTCAAATACGAAATTGGCGTCTTGACTTATTAGCACAAAGCTTTGTGCCACCATAACACGTATTAAGGGTGCGCCCGCTGTGCCATTCATCTGCATACTATTAATGTATTCGAACGTATATATATCTGTGTCAATTTGGTTGCGTATTTTAGTCAAATACTAAACAGGGAAAATGTGGTTTTATTTTAAATCTATGATTTTGAATTTAACTCTAGCAGAGTAATCAAATTTTTGCTGATAATCTTACAAGAGCGTTGACATAAGTTGCTTGTAACAGTAATATAAAATCATATTTCTTAGCTTAAGTCTGTAACTAGCTTCAATATTCATAAAAAATTCACCGCTTATCAAATTTCTTTGAAAAGCTTAAACAAGAAGATGTGCCTTTGTAAACCTTGCCAGCTCTTGACCACTGGGAGTATCGGTTAGGTTACACTGGTAAGCGATAGGCCACGCACAGTCTCTTCTCGGTCCTTGGCGATAACAGCTGTTGATCCGTTTATGTGTCTAGGAAGAGTGATTTGTTAGAATACGAGAGTTACTAGCGAACTGAGGTTGACAGTTCACTATCAGCTTTGAGGCATCCTGCAGCCATGTGAGCCATAAGGCTTCCAAGTAGCGCTGTATGTATGTACATATGTAAACCTGCTCGAATAGACGGTCTTTTTTTAAGTAGTTTTAAAGAAGAATATATACATTATCAATATGTCTAGCGTGTATTTTTATTAAATTAACAATCTTCGAAAATAAAACATTTTTTTATTTGTTTAGTCTAGAAATTCTAACAAACAGTTTACATTCACAAGACTATTTTTTTTTAAAAACGCAAAAGTTGTTCGTCGAATCAAAAAATTTTGCCATACAGAAGTTAAGAGAAAATTTACATATTTGTAAAAATTGCTTTTGCTTTAAAAATGTAATTATTTCTGCAGAATCGAAATTTTTAAAACTTGTTTGTGCTATGAAATATAAAGGCAGCCTTTCCTGCCTTCATTAAAGCAATTTTGCAGCATAATGTAGATGCTATTAAGTACTTATATAAATAGTAATATTGTCGTATCTAAGTACTAAGATATATGCACAGACATACCCACACATACAAATGTATGTGCGTACATATTGCTATTAAGAGAAATATCGTTCAAGCTCATTTGCCAAATGGGCGCCAGCGAAGTGGAAGTGCATTAGCAACTGTCATTGATGACTTGTTTTCCAACTGTCGTCTCTTTTCCCCTTTTGCTGCCTTTTTTGGGCTGTTACTTTTGCTCGCACCTGCGTTCGCACAATTAGGCCAGCGGGTTAAGCTGCCTTCCTTCCATCAACCAATGAAGTGATTATGCAATTTCTGCGACTGCCGCAGCTCAGGCAAAAACGCTGAGCACCATTAATTCAGCATTTTCATGGGCTGCACACGCTGCGACGCGTAATCTGCGCATTTGCAGGAAATAGTCTCGATTATTTCTCACATCGACATGTGCACCCTTTGCCCTGCGCCAACTTAGAGAAAATGTGAATAATGCAAGCAAACCATTTTTCTGTTCTTCGTATCTTTGCAGAAGCACACCGCCTGCCTCTTGCTGCTCTGCCTGCTCACCTCACACAACACACTCGCTGCCGACGATGAGAGCTCCACGGAGACGAACGAGATCATACCGCGCGAAGCCATACAAAAGCTGGACATCTCGGTGAGGCAGGCGTTGCTGCGTGCCATCGACAAGCTGGAAGCGGATGCGGCTGCGGAAGAGACCGCTGAAAGCGCTACGGACAACATAGCCATTGCCAGCAGCACCAGCACCGCCAACCCCTCCACCGACATCAGCAACGACGAGATACTGGAGGAGAGCACCAGCGCGGCGGATGTGGTGCCCACGGTGCAGTTCTACACGGCCACGTTCGACGAGAAGAGCGCGCCCGAGCAGCTGCTCTCCTCCTTCATCGATGGCTCGAAGCAGTGGAAGAAGAACGCGCGCAAAGTGCAGCAGAATCTCGGCGCGCCGATGGTCCTCTCCGAGGAATCGGTTCTGCATGCGGACGCACTGCAGCAGAATCGCCAGGCGGCGCGCAGCATCGGCAATGCGCTGCAGTCCAATGAAATCGCCGGCGGCGATGAGGTCAAGTTCGAAATACGCAAATCGCAGGTGTCGCTCACCACGCTGGCAGCAGCTGCAATCACCAGCAGCACCACGACAACGCCGCTTCCACGCACCACGCGACGACGCACCACAACGACCACCACCACTACCACCACCACCACGCCGCGGCCCACACACAACGAGGATGGTGAGAACATCGAAGTGGTGGATAAGGACGACATACGCATACAGGAGGCGCCGCTGGTGACCGCCTTCACGGTGGATCTGGACGAGCGCGGCACGGCAAAGAATGTCGTACCGATTTTGCATTCGTTGAGCGGCGGCACCACAATCGAACGGCACTTGCCCTTTACACAGCATGTGGGACCCACCATTGCCAAGCTGAATGTTTTGCCTGCAGCGCCCACGGCGGCGGGGGGTGTGAACTTTCTACCCACACCATTGCCTACGCAATCCACGCCCTTAATTGCCGCCACCACTAATGCTTTCGCGAGCGTGGCGCCCACCGCAAACTATATTTCGGTAAGTAGTAGGGGCGTCGATCTTGCATCGCCGAATTTCGGTACTAAAAACTACATGAACCGTAAATTTTTTGAGATTCTTAGAATATGCCAATTTTTGTATTATACAACAACACTGGAATAAAGCACTACCTATTCAGATATTCACTATTCGGGGTGATTATTTTATCCATTCATAATATTGTATTAATATACAAAATCATAACTTTGCATGCTTCTTTAATGCATTCTTTATTTTAAAGCCAATATGAAAACATAACAGGACAGTGTTGAGCCTCTAGCTCTAGCATCTTTTTGACTGAGAAAGGGACAGAAGACAGAATAAAATGGGAAAGTAGATGTAATCGAATGTTCGTTAAAACCACACCTTCTACATTCACAGAACACCCACAACGACGAGCCTCAGGCTGGCGCCGACAACTACTTCTTTCTCGAGCGCCAACGTCAGCTGGAACAACAAATCTATCAACTCAAGCTGCAGGCGCAGCAGCAACAGGAGCTCATACTACGCCAGCTGAGGCTGCTCGAGGAGCAAACGAAGCCTCGCCAAGCCGAGCAAATAGCGCAGGCGGCTAACACGGTGCAATTGCAGCAACAGCAGCAGCAGCAACAACAACTGCAACAACAACTACAATTACAACAACAGCAGCAACTCCAGAAACAGCAGCAACTCCAGCAACAGCAGCAACAACAACAACAGCAGCAACAACAGCAGCAGCAACCGCAACAACTCCTGCAACAGCAGCAAGAACAACAGCAGCAGCAGCAGTTGCAACAACAACCACAGCAACAACAGCAACAGCAAACTCAACCACAGCAACAACAGCAACATCAAACCCAGCAACAACAACTACAATCCTTGTCACAACAACAACAACAACAACAGCAACCACAACAGCAACAACTAGAACAGCAGCAGCTACAATCTCTAAAACAACAACAACAACTGCCGCAACCGCAACAACAACAACAATTTAAATCGCCAGATTCCACATTCACCATACGCCCCTCCGTCGAATTCATACCGAGCACACTCAGCTCAACGACCTCTACCTCAACGCTTGTGTCCACATTTCCCACGCAGCAACAGCTGCCGGTGAAGGATGCCAACAACAAGTTCATCAGCAGCAGCAACTTTACACCCGCCAGCAATCTACTGACGCAGCAATTGCCACTGAACAATCCCGTGCAGCAAGTCTTCCAGAATTTGCAGCAGCTGCAACAGTTGCCAGCCTCGGCCTCGTCCTCGTCCTCCTCATCCTCAGTGCAAATACAACCCTCGACCCAGTTCAGCTTCGCGCCCACCTTCTCGCCACCGCCGGAGGCGTCTTTCTTCCAAGTGCCGCCGCAGCGAAATGCGCAGCAGTTTCAATCGCCCGTGCCGCCATACGTCAGCAATGCTCTATATCAACAACAACAACAACAACTGCAGCAGCAACTGCAACAACAACAGCAACAACAGCAGCAACAACAGCAGCAGCAGCAACAACAACAGCAGCAGCAGCAAAATCGCGCGCGCTTCTTCCGCCAGGAGACGGGCACTTCCAACTTTGGACTGAATCAAGTGCAAATACAGCCCAGCATCAGCACCTTCTCGCAACTGATACCGTCCTCCATACTGAGTCAGCAGCAACAGCAACAACAACAACCACAACAACAACAACAACAGCAAATATTAGAAAATCAAAACTTCTATCGACAGCACTTGGCGCCACATTTCAGCAATCAATTGCAGCAGAATGCGCAGCAATATTACCAGCAACAACAGCAGCAACAGCAGCAGCAACCAACTTCAGGTAATTCACAATGCGCCCTTGGCGTTAGTTGTAATGCACATAACCTCAATTTAAGTAATTTTGAAGAATTAAATGTAATAAGCAAAGTTTTAGCGCTGAATCACGGCATTCCCAACTTCGCCGCGTCGACGCAAAATGCACGCTACAACGGAGTTGGCAGCTTCTAAAACGCACACACACACACACACAGCCGAGCCATCTCCATGTGGGCCAGAGCACCCTGTATGCACTTGCACTCTATAATCTGTCACACTGGAAAAGCAACAGCAGCAGCAACTCAGCAGCACCTGGCAATTTTCTTTGGTTTGTTGGCATTGGCAGCACCCTGTACCTATATTGATGCACGCGCATAACTTACTTTCTTACTTTTGGCAGCACTTTTTTTTCTTACGAAAATTCACAAATTTTTAATAATTATAAGTTTTAAACTTTTCTTTTTCTTTTCACTATTTTTCGTGTAAATTTGCAAAAGTTATGTTCAATTGTAATTGTTTTTTATATGTGTACAATTTAAGTAAATAAGTTCAAAGTAAATGTACTCGAAAGTGTGCTCGTTCTTACTGTAAATACTCTTCCTTAAAGTTACTGATGTACCGTTATAAGTTGCGAATAGCTTGCATTCTTGATTCCCTACAATAGTTCTTATATTGTAGCCTCGTATTTATTTGTAATGCATGAAATATATTTTGCAATAAACAAAGTAATTTAATTTGGAAGTTTTATTTGGGGGATATTATTTTGAAGGTCCTGAAGGGATCCAGCTAATGAATTTTGACAATGGTCTAGGTTAGATTTGGTTATGGTGCCTGTCTACGACAAAAATGCTCTGCAGAAAGACACACTATGGCCAAGGAGGATTTGGTGTACTTACTGAAGAACTAAGAAGAGCTTAACTCAAGCGATTTGAAGAGTTGTATGAATCTCAAAAGCTACAACCCTAATGTATTCCTTTGATCGAACCTATTTTTCTCCGAGCGTACGTTACATGCCACCGTCATTCGTTAGATACGTTTGGGGAAACCTCTGGTAGATGATGATAGAACAAGCAATTTCGAACTTCAGAGAATGTCAATGAATGACGTTGCTAAGAAGCTGATTAATTAGTAAAAGGAAGAATGGTGGCAAGGAACATAATTCGTCTGTTCTGACGTCTGACTCCAGAAACTGTCGTTGTAGCCTAGAAAAGGCGGGATACCCTGATCTGAGTCTGGTGGTTGTTTCAAGTCTAGCTTGGTAGTGCCAAAAGTGGTAGTGCAAGATAGAATTTATTAATAAATTTGAAGACGAGTCTGTCTGTAGGCACCACCAAAATGCCAGCTCAAAATCTCAAAAGCCCCCCCCGATGGCATCTTTCAGCTATAAGAGCATCAACTTTTGAGTCGCAGTGTTTATTTGAGCTAAATAAAAATTGCATGGCATACTTTTAAGATGAAATAATAAGCAAGCGTTGAGTTACACTGAACAAAATGTATGCGCAAATTTGAGTAAAGAATTTTATATACAACCTTGTTTTTATTAATATCTACAGAACATCTACTTATCAGAAAGATTATTTTAAACCTGTCTATTAACAAAATGAGGTAAGTTACAGCTTCGACTTTTTTTAAAGACGTAATGCCTTCGAATATGTTAAAAAAAGTGTAAAAACTAATCACAGGCAGTGCGAAACAATTATTTTGTCCCCGGGGACAACGTGCGAAACAACAAAGATAAGGTTTTTACTACGCCTTCTGTTAACCGATGGACAAGATGGACAAGTTGCGCGAAGGAGATTTGGTTAATATTAAGAAATGATTCCGGGGTTTCATGAAGATTTGGTTGAGAATGTCTTACAAGTGAGTTTTTTGGCTAACTGTTAGGGCTAGTTGATTTAAAGTTAATTTGGTCGATAGTTAATTTGGTATAGTACATCATGGCGTTATTATATACATACATTTTGATGTCAAAAGACTGTTCAAGGATCAATGGTATCGTAATTTCAATTCATTAAATTTTCTCTTTTTGAAATTTATTTCATATCATAAAAATATTATGTATTCTTTCAAAGAATACTCGAGCTGCTGCTCGAGTTGAAGTCAGATATTCTAATGAACATCATACGACAATTTCACAATTGCATTAAAAATAGCGAAATGCTATAATTTCTTCGGCTAGTTCGAAAGGCGAAACCATTGAGAAAATTAACTGCAATGGTATTCGAGCAACATCAGTGTGAATTATTTGGCAATAATGGGAAGAAGCTTCATAAAGCCAGCTGGAGCTTCTGGACCCACATCCAGCGTCGTGCGATAAAGCTAATATGTAAAACGATAGTGTCAACAGCTCTATCGACTGCTTATAGTAACGTCAGAACGTGGCATGTTGACGCTTTTCGATCGTTGTTTTAACGGTATGTATTCAAATCAAAAAAATTTTGCGTTTTCCGTACATAAATCGCTTCGAAAATATTTCAATAAAACTTCCACATAGTCTCCGGAGATTCCCTCTCAAATTTAACGAATTTAAATACCAAATAAATAACGAGATTTCAAAATAGTTTTTGTATAATTTCCACTTTGTTTATTGCACACATACAATATACAATATTTGAGTAGTAGTAGTAATTAGCTGGGTTCTGAAGGGGGCATGGACATGGTAAAATGAAGTAGAATAGAGTTAATTATAGAACAATTGCTTAAATTCCGAAGCGCTTCACACGAAAGTGCTTCAATTACGTATAAATTAATTACATTGCGATTTGCATGCATTATTTTTTAAATATATGCTAACTAACTAACTTTAGCAACAGCAAAAAAACACACACAAACGAAATTGATTTCAAAATTCAGCGTAATCAAATTGCATTCATACACTGCAAAAAATTATGCACAAACAAACAAATTTCTTAGTAATGAAGCCACTTTTGCTCCCTTTTGCAAATGCATAAAAATGCTTTTTGCTGCTTTCAATAAAACTAAAATAACAATCATTTATTTTACTCAACTTAAAATTTTAATAATATTTTTTGTTTTAGTTTATAGTTTTGTTTTTATTCGTTTTTCTTTTGTTTTTTGAGTTTTGTTTTTAGTTTGCTAGACTTACTCACTAGTCTAATCTACTAGGTTAATACATTACATTAAAAATGGTATATAGTGCAAATTATTATATGCAATGAGCTCAACAAAAACGCAAGCTTTTCTATTTCTATTAGAAAATATTCATAAATAAATAAAAGATTTACACGCATATGGAAAATATTCAATAAAAATTAAACATATTTCTACACTCGAGCAAAGGAAAATGCACTTTTCCACATTTTTCACTGCGCAGCATATACTAGGTTTATATATATTGTTGCTCGATTGGTATACAGCAAAAGTCTGATAAACAATTTGATGTTTTTCTTTCACTACACTTCTCACAAACTCTTCTCTATCTCTTTCAATCTTCTCTTGGGTTTCAACTTTCAAGTATAAGCACAGTTTGTATGTTTTTAGCAATACATATTAACAATTCGCTTGGGATTGCTTTTTAAAGGTTCTAGGCTCTCGTGGCCTTTATAGGCAGCCAGCATAACCTAAGTCCTCACAAAGGCTTTTAGTAATTTAAAGACATTTTAAAATATTGCCACTCGTAATTCCTACCCAAAGTGTAAATTTCATAAGGTTTTTCTTACAATTTCATTTCATACCAAAATAGTTTAATATGATACTATGTTTCTAAAGTGCTGCCATTTGCATGGCCCTTACGCTACATACTCCTACCTAACTCTCTCTCTCTCTCTTTGTTGTAGTATAAGGCACAATTTTGTTTGTTTCTTCAGTTTGCTTTTCTAAAAGTGCTTACAGTCGAATGTGCTTAAAGTCTACAATTACTAAAAAATAAATTAGATTACAAAAATATACAATATTTCACTTTTTTTGTTTTGTTTTTGAAATAATCTCGGGCTGCTCTATTATTTATAGGCGATGCTGCGCTTGAGCTCAACGGCCACATGCGCACTGCCTTTAGACCTCAACACCGTAGGTGCGATCCCTAACGTAGTCGAAACGGTTGTCCTCTGCGCTGGAGTTCTCGGCTGTTGGCTCTGCTGCTGGCTCTGCTGCTGTTGCTGTTTCTGTTGTTGCTGCTGCCATCACTGTCACTGGCATTTCGTTTGTAGCAGCAATTGTGCTGCTGTTGGTTGCTGCCTCTGTGGCCTGAGCTGCTATCGCTGCTGCTGCTGCCGCCCTACGGCTCGCTGCGGCCGCATGATTCTCATTGAGATTCTTGTTTCGATTGCTACTGGCAACGAGTGCTGTATTGATGGCCATGGCCGTTTCTGCCACATTGTCCTCTTCATCCTCGTCGTCCTCTTCTTCTTCCTCTTCCTCGATAGCATCTGACTCGGCCAGCAAAAAGTCCGTGGGCAACTCGGGCACGGACAAGCCTTTGCGTGTGAAGAACGTTATTTTTTCTCTGCAAAAGTTGAAAAAAACCAAAATTAAGATACACAAAATAGCGAATTTTCAAATATCGATTGATATCGTATCAAAAATAATCGTCCCTTTGAACAAAGTTCGAATTCACTGAAGATTTTTTATTACTTTGTATCGACTTTAGTTTGATTGAAATTAATTTTTTCAAAAATTAGAACATACAATTTTTGCACAAATATTTATAATTATTATTTCGTTTCTTAGATATCAAGCCAAGTTTAGAGACTAGCATAAAACGATTGGTAGTCTGGTTCGAAATATCTGTCGCTTCATCGGCCATATATTTGCTTTAGTATACTTACTTGAATGACACCAAATCGGGACATCCCTTGGGCACTTTAGTCTTGCGCAGCTTGTAAATTTCTTTGGCCGTCTTCATGAGCAACTTCTGCAGTTGCTTCTCCTCGGGGCACTTGGCGGGATCGGCACGCTCGACCAAGCGTTGGAATTCCTCGTTTTCAATTGCCCAAGCAGCGATCAGTGGATCCTTATTATCGCGCGCCTTCTCGAGACTATAATTAAGTAGAAAGTAGGAAATTAGTTTGTCTGCTCGGACAGATTATGAGCGAGGTATGGCTCTTGTTGCACTTACCACTCCTTAAGGTTCTGCAGCTTGGCTATTTGATCATTGAGGAAGTCCAACTTGCTGTGCTGCGCTCGCAAGTCCAGCTCTAAGTCCAAGCTGGTTCTGGGTATGTGAGTATGATGCAATTCTGCGCAGGAGGAAGCGAATAGAGAGACATGTTATATAGGCGTCAATTGCTTCAGCACGGCTGAGCTTACTTGTGACTGATTTGGACGCTTTGGTATGGAAGCGCAGGGAACGTCGCTCGACAGCGCCACGATGGAAGGGATGCGGCGTCACGCCGAAATGCATGGCCGAGTCCGAGTCGCTGCGATTCAAGCGGCAGATGTAGCGACTCTTGCCCACAGCCGCCGAGGGCGTGAAGGTCTGCGAACGCTTGACTGGCCTGTCATCCGCCATTTGTTGTTGCTGCTGGGAGCGTGACTTCTCCGGCGGAAAGGCGCACTCAGTGTTGGTCTCCTTGTCTGCATACTCCTGCTTGACGTTGTCCATGTAGGCATCAATCATTTTCTTGGTGAAAGCAGCTGCGGGTGAAGGCGAATTGCTAAATTAGCATGACACTAGCGAGGTTTAAATCAAAATTACACACCATCTGAAAGATCCTCCTCGTCCAACTCCTCGTCATCATCATCATCGTCGTCATCATCCTCCTCGCCCTCCTCCTCGTCATTGAGGTTGGGCTCTTCTTCGGTGATTTGTGACTGCATCTCGAAGGGTGGCGCCTGATTGCGCGTCAGCGTGGACGTCTGCGACGATGTGATGGTAGACTCGTCGGAGGATTCCTCCTTGCAGGACGCCGCGGAGGAGGCCGTTGAGTGCGCCTGAGCCGCTGGAACACTGGACGTGGGCGCTACTGCGGCAGCGGCTGCTGCAGCTGCTGCGGCACTCGTCGATGGCATGTCTAGCGACTCGAAGGTGGGCATGAATTTAGAACTGAGCACATTGTACCACTTGAGCGTGGAGTCTTCGGGGTTGAACTCGGCCATGCTGATTTGCACAGTGCCCTTAAATGGTGACATAGAAAGAGAGAGAGAGAGAAGTCTAGGCATGATGTTCAGCAAAATTGGAAGCAGGTGTGGCTACTTACGATGATCTCCTCCTTTTGACCGGTCATGCTGACCACAGTCACTTGCAGGCTCTTGGTCAGCAGCTTGCCCAGCGAGATTGGCACGGCAAAGGTGTCACTGAAGACGGGCTTCTGGAAGTCCGACATGGCCTTTGTGCGTATCGATGTCAGCGAATTGGGCAGCAGCGCCGCGCGAAGATAACTGCAAGGGGAAACCAATTCATTGCAGAAACTTCTACAACAATTCCTCAAAAAATAAGGCATCACTTACACTTGTGAGTTGTCCGCGGAGGCGGTCCACAACGCGGACAGATTGTTGGCGCGCTCCAGCGACACGACCAGCACGCCCTTCTGTTTCACATACTTCAGCCCGATCTGCACCTGGGCCAGCTCCTTGCGCGGCAGATGCGCACGCGAAGCTTCAAAGACGCCCGAGTCGCCGGCGACGGATTCGTTGCTGACCGCGGCCGACACGGAGCGCGTATTCGAAGTGGATGAGGAGCGGCTGAGCATTTCTTGTGGCAGGTCCAGCAGCGAGGGTTTCTCCGAGATGGGGGAGAGCGGCGCGGCCAGATTGAGCGGGGAGGACATGTTCAACTTCTGCAGCTTAGCCTCGAGCATCATGCAGTCCAGCACGGTCGAGTCCAGGTCGTAGGGGTGCGTGCGCGCGGTCGCCAGACTGGCCTGATAGAGCGGTGGCAGCGCAGCTGGGGCATTCGCATAGGTTGGCTCCTCCTTGAGTGAATTGGGCGCGCCCACCTGATCCGCGGCTGGGTTGTACTTCAGTGGCGAGGCGGGTGGTGTTTCCATGGAGAGGCTGCTGCGCGGCGACAGCGAAAGCTCCGAGGACTGTTGCTGTTGCAGCTGCGGATGCGCGGCAGGATTCGGCTGCGGTTGCTGCTGGAGCTGTTGATGCTGCAGCTGCGCGGCCACCTGTAGCTGGTGCTGCTGGAAGAGCCGTTGTGAGCGTCGATGCAGATCGACCACGTCGATTTGTGGATCCACTGCAAACGGGTCAATGTAAATGTCGGTGAAGCTGAGCGCGCTCTTGCTGCTCGCCGTCGACAATGAGCCGAGGCTGGAGCCGCTGCTGATCGAGAAAGTGCTCTCCGAGGAAAACGACTTTAGGCGCTCCTCCAGCATCTTGGTGGACTTTAGCGCCTCCTGCAGCTTGTCCAGCAGCAGCTGCTTCTCCTCGTGGAAGCGCAGCCGATTCGCGATGCACTGATTCGTAGCTTCGTAGGCCTCGTTCAGGTCCTCTTCGAGCTTGCGGCGCGTCTGCTGTATGACGACCACCTCCTCGGGGGAGCGCGACTTTATCGAGATGCTGTTCAGCTCATTGAGCAGCTTCTCCTTCTCCTGTATGAGCAGTATGCGGTCCTTGTCCGACTCCAGCTGGCCCGGCTCGATGCGCTCCACGTGATCGGCCAGCTGCTGCTGCAGCTTCTTGATGTGCTTGCGCCACTCCGCATACTGCAGCTTCGTCTTGGCCATTTCGGCGAAGCGCGCGCCGCTGTTCATGTTGTCGCCGGCGCCGCACAGATCCGTCTGCGAGGCGACGCACACGCGATCGAAAGGCGACGTGGTGTTCATGAGCTCGGCGCTCTCGTCGTTGATCTGCTGGCGACTCAGCTCGTTCTTGATCTGCACCAGACTGCGCATCAGCTCCTCGCGCACCTTCTCGCCCGACACCAGCGACTTGTGCACCTTCAGCATCTCCTCGCGTATGGCCTGCACCTCGGCGATGTCGTAGCAGCCGTTCTCGCGCGCGTTGATCTTCTCGCCCACGGAGTAGAGCGTGCTCATGCCGCGCTCCGTGTAGGATATGTCGTTGGTAATGTGGTTGAGTTCCTGCTTCAGCTGGCGCACGCGCTCCTTGGCCAGGACTAGATCGGCGCGCAGCAGTTCGGGATCGTGGCGGCTCATGCTGCTCGACGAGGAGCACACTAAAGAGCGAGAGAGAGAAAGTCATATATAAAATAAAGTTCCAAAAGCACTGCAAAGAGCGAAGGGGGGCACACTTACAGCTGCTGCGACTGGCCGCCAGCTTGTTCAGATGATTGTACTCGTCCTGCGCTATCAGCAGCCGCTGCTGCTTCACATCGAACATCTCGCGCTTGTTCTCCAGCTGATCCTGCGCCGCCGACAGATAGTCGCGCAGCATCTGCTCCTGCACGGTCTTCCACTCCTGCCGCGGGTCCTCCAGCTGCGTCGACTGTGCAATGTGATTGATGTAGTAGCGCCCGATGTTCGGGTCGTAAGCCTCCTCCCAGCCCACGGGCAGCTCATCTCCCACGCAATCCTCGAACGATTGCGGCTTGGTGTATCTGCAAGGGGCACAAAGACAAGACACAAACGCATGAGCAAACTGGCAGATAACTTGCTGCACCTTATCTAATCATACAATTAACAAGCGAGCGCACTTCCGGCCCAACATGCTTCACTCGTGACTATGTGCGTCTGTAGAAAAGCGATCAAAACCGCTTTTCTGTTTTACCAAATTCCAATTTTCAAACACGAAACCCGTTTCGGGCGGCAGTTCGAAGGCGAGCGCGCGTTCCCACGCCATTTAGCCATATTAGCTTGGAATGTCTGTCGCCAGCGCCGATAAGATTAGACATTATGCATGTAAATGTATGCCAAGCTCATAGAAATTCTGGGTATTTCCTGTGGCTCGAGAAATGCTTTGGGTATACATACATATCTACAATTGCGCAGATCTCGCTACAAAAGGCATTTGACAACTGTTTATCCTTATCGCGTCGTAGTTGGATGTCGTTCGTTCAGGTGTGAATTGGAGAAAACAACTTTCGCAAGCAAGTGAAATCTAGAGTTAAGGGCATGCCTGAGCGGAATTAAAAATACAAAATTAGCTTTGAGGATAAGATATGCCATGGAAGATATACACGCTACCGCTACAAAATCGCAACTATTTTTGAAATGATGGAAGTCTTTGAATAAAACATTATAGGTGATTCGGGATGATGATGGAAGTCTTTGAATAAAACATAATAGGTGATTCAGATTGATCTTGCCAATGCAAGAAATTTACTTATATAGAATTGGGAGGGTAAGAGGAAAGCAAATCGTTACAGAACCAGAAGTCGCTACTAACACTAGATTGTCCAAGCAGTCAAGCAGTCAAAATTATTGCTTTTGAGCAATATAGATATGTAAATATGTACATATGTATATGAGAAACAATAGCGGAAGGATGATGAAAATAGAACCATTAACAAATGCAGTTATATCATGTATTAAAAGTCTCGAAATCCTAGAAATTGTATCATTATAAATATAATTTTTTTTTAAATTTAAATTAAATTACTTAAATTACTTCTTTGGGCATTCTAGTGTTAAGAAACGTCATATATGGCAGTAGTGCAAAAGCGCAGACTTACTCTGAACAACTACAAAATACAATCGCCTGCCAGAGCAGTTGCACTACTTCGTGAATACCTCAAAAACTCGACTGGTCTTATTCGAAAGCTGGCAAGTAACTAACTTTAAACAAAAAATTTTCATGCAAAATTGTTAGACCCTCGAAGTATCCATTTCGGATGCTGTCATCTAAGCGAATTCTTCCGGGAAAAAAATACCAACTTCTTCATTGCAACAGAAAAAACGATGATGCAACAGTCAATATTGACATGGTTCCATCGCTTGGCTTGGCTCAGAGTGAAAAATTACCCTTTCTAATTCATACAAAAATTCATTGGAATTCATGCCCCTCCCCCACCCCTCTTACGCACTTGTATGCTGTTTACTGTGAATAATATCGAACATTATGAAGCGTTTGCTCAATTTAAATATTTGCACAAAACATCATCAAAGATCTTTCACTATAAAATGTAGAAAATACCCGCAACAAAAAAAATTGCGTGCGAAATATTTCAAACGATTTTTCTTGGAAATGCCTCTTCAATGTTTCAGCATTTTCTTCTAATCGATTTCGAACGATTTCGAGTTACGCACGCATAATCAATTCTACCAAAGAAAACATGGCACGTTTCTCTTTGCTGCCATTTGGCCAGCTACGTTGCCAAATATGCCACATATGAGATGGCCACATATGCTTGTTGCTCTCTAGATACCAGCAAGATAGCAGCTCATCGGCAGCAGCGACGGTATCTAGAGTACTGCCTGCCGCGCGCTGCCAGCGCATATAAACATTTTATGAAATGTTTATCTTTCATTTGAATTCCGTAATGAAAGCAAAGCGGCCACGAAATGTAGAAAATACTTGCAAGCGATTCTGCAAGTTCCACGAACTGTGCGCTGAGACTTTGAAGTAAACAATTGGAATTCGAAAAGATTCCACTGTAAAATATTCTGATATTCTATGGCGAAATTTAGCAAGCCCAAGGTAAGAATTCCAAAGCTTTCAATGGTAAGAATATTTTCAAAAATGAAATGGCACTTCAGGTTAAGCTATTGCTTTGTATATTTTAGTCAGCAAGAAATTGCAAAAAATATATATAATAAATAAGAGCAAATAAAAAGCAAAAGTAAATCGGAATTATTTGCGCATACCTATCAAGTTCGTTGGCTGATAAAGTGAGTAACTTCAGACTTGAAGGCAGCATTCCTCTGCCTTTGGCCAGAGCATGTGAACGTGCCATACAGCATAGCAACAACAGTCAAAACAGACACAACAATAGCAACTGCAGTGACGTCAATAACACAGCACAATTTCATGTTCCAAAACGAGCGCATTCGAATCACTCGAAACAAAACAAAACAAAATAAAGTTAACTAAAACAAAACAACAACAACTCAGATATGACGGCCATTAATTTAATTGACGTTTCTCAGCTGCGCCGAAATTCACATACTCGATTTGCCAGCGATTTTAAAGCGTTTATATAACAATGAAACAATATGCTCATAATTTTTGCAGGCTGTGAATGTGATAAGAAGAGGGGAAATTTACCTAAGAAATTTCGTGATTCAATTTGGGTGAACTCTGGCATGACTTACGGAACTAAACGACTAATAAATTGTCTCTGGTTGAGCTATGTCTGCAAATTCTAGTGGACATTTTTGGTTCATGCTCTGGTGCATCGCATGGTATGCAATATGCAACACATACATATGTATGTAGAAAAACATACATATGTAGAAAATATAAAAAAATCGGACGCTCGCGAAACTCTACCCATATTAACGTCATCAAAGTGTAAGAGCAAATCTTGAAATCCACAACATCTTGAGTCTTTTGCAAAAACTTAATAGAAAGGCTAGATCTAAATACTGATCTAAATATATGACGAATATCGACAGCTCCTTTAAGAGTAGCCTACATTGCCATAACAAACTAAAATTTATTATATAAATGATTCCAAAATGTAAAATCAACAATCAAATTGCATCAAACAACTTCATCAAAAAAATACATTTTGTAAGCTATCAAAAAAATGTATACTCCACCCCAAGAATTACTTTCAGAATGCTTTTTAAGCATTTGAACCTTAGTCTAATATCCACTGTAGTCTACTTTTGATATATTGATATAAATAATAGCACTTCTGCTCTCTCTTTTCCATTCGATGATATTGCATAATTAGAAGCATTTTAAATCTGTTCCATAATTTTTTTCATGTCATGTTCTCATTATGAGCATGAATAAAAATAATATAAAAAAAATATAAGTGGAGAAACCGCTCAAAGTTGCTGACGAATATGCCGCGACTTGGCTGGCCAGTTTGGACGGCGTTGGGCAATTGCTAATTGGAAACTGAATTACCAGCGTCTTTTGTATTACATAAATTTCGAAACGCTCAAATAAAGTTCTAAGCAAAAAATTTGTACACAACAGACACACACACACACACATGCATATGCATACAAATATTGTGCTCATGATGATGAAGTTCTTCAGAATTACTTTTGCTTTTATGATTTTAATTCCGCATTCATGTATTCAGCCAGCAAACAATCTATTCACATATACACACATGCATACATACATACAAACATACATACATAGATGTGTTTCAATTTTGCAATTGTAAATCTTTACTACTGGCTCTTTTATATTACTTCACCGCGTAGACAATTAGCCGCCATGTCACTGGCTGCTGATGTCAAAAAGGTGTTGGACATGGTCGAAGGCGCGGACGGCCGATGTATCTACATATTAAAATTGACAAAATGCATGAGCAGCATGACAGCCTGAACTCTGCTCGGGCTATGAGCTCGCTGCTGGCTGTAGTAAACAAAGTCAGCCATCCAACGGCGGTGTAGCATGCCCCAGTGCATGTGTGTGTGTGTGAGAGGGAATTTGTGTCACGCTGCAAATTAATGGAAAATTAACAGCAACAATATTGCCGCCACTGTTGAACTCTTCAATCAAAAACGTACAATATTCTTTGTTTAGATATGTGCAGAAGTGACTGGCGAAAGGAGCAGCTAGTGGCACATGAAAAGTGGGGGAGTGCGTTCATTTGGAAAATTTTTCAAAGAAGAGAAAAAACTATTTCAAGCAGGGTTGGCTTTTGAGAAAATATTTATTTATTTCTTCCTAACCCAAGACTACGAGATTTTAAATATGGCAGAAAGAAGAGAGGGTAAAGTGGTTCAAAAAGAAGAAAACTATTGTTGATGCATAGAAGAAGCTAAGAAGAAGAAGCCAAGTGCCTTTCAATTATGTTCTAGAATTAACAAAAGGCATCGGGGTCAGCGACGTCAACGAGCAAACTTGAAGGAACTCGAGAATATCTGACTAGTGGATGCTTTGGTGAAGATGAAACAGCAACCAAAATTTAACCGGTTTCATTCCATATCGCTAAATAGGAAATGGATTGCAGTTTCTTTAACATACAAAACATACAAAAATTAAACTTTTTGAAAGAGAACTATTTTTTTAAGGTTAACTGAAAACGAAAGAATCGTTTTTATTCGGACTGACTTGCCAAAGAGAATAAAAACTATTCTTTCTAACATTCAAGCTGCCGAATAAACATAAACTTGTATAATAGTTAACTGAAACCTTTTTCAAGTAATGAACTGAAGCTTGAAACTGAAATAATGAAAAATTGCTCAGGTTGATTTGTCAGCTTTTCGCATCAGAACAATTTTTAAGATTGCCTCATAATATTATTGAGCTAATTTCGTATTTTATATGCTTATAATATTATTACGTTTATTCAAAATAATATTTGTCGCTGATCTAAGGAAAAAATAGACATTTTTATTTTTCTTAAAATTTTAATTAAAATTGCTTCTTGACTTTTTGAAGTAGATACATACAAACATATGTATGTACCTTTATATTGATTTCCAAACTGTCTTCACAAGCCGCCACTGCATACAATAACGCCTCAAATAAAGTGCCATTATATAACCGTAAAACCACACAAATTCAAAAGAAACTGTATTGCATGCATTTCTCCCCTGCCTGCCGCTCGCCATGCACATGTCATTGTACGCCCCTGCTCATTTACTCGTAATACGACAAAGTTGACTGAAGAGGTCAACTGTGGGCAGAATCGCATTACAATTCACTCAATACGCACACACACACACACTTACGCACATACACTTACAGAAGCTGTCACACAAATTGCGTGCTTGCATATGCAAATGTCTACTGCAATTGTAAGAAATGTTATGCGAAAAAGCAATGCAACAAAAAGGCAACAACAACAACACAAACGCAAATGCAAAATGCAGAAATGCTGACAAGAAATTTCCGTTGCCTTGCCAAACGCTTGATATCTTATTACGGCGCCTCTATTGACAGCAGCAGTAGCAACAGCAGCGGCGGCGGCAGTAAGACCCGCAATAGGGCTTCTTCTCTTATTACAGCCGCTGCACGTAATGCCTATTGATTTTTATCATCGTTGCATGTGTGTGTGTGTGTGTGTGTGTGTGTGTGTGTTCCGTCAAGTGGTCACTTCTTGTGCTGCCGTGCATTTCAAAGTTATTGCCTCAATTCCGCTCAATGTTCCAATGGAAATGTGGCAGGCATTTCCCCTCTCCACCCCCGATATGCCAATTAAAATGCCAGCTTTAAGTCGTCGCTGATAATTAACAATTAATTGTGCTTAACCTTCGCCGCAATTAATTATTTCAATTATGCCGGTTGTTTTGCTGGCGTTTTTTGCTTGTGTTTATTTACTCGTGTGTTTGCTTTAGCATTTGAGCGTGTCACAAAAATGCGGCTTGATAACTTGTTGACAGCTTGAAATCGTTGGTTAGTCATGAATAATAGTCATAATAGCTTAGATTGAAATTTATGGCCATGGCATATTTGAGGAAATCATGTTGAAGCGATTGACACTGGAAATGGTGCTGCACAAAGCGAGAATACGCATGGAAGTGGTATGGAAGTATGGCATATTTTATATTAATTTTTCAATTCATCAAATCTTCAGGCTATGCTTTATTATGCCATGCTCAACAGATTCAGCTGCGATTTTAGCTATTTTGTATTTTACATTTCATTACTGAAGACGTTAGATCTAAATTTTTCAAAGTGATCTTCTGCTGATATCTGAATTTGTACTATAAATATTTGAAAAATGTATTTTTATTAAATTCTATAACTAATTTTCTTAACCAAAAAGCAAACTGAATTTGTATTATAAATATTTGAAAAATGAATTTTGATCAAATTCAATTATTAGCTTCCTTAACAAATAGTCAAAAAGAGTAAATAAACATTGATGATTCAATTTAAGTGCATAATTTTACAATTCAATTTTGATTTAAAACAAACAGCTTGAAGATAATTGTTTAAAACAATATAAATTATAATGTGATAATAAATTGTTTGCTGATAACGTACTATAATGCTTATGGAAATGAAGTCGTTATCAAAACCGATTAATCTTGCTGTCATAAATATTGTCAAATATTGTACTTTAAACTATTAAAGTGCATAGAAAAATACTGTTAGCGATAAAAAATCTGTTTATTTAAATTACCTCTTGGCAACTTTACTTTTATAACAGTCGAATCTCAAATCTTAACTTGGAACAGTGTTCTAAACGAATTGCTGCTATCTAACTCACTGATCATAGCATGCAAAATTTTTTAAAATTCCCGCTTATATTAGCAAAATGTAAACAACAAAAATTGTGCTCAATACTTTGTGATCTTTAATATGTGTGTGTGTGTGTGCGTGTGACGTACATATGTTCATAACTAAATGATGCTTAAAATATTTTTGAAAATATGAAAAACAAGTTTTACACCATTCATATGCAATATAACAATTGTATGTGTGTGTGTGTGTGTGTATGTGAGTTGCTGAGTGTATGTGCGCAAATACAACATGTGCGCATTGTTAGTAATGCGAGTGTGCGGGGGCAAGTGACATGTCGCCGGTTGACAGCGCGAATTATTATAACCTTAAATGCGGCCATATTATTTAACTGTTTACGTCGACGATTATGCTAATTTGCATTCATAAAAAAGTGTGCTTTGCTTTATTTGTTGTCTTTTTGTTTCGCTCTTGCCAACTGTTTCTCTTTCTGCTACTCTTTTTCCTCTACTTTTAATGTTTTGCTTCATTTTTATAGCGCTAAATTCCAGAGTGAATGAACAAAACTAACAAACACACACACACACACACATGCATACAAGCGAAAGACGCAAGTGTTGGTCCTCAGTATTGGCAATGGCGTTGCCTCAAATGCCAAGCGTGCAAGCGTCCGCAAGCTGCTGGACTCTGCGGAGTAAACAACTCAAAGTCACAAATGTCGTTTATAGCGGCAAATGATGGTATATTAAAGTATGAGCAAATTTATGGCAAGTTGTTGTTATTGTTGCTGTTGTTGTTGGCATTGTAGCTATATGCCTAAATTAGTGTCTTCTTTAGCTTCATTTGTTGTTCTTATTGTTGTTGTGATTGTGTTGCTTTTGTTGAAATTATGAAATACATAGCAAAAAAGTAATCACGCTCGGCGTACGTTTACCTCGACAACAACAACAACAACGACAACAACGCGCCTTAGTGAAGACCTCAAAAGCGCAGTTCAAAGTGCCACATTCCACAGCACACATGCCTGCCCAAACAAATTGCCCGCACTTGCACACAAACACAGGCACACACACACACATAAGAAATATATAATTTCAAGCATTCCAATCACGCACATTAGCACTGTATGTATGCATATGTCTGTGTGTATGATATGAGAGCCCAAATGGAAAATTAACGTTGCGTGAAATTGGTCAACAAAGTGCCATTATATTACAACAATGAAAAGGTAATTATAGAAAGCTGTCTTTACTAAGTAATGCTGCTGGTAATGTTTCGAATGAGAATCGCATTTGTTAGCTATGCCACTTTGGTAATCAAACGGTTATAGCAAGCAAGATATGGCTGGCAATAAGGAAGAAGTGCTGCATTACATGATAATGAACAGTGGGTTATATTATACTTCGCCATCTTTGGGCTGACAGATTTTTTTATTCAGTTCTTGCAATAGCTCCAAGACTTACTCAATTTCGATTGCAAAGCTTTTTAAACATTGCGCCTAATTTAAATGCCCAACAATGGCCGTTGGTCGACGATTGTCATTCAAAACGTAATCGATGCATTTCCAACTGAAAATTCTGAGATAATAATATACAAGAAAAAGCAAAGCAAAAGCAAAGCAAGCTCATTCGAACTCAATTTCGTTATATAGTAAGACTAAATTCCTCCAACTACTTTTTCATTATTAAATTTTGCATTGAACAAATTCAATAACCAGCCGTTGTCCTGCTGGAATATGGAACATTGTTGGCATTTGAACTCGCTAGTAATGCCTGTCAAGAAACGTTCGCATATTACTATAGCACATAACAAGTTAGAAATAAGAATATTTAAACTTGACCCCAGAAAATCGGGCTAAAATTTTCGTATAAATTACGCTCAGGGATTGCCCCTATACAAGCAAATCACTTGTTGGTTTTGAAAGGTTCATAGCTCAGCTTTTTCATGCAATATTAAAATTCGAATGGTGTGCTTAAAATTGATTTCATTGCTGATTTTGCCATCGCTATTGTGAATTCCAACTGGCATGCATTATAATGTAGCATGCAATAATATTTGAACGAATGTTCATAATTTTCAATTATTTTCTACAATGTTGCTCAGGCACACAGCTATGCAAGTATGCAGTCGCATGTGAGTGTGTGTTGTTTTCAATTTACTTTTATACATACTATAAATTTCACAAATATATTACCAATTTGTATGCGTTATATGTGTGATTTGTCTGATTATGATTGATGATTTGTTGATTTTTCAATAATCACACCATAAGCCAAGCCAGCGAAGATCTCGTATATTTGATAGCAGCACGTAATCGTTGGCACACAAGTACGCACTTCGATTCCGCATGAGCGAGTGAGTATTCTAAAATTAAGCAATCACCTTGACATACCTAATCGAAACTATTTTCAAACACACGCGTGCGCGAAGGCAAAACGTAGCAGCGAAACATATGAAATATTACGCTTAACTGGGCGAACAGGCTCAGCAACAACAATGACAGCAATAATATTATTGCAAAAAAAATGTGTTTAAATTGGCTCAAAACAAACATACAAAGATTACTTAGATTGTCGCCATATCACAACAGGCTCTCTCGCTCCCTCCCACAAATGCCCAACCATTTGAAATATTTTCCTTTTTCAGCTCAAAAAGGCACTTAAGCGATTAACATTGTTGTGGTAATTGTGCTGGCGGTTTTATCTTATCAAAGTTTCAAAAATATTTTAACTGCTTAGTAAAACACGCTACCAGCAACAACAACAACAACGACGAAAAACAAATACTAAAAATGCGACAAACTTCCTCTTTTTATTTAAAATTAGAAATGCTTTTGGCATGCGCTTATAACTTATGATATTTTCTTGAAAACTGTTAACTTGGCTGGCAGCTTATGCACTTTCTATAAAAACCGTCGACAAAAATGGCTATCGGAAGAGGCATAATTAATGCATAGATCGCCTTAAACCGCTAGACGGAAACGCTTCCGCACATAAATTTCGTGGCTTATCAATTTTTCAAATGCATTTTTTATTTCTCAAATGCATGCCTTTTGAAATAAAAGAACTGTTTAAGCTATTGTATGTGTGTGAGCGTGTGTATGCAAAGTGTCATTGAACCAGTGGAAACGCATTTTCCACATTATCATCAAGCAGCGTCTTCAAAAGCTCTCTTAGATAAGCCACACCGCTATGACGACGGCACTCCATGGCATTTTACTGATTGTATAAGTATATTTCTTTCGTTCATGCTAGTAAAGGCAACGATTTCACAATTTTTTATTTGGTTTCGTATCACTTAAATTTGTACTCATACGCCTACTTTGGCATTTCTAAGTGGGAGTCAATTACCAAAAATGTGATAAAAGCTTAAAGACGCAGAAGAAGTGAAGGAAAATTTCATAGCTAAGGCAGCAAAAGAGTGAAGTGGCCATACTTTAGCATGATACTACAGTCAGTCATGTAGTGGGGGGTGGGTTTCAGAGGCATTTTGAACTCATTTTAACTGCACTCTTGCAGTGCGACTAGCCACAGCCATATGAGACCAATTGTAAGCTTTTATAGGAGCGAAAGGATAGTGCTGTTGGTTGACTTTTAATATGTCCAAACATATAGCAGAAAAGTACATGACATGGCTATACGGTCTACCAAATCTGGCGCTATCTTTTTACAAATTAGAAGACGGCCAGCTAAAAGTGTGCGATAAATCTCTGAATGAAAGGCAAAAATCTTCAGTAACAGAAAAAAATACAAGCAACTATATACTGCCTGGATTTTCCTTTAGCCAGCACCATTTGAAAGTAGTTCCAATGGTATGAATATTAATTCGTTCAAACAGTTATAATGACTGTAATATCAATGTATACGAGTAAATAGCAAAAAAGGTATCCGATGTGATGGTTTAGAGGGAGCATAGTAGAGGAATTGAGGGACCAAGTGATTGACTTGGAACCAGCGACTATAGAAAGAGCGCGAAAAGCAGAACCGCCTGGAAGATCTATTATGTGAGGCCGAGACCTGCAATTGTTTGCAATGACAACTCATACATATGTAAAGTAAGCATGTTTTGAAACACATATCAATAATTGGTATAATACAGGAAAGCATGTGTGGAATCTGTAAGGAAACTGAAACTGTTGCCTAGTAGGCTGAATACCTTCTTCAAAAGCAGTCTAAACAAAATATTTTGCTTCGAAAATTATGTTACCTTAATTTAGTGATGGTTGAAGAAGTTTTTCAGGCATGCTTAGAAATTCTGAATAAGTTTCTTACAACTAGTGTGAATTTTGATTACATCAAGCAAATTTTAGGTTATATTTTTTTTAAATGTATGCTCGACAAATTTAAGTTTGTTTACATTTCGTCACAATTTTATAAAAGTAAAGAAGAGACACTATTTATTTTGATTTCAAAAAAGACACAATCTGCTTGCGAACTCTTCTTAGTCTACGTTTCTGCCACAACAATAACAAGTAGACTCGTGGGCGTAGCTTACGTTGGTTGGCCAAAAGCCACATTAGCCAAAGTGTTGTATTGTATGCGTTTATACCACATATGGCTACAATATCGAAATTTAAAATGTATATTTTTTTTAAATGCCTTTAAATGATTTTGAACATTTTAGCTTATGCTTTGATGAAATTATGCCATAGTGAGTGAGTGCTCAAATGCGGAATGAGCATACTGCTTGGACGAGGAGGAAATGTTGCCAGAATCCACAATTTGAATTGATGAGCGGTTCGCGTGTATCTTCCTGTTTTGAAACAACTAAAAACAACAACAACAACAAAAAGAAGAGTCAAGTCTTTGATCGTCGTTCATTTTACATATTTAAATATGTATTTTTATGGCGGTTGGCGCTGTGGTCGTTGCCGTTGTTGCCACTGGAGCTGTGGCGTTTGTCTGCAGCAGCGTCTGCGCCATGCGTGCGTCTGCCTCCCGGCGTGTTCGTTCGCCATCCCCAACCCGTCCCGTTCATATGTCTCACCGTCTGTAGTTTTGCATATTATCTCTTTTAGGCAATTTATCAGCATTGACATTTTTTCATCGTGGCTTTGCTTACGCTGAGCTTGTGAGTGTGTATGTTATGTGTGTACATGTAAGTGTATTGTAAACACAAGCACACATGCAAAGGCAGATAGACATGAACTCGCACTGGCGCAGACATACATACATACATACGTGCACAGTGCAAAGTCTTCATCTTCAAATTTCAGTGGGACTCGTCAGCAAAATTTAAACGAAAATGACAAAAATTAATTCCACGCTTTTTTAGTGTATAAACGAAATAAACACACACATACACTCAAAAAGAGCAGTAGAAAATAACGCAAAAATTCGCTTAAGGCGCTTTTATGCAAAATGCGCTGCTGTGATGGCCAAGAAGAAGAAAACGTAGCAGCGGCAGCGGCACAAAAAGTGGCACACAAATAACAACAACAACAGCAAAAGTTATGAACATCAGCAACGCCGCACAACGTCGAACAATCATCGATCAATGACCACCGGTGACAGTCGCCTTAGATACTCGTCCCGTATCTGTGCGTCTGGCTGATGGCTCTTCTTCACTTTGTGGGCCATGTATGTATGTATGTATCTTGTATCTGCGCTCGCACAAAAGAAAATCATGCTAATGTTGTCGCTGTCGTTGTCAACGAATGGAAAAATTTACTATACACCCCTTCTTCAACTGCTCCCCAAGCGTCAACAATGAAAATGTAGCATTTCGCTTATTGTTATTATTGCTATAATATTTGCTTATGCTTCTATTTTTAATGCAAACATTTCGAAATATTTTAAATGTGTAGAAATTGGCATCTATTTATTACTTTTTAACATGCTCAATTTTGGCTACTTCGAAGACGTCACGGCAGAGTTCAATGAAACTGTCAATGGACGGTTTGAAGTGCACGTCCTTATGTGCGTATACATATGTATATATTTACACTTCACGAGGTCTGAAGATTGACTTGATAAACGCTCAGCAAAACTTAGCTTTCTAGTTAGGGGTATTATAGTGAATAGCTGATTGAATCATTCGCTCACAAGTACTAGCTAGAACAGTTCCGAAATATTACTTTTGAATACGGCACAAGTACGCATAAAATCCATCACAACATTTTTACAAGCTCATAACTTCGTGAGCAGTTGGGAAAAAGGTTGTTCTGTAATTCATTGGGACTTGCTTTTCGAGCTGCCTGAATCATTACTATATGTTGCATTTTCAAAATTTTATATATTTTTAAATTGCGATATGTTGAGATTCGAAATAAAATACGCCAATCACATAGAATTTCTATTAAAATTCAAACAATAAAGAATGTTACAACACTGACCAAAAAAATGAACTTGTTTTGAATAATAGCAGCGCCATTATATTATAATAGCTACATATGTATGTACATACGTATATTATACGAGCATAAAAACACCAAATTCTCTTCGATTATTAAGTTAGAAAATTTAATGTGATATAAAATATTTCATATTCGCCATTTTGTTTAATGGCATTTTAGCTACGAGCGATTTAATTTCTTTAAAGAGTCTACTACCAAAACTTTGTTCTACAGTGAGGCTCTGCGCTGAGATTCGATAGGTTTACTTCGTCTTATGGCTTGCCAAGCTCAAAAGAAGCAACAACATACGTGCCAGCCTTTGGCCGTATTCAAGGGGTCATAAGCATAAAGTGAAATAAATAAGCAAAGTAGTTATATATTTAGCCATATCTTTTCAAGTATCAAGTAAGGCTTTATGAGCTTCGGTCGAATCAATGCAATAAACGGCGCATAAACACTCCACCAATTCCCATGAAATAGTTTAAAATGTGTTAACTCATGCTAAATGCGTCGCGATGTGAGCGCTTGTCAAAGCGAAGTGGCGATAAAAATCATAAATTCAATTCAAAACTCGCGCATAGTTCACACGAAATTGTACGCTGCTGGGTTTTGAGCATTTTCCAACGCACACACACACACACACACAATTGCACAATGAAATTCTATGAGCTTAAGTCGTCAATTTGTATGCAGGCAGCGCACTCATGGCGCAAAAATTTATTTCAATTGTAGACTTTGGAATTCGTATGGCAAGGCGAGCAGCCGACGAAATGGAAGAAATGCTCGAGCTGGGGTGCTCGCTCACAATGAAATCAGAGAATTAAGTGCACACTACTTTGTTGGCCAGCAGCAAATAACAATAAACATAAATTTATGGCATTTTGGTTTGGTTTGGTTTGAAAACGCTTAAAAATTTTGTTGCTGTTGTCTTTTTTAGGTATTTGTTCAAGCTCAATGAATGAAAAAATAATGAGCAGACACACTTACATACGTGCACAAAATGTTGGAAAACGATTTTGGCGACAAAATGCTACGAAGCATACAAACACACACTCAAAAAGACACACAGCTTTATTGCGCTCTATTTTAAAATCAATTTCAGACATGTGAAATTTTAAGCGCTACGCAAAAAGCACGAGCGAAAGCATTAAATGCCCAGAAAAATGCCAAATTGGCGAAAATGGCGAATCGGCACATTCCAATACAGCGAAATAGCACTTTAACTGCTGCGGCCACTCGAACTATTCGCAACAACAACAACAATCAACAAATAAATATTTGCACATAGTACATACTTTCAATACGTCAGCGCAGCAGAAATCTACGTTATTTGAGTGCCCCTCAAAATCGTTTGTGCCCCCGCCTCGCCCACATTCGCATTCTTTCATGTTGTTTAGCATGCGATTTTTTTCTTTTCTAATATTCGTCGCAAATAAATTTCAAAAATTATCATAAAAATATCACAGCCATAACGTGCAAAAAGAAATACATATCTAACAAATGCCAAATACCAAAAACAAAACATCAAAAATAAGCTATAAAAATATTTCTGAAAAATTTCGCAACGACGCGCCCCGCAGACGAAGCGGAAGACGCCGGCCAATGTGTCCACCTGTGATGTTGGCAATATGTCGTCGTTCCACGAACTTATAAATTAACATGAAACGAAAATACAGCAACGACTACTACAAAAACAACAATAACAACAAAAAGAATCACAACAACGCAACTGCATATCTATGGTTGAAAAAATAAATTTCAAAACAAAAATAAATAAGACGAAATATTTTAAGAATTCTACGAAGACTTGCTGACGATACAAACGAAAGCGTATACAATACACAGATACGTAGCATATAGCTGCATATGGAAGGGCTGCCTGCATGCCACGTGCTTCCCTACAGCAAATATTGATACAGATACATATCTTATAATTAAGTATTTCTAAGAAATTGAGTAGTCAAGCAATTAAAAAGAGCAGAAAGATTGAGTTGAGTTGCCCACTGTCGGAAGTAGCATATGTAAGCCTTCCGAAGTCACTGATATTTGTGGCTGAATCAAATAATCTTATGCCAAAAAAAACTCACACACTATGAAAAAAACGATTTTATCAAATTTTCTTGCAAGCCATAACTTAGGTCAGAAGTTTGGCTATTATATTCTGCTCCTGCTCTGGAAGAAGCTTCTTTTGAGTCGATTTTTCTAAACTTCGAAAAGTTCCGAAAAGTTAAGTAGCTGCATTTTTCTCAATTTACATACATATATGTATGTGTGAAATGATAAGAACGTATTCGATCGATAGGTATCTGACGCTCATTCGATGTTTGCACGATAAACATACATATGTAATTTCTTTTAAATGTGTTGTCCAACAAACTTTTAGGTGTACAACAGATAAGCTTATTTGATATATATTTTAAAAAGAAAAATTTGCCTTCAGAGAATTTGAAATACCGCAGAGTTTATAATGACCAAGTTTTAGCAGTTGCTCTTAATTCTTTATACTATTGCCGCAACAGATGAGCTCATAAAAAGTGCATTTTAGTGTGGGAAGATTTTGCAACCCCTTCCGACAGTTGCACCCGCTGCAGTGAAGCAGCTGTCTGCTGACGCGCATATCTATCTATGCAGCTATGTATCTGCGAGTTCGAATCTGCGCATGCGTCCAACAATCTTCGACGTGGTTTACTGCGGCTGTGCATGCGAAATTTTTGCAACTTGCAGCAAACTGTTGCAGCTGTCAATTATAAATGCTGTTGTTGTTGTTGCTGTATGCAATTTATGCAATCATTTTATAAATGTCGTATAGCACTTTTTTGTGGGTGTACATTCCCGTCGACGCTTCTGCCTGTCCATCAAAGTAGACGACGAACACTACGGCCACTACAAATCAGCTTGCCACTTGCGCCAAAGGCATTTTACAGGCGCGGGGCGAAGGGTGTGAGTCCACCGAAACATGCCAATGTGTCTGTCTGACTGTCTGCCTGTGTGTATGTACATATGTATGTGTGTATGTGCATATCGCAATTCAGCCATCAATACGTTTTTAAAAAGCTGCCGTATCTTAATGTTTGTATCTGCACGAGTGATGCCAGCGGCTCTCGGGCAGCTCGGAGCGTGCTGTTGTGCAAGTGATCGTTAAGTTGCCCTGCTGTTGTTGTCGTTAGTTGTCGTCGTCGTCGTAGTGTTGCCACTGTTGCTGTTGCCGTTGTTGTTGTTGTCTTTCATTAACAAAACAACTGTTGCGACCTTCACATACCAGAGCAGACGACTGCGCTGCGTTGTGCCTGCCTGCCTGCCTGCCGCCTGCCTACTCGCTCACTCGCTCATTGCGAGAATATGAAATCAACAACAGCAACAACAACACAAACAAAAGAAATACAATATGAAGCGAAACGACTGTAGCTGAAGCGTTTCGTCGGTCTCAGTACGCGATGCGATTGCATGCGAAAAGTCAGCCACTTTATAAAAAAAAACTTAGCTTTTTAAGTTTCAGTTTACTTCAGATTCTGTCAAATTTCGAGCATGTGCAAGATGGGAAAACCGAGTTAGCGGGTAACCGGTACTAATAAGAGCACTAAAATTATTATATATTTCTCTTTCCTAACTTTTCAATTTTCGATTGTTCTTTTGTTGTTGTTTTTTACGATACGTTTTTGATATTAAGTATTTTAAAGAAACCCTGCATCATATTAAAATTTTTCAAGAATTCAATAATTTCATTTCTTTTGCCTATCAAAGCTTTTATAAAATCGCACGAAATGCAAAATAAATTAAATTATAAGAGCCAAAAATCATACGTGGAAGCATCAACATTGACTGCACGACTTCTTGTTAAATTTTTCAAATGTAACATCTGTTGTTTGATGTCGAAATATTGAACAAAAATAAAAATAATTCAAAACTAAAAAAAAAGTTTTTGATTATTGCGAGTAAAATCAGTATCTAAATATTATAAGAATTCTTTTGTAAAATCTAACTAAAATTTAAAAAAAATTTACTTTCCCTAGTCCTTTTTGACTATTCCGTCGTTCAAATTAACCGGTACTGTAAAGTGACCATCGGTAAATAATTGCTTGAAGTACTCCAAGCGTAAGCGATGTAAATCAAAGATAGATAATCGATTACTTGAAGTTCAAAACAGGTTTGCAAGGGACAGCAAGGCAATTTACAATGCTCGAGTACTCGGTACTTGAATGTATGTAAATACAAGTAATCGGTTACTTAACGCTCAGAAGACGCTGTGGCGACAGCGCAACGGCTCTCGCAAGCTGCAGCCGCATCTGCATCTGATGGATGCACATTTTTGCGCGTATACGCGTCGCCAGCAGCGGCATTTTTGCTGCCCCTCACAGATCACAGCGACGCGTTTTTCATAAGCGAACGAGCAAACGGGGCGCATGAAAATTATTAAGAAAGCAATTGTGGCAGTTGTAGTTGCTCTCATTGTTGTTGTTTGTTGTTGTTGTTCTCATTGTTGTTGCTATAGTGCGGCACTTGCGCAGTATCTGCGATTGTGGAATGTTTTTGCACTGCTATAAGCAAAATTGTGCTGTGCATAAATTGCAGCTGGAAATGCATTTTGCGCACGCACATAAGATACTCACACACGCACACACATACACACTCTATCTGTTGCACATATGCATGCATCTGTATGGCTGCTTTAGATTAATTTTAATTGCCGTGCAGCCCCTTTTTCCATGGAACAATTTATTCGCGCACACAAATTTTTGGCATCTGCGGCCTGCGTGCCTCGTTCCTCATTTCATATTGACGCGCATACAGATACACAGCAACTGCAGATGTATGCATGTATGTAGTTTCCGTTGCGATTTCTTGCAGCTTTGACATCGGAATTCGCTTGCGCTGGCATTGAATGAGTTATTTCTGCTATGCTGCATTTGATGCGCTCATAAATCACTATCCCCCCTCCCCCACAACAAGCCCAACACCTGCTCTTCTTGTGCAAGCAATTTGGATTAAAAATATTCGAAAAATGTTCGGTTTGCCAATGGCGAATTCTCTTTAATACACTAACACTTTTTCGATAGCTGCGCTGCGTAACGAATTCGAATTGCTGCGATTTCTAAAAAAAGTACATACAAATTCGCAAATTTTAGTCTAACATGTCCGTCAATATGCTATAAGGTAAACATTCGCATATGCCAGTTAAAACCATGCTGGCATCTCTATTCGAATATATTTAGTAGTAGCTTCGAATTACTGATATATGAAATTCCGCCTCTTTTCGCCTTAATTCAAAATATTTGCTTTTTCGAAAAGCAGATTATTCATGTTTTATTCGACATACCACTAAATTCGAGTGCGTATACGACTCGAGAATGTTTTTTTTGAATCGTGAAGCTGTCACAATAAAAACAGAGTTTATTATCAGGTATATCGAGATAAATCAAAACTGAGATGTTTCCTTTACAGAATTTCTTAGACGATGTGCTACCTTTTAGATTGTTTTGTAGTAGCGATGCAGTTTGCTAGTCAACGCGGCCTAAAGCAACTAGTGGTTTTTATTTAATCGGGCTACGAGTCGCACTTCTAACATTTACAAATAAAAACAAGTAAGGAAGAATCAGTCGGATTTCACCGACAGAGTAATACCCTACACCAAGTTCCCAAGTGCGGTGATAATCCACAGAAATTGTGGTTGCATTTAATTTACCGCCTACATAGTGGGCGGACCACGCCCATTTTTAGCAGACTACAATATATCCCTAATAGGACTATTTATGCCAATAGTTGATGCTCTGGAAGGTGTACAACCGAAATTATCGATATATTTAATTTACCGCCCCATAGTGGGCGGGCCACGCCCATTTTTGGAGAATTAAAAGGTATTCTTACCAGTAATGAAGTGACCAAATATGGACGCTCTGGTGTATATCTTACTGAAGTTATGAGGATTTTTAGCTTACCGCCTATATAGTGGGCGGACCACGCCCATTTTCTAATATGGCATGTAGGGCCGATATTTGAACTTAGAAACCAAATTTTATTCGGTTAAATTCATAAAGAGTTAATTGAGAGCCCTTTTACCGGAAACATTTTTTCGGCTACGCCCATTTTTTTGTGAGATATAGATGACCTACCTCTTAACTTGAATACCAAGTATAATTCTTTTCCATGAGTAATTACACAAATTATAGCCATTTTACCGACAAAAATCCGAGGTAGTGGGACTTACAGGCCCGTTGTGGGCGTGTCCTTCGGGTGATTTTGCTAATCTCAGAACTTAAAGTAGTGGAAGGTTCACTGCGACTGTGTGCCAAATTTGGTCCAAATCGGACCACTCCTTCTTTCTCTCCTGCGCCAACAGACAGCCAGACAGACAGACAGACAGACAGACAGACAGACAGACAGACAGACAGACAGACAGACAGACGGACGGACAACCGGAAATCAAGACAGAAAGTGATTCTAAGCATTTCCATATTCTTATGTCTATACCTAGGACGTCTCCTTTAATGCGTTACAATTTTCGCACAAAGTTATTATACCCTATTACCATAGGTGTAGGGTATAAAAATGCTACAAGAACATTTGTAAGTATGTAGTTCAGAATTTTTTCCAATGAAAACATGCTTTAGTCTTAGTTTAAAAGAATTTCAACATATTCTTGATGTTAGATGTTCTTTCAACTTAGTAACTCTTATGTTTATTATTTTATATTTCATTTGGCTTTAATTTTGAACACTATATATACATCCAACATGTATCAAACTTTTTTAATTCATTTTAAAAAATTACCTAGCAATATTTTTGAAAATCATTCAAAAGTATTCATAGTAAAGAAATTGTTTGCAAACTCAATAGCCTCGTATTTAGCTAAAAAGACTTCTGTCTCAGTATCTCAAAATGCGATCCGGTTTTTTAAGTACACGAAGTGTATCTCATTTCAACGAGACACACCTACTTCTTCGTTAGATTTCATGGCAATAAAAATTGTGACACAAAAATTGCGATAATGGAATTTCAGTAGCCTCTCGAAATTAGCCACTTCAACCAAACAAACTATCTACGTCAATAAATTTTCATTTGCGTTTAACCGCAATCATAATTGTTCAAACATTACTCGTGACAATATAAACTTGATCTTTATCTATGTCTAAAGCCACAAAAAAAGTAGATTAGCATAAATTTTAGATTACGCGAAGGCAACCAAAATGGTTTTAAAACTGGTTTGCATGGGAAATTAAACTATCGGACAGCATACATTCTATAAATTTGAAGACAGGAATTTGAGAATAAAAATATATGTACATATGTAGCTACTCACAGAACACAAGGCTTGAAAAAATATAAGGAACTTAATAAAAAGAAAGAAAACTACAGAAAAAATGCATGCTGAATATGTTAAGAAAACTATAGAAAAGTTATAATGCTTATGAATGACAGCGAAGAGATAAAAAACGAACTTCAAATGAACAATTCAGAGCACATGGTTGCTTTTCGATTTAATGAAAATAATATTTCTAGTGTATCTTTTAAAAATATACAATTTTAGTAAATGACAATGAAAAGCTTAAATATTTCGCCAGTTAGTTTAGTTTCCTTTGATGATTTTAAGTTAATGAAATTTTTAGAAAGTCTTCATCAGACAGAATTGTATCTTTATGCACGTGCAAACCTCAAGCAAGCTGCGGAGTGCTGCGATATCAGCGAAGTAAATTCCTACTAACTGTAAAGGTATATGCTTGAAAGGCAGCTTGATAGTGTCCAATTGGTTTGATACAACCTAAAATTAGTCATAAGTGATACTTGCTATATACTTATGTAGGTATTATAGAAAACTTTTGTTGGACAATAAGATCAGTGGCAGCGGGCAAGAACGCTTGTGTCAAAAGCACTTCAAATGCCTGCGATTGCTGCCAAATTTATTGTTTGTGTGTTACGAATCGATTAGCCATTTTTGTTGTTGTGCAAATACCGGCAGACGGCAGATAGATAATACGCGTGAACACATGCGCAAATATTTTGTTTGGTCTTTTTTAGCGCCATTCAGTGCCACCAAAAAGAAAAAAAACAACAAAAACCTTAAAGCTAAAGCCGAAGCATTACAGCAACAAAATTTCAAGTTAATTTATTTGCCGCTGCCGCTTTCAATTTTGGGAATTTCTTTTATTCTAGCGTCTTATTTTTAATGGTCTGCTCGTGGCATAGCAATACGTATTTTATTGAGGAATGGTGCCGGTGCCGGTGCCTGTGCCGGTGCCTGGCATGGAATTTTTGTGAAATCGAAATGCTGGCCATTTGAAACGGGGAAACACTGAGAAATACACGTACACGTGTGCGCATGTGTGTGCGGCCGGAGCTAGCCAAACCGTATCTGGGCATTATATAACCGAAACAACCCAACCAACCAACAAACCAACCAGCATGTCTAAACAAAAGCAACAACAACAACAGCGAGAGCGCTTGAGAATGATTTCACTCAAAAATGCATTTTTAATTTTTCTACAAAAGAATTCGCTTGCGCATGTGGCATGTGGGCCCAGGCCGTAGTCGTACTCGTAGCCGTAGCGATTGTATCTGCATCTGTAGGATGCATTTTTGTGCAGTTTGTACCAACGCACGCCACTAGAGTTCGATCACTGCCTCACACACATACACACACTCCGCCATATATGCATGCACAACACATGCACAAACACATTGATACAGATATGAAGGCAACAGCAAACTGGCAACGACTGCGCCGCGGCAGCGCTTGTGGAATGCGGTTTTGACAAGTTCTTCTAAAATTGTACAGGGCAACTCTTTTTTCTACTATTTGCTATGAGCGAGCAGGCCGCACACTCGCACACACACGCACGCACACCATACAAACGCAATTGCAAGCGCGCTCAAGCGACTTACAACGACTCGAGCGACTGCCAAGCTGACCATTTGTACACATTTTTTAACATTTCCCCTGTTCAACAATTTCGAAATTGATTAGATTGCACTTTTGAACATTTGGAAATGACTAAATCGCGTCTTCGATTAATCGAGCGGCTACAATACATATACATGCATACATATATCGAATTTCAACCACTTTTTTTAAATTTCTGTAGCTTAATTTTGAAGCTCGATATTGTTTAGTTTTGAAAAATTTATTTGCAGTTGTATTAAATCGCGCCATTATTTATGTTCAAATTGAATTCGATTTTAAGTTTATCTATGATTTATAATTTTTCTTAAAACACTGAAGCGCCTTTAAAATAATGTTTTAGCATGCAGTTTTTTACTCAAAATAAAAAAGATACTTTTAGCTTTGAACTTTTTTAATTCAACTGATTATAAAAGTTTGTGTTTTGTCTCATTTTATAAAATTTGTTAAAACAACCAAAAGACTTCTCTAACTTTCGACAAGCATTGATTGAATTCTTTTCTGTTGAATTGAGTACGAAAATTAATGGTCACCCTACTACACACAGGCACACATACCATACAGACATGGCATTACATGGGCAGTTCGTTGAAGACGAAGAAGCATGGAACGGCAGGGTTGTGCCCGTAGCTGGATGGATGGCTCGTTGGCTGTTGGCTTCGATGGATGGATGGCAAAGCGAAAGAAGTAAACGAATTGAAAATAGACTCGCTGCGTAGATACAGTTTGCGGCGTAGAGTGGCCTGGTGTGGCGTGGAGCAGCACAAGCATACGCGAAGAGGAACAAGAAGAAGAAGCGAAGCAGCAGCAGCAACAACAAAAGTAAAAAAACAGCCGCAAAAGTGCAGGAAAAACAGGCAGAAATACTTTCGTCGTAGCACGGAAAGGCATGCGCGCGTTCACATCTACATACACGTGTGTGTGTGTGTGTGTATGTGAGTGGAGTGCTGGTGTGTGTATGTATAGCTGCATTTTAATGCATTTATTATGGCAGCAGCGCATACTTTCAACAAAAGTATTTCTGCTTTTTGCCCGCTGCACACGCAGCGCTCATACAGGGTGATTCGAAAAAACTGCTTTATCCTTTTAAGAAAAATAAAGTCGTAGATTCAAAGGTTTATTTATGTATGTACTTATGTATATGTGCAGTACGACTATAAATTCTTTGCTGTTGCTGATAGATTATTCATATGCACACCTCCCTTAAGAAGGTGTAATGTTCTACGATCGAAAAGCAATTGAAGCACAACTTGGTATCCCTTTTGTCAGTTTTCGTTTGGGATTATCCACATTAGCGTAAAAATATAAGCGATAGTAACAGAAAAAAGTTACTTGCAATTTTTAAAAGTTCAAAATATCAAAAAACTACAACATTTTTCCAAAAAAGCATTTAAAGCGAAAAAAAATGTGTAAAGAAAAAACCTTAAAAATGCGCAACGCTTTAAAAAGAGTTGGCAGCTTGCCGCTTGCTGCTACTGCATAACCGCATGGCCCCCTTTTTACGCCATGAGCACTGCCCCTCAGCCCATTGCCCCCGCATTGCATGCGCTCATTTAATGTGGCCTGACAATTCTGCAACACCCGCTACTGCCTGCCCCGCTCCGCCAACAGCAGCAGCGTACTGCGCTTGGGGCTTGTCAATCGCATTGCTGTTGTTGTTGTTGCTGTTTTTGTTGTTGTTGCTAGTTGCCAACATGACAGCAACTGCGCCGGCAATTGCCGTTGCCGTTGTTGCATTTTGCTGCGCGACAGGGGGCAGCAGCGCCGACTGCCAGCTTGCCACAACAGCAACAACACGAACTGCAACAACAATTGCCTATTGCCTATTGCAGTTTGCACATTTTGTTGTCGTGCCGCATAAAATTCTTTTGCCTGCTGCTCCTTTTTTAATATCGCATTCATTTATGCACTTTTTTGTTGCTTTTTTTCTAGTCTTGGTTCGTGGCTGCTTTACGTTGCTTTGACATGAATGTCAGCTTTGCTGCAGTTCTAGCAACTTTTTGTACTTTTGTTGTTGTTGCTGTTGCAGCTACTTTAAGTCGCATCGCGCGCAAATGACGATTTCTTTGGTATTCTCGGCATGAAGTTGCCACGATGCCATCAAACTCTGTCATTGCGAATGCTTCTTCTGCTTTTGCTTCCTCTCTGCTTCTACTTCGCTGCTACACCGATCAATTTTCTATGTGCGCTTGCTAGGCATGCGCTTGGGTTTAATGTCACAGCTGTCGCTTTGAAAGGGTGCACGGTTCTTTTTTAGAGGCACGAAGGTGTGAGCTAACAGAACTCTGTGGAACAGCAAAAGGGCGTTTATATTTTCCGCTTAAAGAAAATTAAATCACATTCTCATATAATGCGAAAGGAACTTGCAACGAAATCGGTTTTACATAAGTATATAAGCGTTGCAAGGAACATTAGTTCCTTTATACTTTCTTCTGCTGTTCAAAATTTTTATTCTAATCTTAATTTTTTTCATTGTTTTCCTAGAAAAAAAGTCTTATATCGACTTCATCGATTTCTTGTGATTTTAGATTACACTTTCGTTTCTGTTTTAAAAGATCAAACCAATAACTTGTTTGCTATGACCTAATGATTTTTAATAGCCATTGCGTTGATTGATTTGCGATAGTTTAGTTATTTATATACATGTGTACATACATACATATGTACATGTAGGTACTAAATTTCATTTGATTAACGAACTTCAGGCAATACATAAAATATAATAAAATTCTCATAGTAATTCTGCGATGAATCTCTACTAAAAAGCACTATATAGATTACATTTCGTATTACTCTGCCAGCACATTACAATAAAATAGCAGAAAAATAATTTTATTTGTTTCGAAAAAAGTTTGTCTCCATCTTTAAAAGCGCCTTCATGGCATTCATGACAGACATATCAACTTCGAACAAACCAGCTTAAAGCCTACACCGAATGCAACAGTGTGACCCAAAAACGCAAAGCCACATTCCGCGCTGGATATTTTAAGAATGCATCAAGTCTTAAACCACTCAAACCCGTATGTAGGAAAAAGCGGCCAACAGTAGCGAGAGAGTAATATGCCATAAAAAATATATAAAACTGAAATGAAATATGACTTTGTGTAAACATTTTGACAAGTTTTTATGACTGCAGCATAACGCATACACACACACAGAAATATGCATGCATGCATCTCAAGAACACCAGCACACCGAAAATTTATCGAAATATAAATCACAGGAATTCAACGAAATAAAATTAAGAGAACTAAAAAAGTAAACCCAGAAATTCCCTAACAACACAAAAAAAGAAAGGAACGAAAAAGCGTAGTATTGAAAAGAATTTGTGGTATGCAGCGCGACTTGAGTGCGGTTCAACAACAGCGCAGATACAGATACAGGCTATGGGTAGCAGCGGCAAGAGGCAAGAGGCGCGAGGTAATGCTTTTGAAAACATTTTGACGTATCGTTGGGAACCTTATCACTTCATTAGGCCATAAATACCAACAACAGCAACAAACACAACAACAACAACAAAAATAAAGTAGCAACAACAACAACAACATTTGAAATAGCTGCAGGCCATACTTGTGTATCTCAAACAAAAAAACAAAACAAGGCCAAAGAATTTCAAAAACAACAACAACAAAAGTGCTTTAAAAAATATAAAAAAGCAGCAAAGAATAAAGAAATGTTATGGCTTGGATTTATAGCAGCAGCAACAACAACAACAAAAAAGGGGGCAGCTCAAAATGCCACATGAATTTTGAGCTTAAGTGCTGGAAAACGAAGCGCTACAAAATTGTTGTTGTTGCTTGAACAAATCAGGCTCCAAAAATGTTTGTTGATATCGGCAGCTGGAGCGTGGGGCAAGCAGTGAGGTAGCTGCATAACTGTAGCCTGACTCACACACACATACACTCACACACACTCAGACAGAGCGTCCAAATGTCAGGCGACAAGCAGCAGCAGCACGCATGCGCAGCAGCACGACGCGACGCGGCTTAACTGCGGCTGCCCGCAGGCGAGGCACAAATGCAGCTCCACCAACTCCAAGTGGGATTATGAGTAGCAGCAGCAATGCGGCATCATGCCAGCTTCCCTCAACGACTGCCAACAACAAAGCGCTCCAAAAAAAAAACAACAGCAAAACAACAAAAGGCCCTAAAGTGCTACTGAAAAATAAAATAAAGCATGGCAAAAGGAGAAGAAGGAGAGGGAGCAGCAGCGGGTGAAGTGTGTGTTGCAGCAGGCGAAGCAGCCTTGCCACAGCCGCGTCATTTCATGGCATGCAGCGCAATTTTCGCCTGCTGCTGCTTTTTTTACATTTTTACTTTATTTTGTATTTTTGTAATGTTTGCAATTTTATTTTGTTGCCTGTTTTGCTGCTGTTGCTGCTGCTGATGATGATGCTGCTGCTGTGGAATGCGCAGCGATTGCGCGAGATAGCAACAACAGCGCAACTGCTGCTGTTGCCTGTTGCAGCCGCACACAATTTTTTGCGCATTTCTTGTTGTTGTTGTTGCTTTTATAGCTGCACTCAAAATTGCACATGTGTATGCGTGTGTATGTGTAGGTGTGCAGCGTGCAGCTGAAGCATTTATCAACAGAAGAGTAAGCAGAAAAAATATTTCAAAAATACTTTGAGAAAAATCAAAAAACCAAGAGGAAAAAATATTTCAAAAATATTTTAAGAAGACCCAAAAACCATTAAAATTTTAAAATGTTGTCTGACTAAAAAACTCGAATTTCGAAATCAATCATAAATGAGAAAAGCTTCTTACTTCTTTTTTTTCATTTATGATTTTTAAATTTTGTTCAAAATTTTTATTTTAAAACAATTTTATGGTATATATTTCTGCAAATAAGCAGGCAACAATTTTCATAATTAAGATATGGACAAAAATTTTTACAAACTTTAAAATATAGAAACAAAAAAAATGCTGAAAGAACAAAGCGCCTCTGAACAAGATAAATGCCAGAGTCGGAGAAAATCTTCTTACATGCTTTTCCTCATTTAAGATTCTAAAATTTTTTTCGTTCGATATATTTTTCTGAAAATAGGCAAAAATTTTTTTAAAAGCGGCTCTGAACAAGATAAATGCCAGAGTTTGCGCATTTGAGCGTTGCCATAGAAAATTGTTGCCAACTTTGAAGGTGCTGCTTAGTGTTGTTCCGTTTGTTGTTGTTGGTTCTGCTGCCGCCCGTCATTGGCAACATAAGCGCATATATATTGTATATCAGGCGCACGATCACTCGTCGAGGCATATAATCAGCAGGAGCAGCAGCAGCAACACGTCCGTCCGTCCGTCCGCTGCCTGAGCTGCATGTGCAATATGCAAACTGCTGTCGGCATACGGGTGTGTGTGTGTGTGTGTGTGCTGGCAATTGGCAATAGCCGCAACGGGGTGTGGGGCAACTTAATTTTCTGCGCACGTTCGCAGCGCAAAAGAACGCTCAAGAATGACAGCTGAATTATTACAAATCGATACTTGCTCATATCATTTTTTTCCGCACATTTTTCAACATTTTTCAACATTTTGCCTTTCTGTTGCTGGGTTGCTGTTGCTGTTGTTATTGTTGTTGTTGATATGCATTGTCGTTGGTCGCTGCCCGCTTGTTACATTGTCTTTATCGCGTTGGCATTTCTGAAGTTGAAGGATGTTTTTAATGGTAATAAGCGCTTGCGCAGACAATGAAAAATTGAGTTATAAATTACGCCCGATACACGGCCGTAAAAAGCCTCCATATATACTATGCAGGTACGCATAAAATTGTTGTAGCTTGCGGCTAAGCAGCAGCGATTACACGTCGATCAGATAATCGTGCTTGAAAAATGCGCAGCGCCCGCAAAAAAGCAAAAGGCAAGCAAGTAAAAAATGTAAAATTGAACTTGAGATATCAAAATTATAATTCTTTGCGTTATTTTTTTGTGGTATTCGACAGCAAATTTATGGCAACTTAGCTGCGACGAGAGTGGTTAACAGCTGCCCAGTTTTTGGTTTTAAAAGATTAAGCTCTCTTGGCAAGCTTGGGGGGAGAAGAATTTTTTTAAGATACTTTAGTCCAGTTTCAGTCAGAAACCATTGGATTATAAGTAGTCCGACCGAACGCTCGGTCTCGGTCTCGGTTACCGAACAGTTCGGCCAAAAGGTTCGGGTTCGGTCTCGGTTCGGTCTCGGCTAAAAAAGGCCGAGTATTTAGCCGAACAGTTGAGGAACAAATTGTATAGTTTTAAACAAAATTTAAATTTTTTAATAATACTTTTTATTGATTTTTCATACATCAGATGCTTAATGTAGGTATTTATACCTCAAAAGAATTGGTTTTTATAATAAAATGTATTTTTTCCTAAAAATTTATAAATTTTTTAAAATTAAAATTCTTCTTCTTTTTTTTGCATATGTAATCGAAAGGTTCGGTCTCGGTCTCGGTCTCGGCCGAACATTAAAAAAAGGCCGAACGCTCGGTCTCGGTCTCGGTTTCGGCCAAAATTTCGGGTTCGGTCGGACACTAATTATAAGTGATACTGCTATCGGCAACATATGTATGTACCTACATATTTTTCAATGCAATCGAATGCGGAGCCAAGATAAACCGTCAAGCGGAATCAAATACTTGTAATATGTCTTGAAATATTATTTCAAAATGAAAGTATATATTGAGTACCAGAAACGTTTTTTCGTTAATTTATTGGCATCATAACAGCTTCTTAAACTTTAAATCTTAAACAGAAGACCGAATTCTCAATTATTCCGCAAGCAAAATAAAATTTGGAATTGTTACTTGAACAACTTTTAAAGCACAGCCGATTCAAATGCTCAGGCTAGGTTAGGTCACAAAAACTTCTTATACCAAACAAACGCGTAGGCCATTGAAACCCATTGAGATACCTGTTTAAAAGCAGCAGCGTCAAAATTTCAAAAATTCAACTTGCATGCAATTATTTTTTGTAAAAAGTAACTCAATAAATAACAGAGAATATACAAATGGTTCGATGCTGGGCTCGATATAACCTCACAAAAAACTAACGTGGCTCGGTTCGAAAGTGGCATGCTTCCAAACTGATTTCTTTTTTCTAAATATTGTTTATTAAAGCAGTTAAGTTTATTATAATTTGCAGTTAAGCTTCCCTCCCTCTCCCTTCCACTCACCAACACATGCTAGATTTCATACTATTTAACTAATTTCGAAAAAAGGTATCTATTTTTATTGAAACTTTTCTTTTATAACAAAGTTGTTGTTGCCTCATTTGCAGCTTGTTGCTTTGAATGCTCGCAAATGAGCGCACACTAGAGGGCGCTAGCAGGAAGTCTGCATATTCATTACAAACTAACAAGCAACTAATAACAGCAAATAACTAGCAACAACAATAACAACAACAACAACAACAAGAGATTTCCTCATTTAAACGTATCAACTTAGCAAATAGGCAAAGGAAATAATAATGATAAAAATCTAAAAATGTTGCCTTTTGCTGTTGACTTGCGACGTTTGATACATAAACACACACACACTCACATATGTATGTTTGTATGTGTGAGTGTGTGTGCTGCTATGTGCTGCAAGTGCTTGGCATATAAAGCGAAATGGGAAAAGAGACCACAGCGCAAAGATTTCTCAAGCCACGCTTATAAATGGCGACAGGAAAAATGCAAACAGCATTTAATGACGGCGCAGCAGCAGCGGCCAACAACAGCAACAACAAACTGCAGGCAGCAGCAGCAGCAGCAGAAGAAGAAATGCGCTTAATTCAAGCTTGAAAACTGCGAGGAAAAGCGAATAAAAATGCAGCAGACAATTTTTCGCTCGCCCCTTTTGCCTCATTTTGTTCTCAGCGCGCACTCACACACACTCACACACACATATATGCATGCATATGCAACAACAGCATATGCAGCGAGCTGCATGTGGCGGCCATTGCACATAACAGCAGAAGCTGCAACAGCAGCAGTTGTCGCAGCAGGGACAGAAAAGCTGAAAATTACTTTTCCAAGCCGGGGTTAGTGTGCGGCGTCTGCGCTGCTGCATGCCACAGCGTTGAGCGGCTAGCACCGAGCATGTGTCGCCGTCAGCCTGGCAAGAGGAAAATGCAGCCGGCTGAGCTTGGCTGCGCGGAGCTGCAGCGGAAAAGCAGGAAAAAAGCGGAAAAAAGGCTGAAAGGCCGCGCAGAAGCTTACCAAGACGCCGCGCCGCGCTGCAGACATTGACTCGAACGAGACGAAGATGGCGCGCAATGGCGCAATGGAGCAATGGCGACGTTGCGGACGCATGCGATGATATGAAGATAGCATTAAGGGAAAGATAGAAGGAGAAGAGTGCAGAAAGTGTGGCGCAGAGGAAGCAGAATGGAAGCATTAAAAGATAAAAGGCGGTTAGGCGGGTGGGCGGGTAGGCGGGGTGCACGATGGCAAGGACGGACGACCGAAGGAGAAGATCAGGGACGGATGGAGACGATCAGAGCGGAAAAGAGAGCAAGTTGAATGGTGGAGAAAGGCGAGGATGAACGAAAGAACGAAGCTGAGAAAGTAGGAACGAATGAACGCAGGAGACCTACAAACCAAGGGAAGGGGCATGGTTGTATAGGAAAAAAAACAAAGGCGTGATAGGAAAGACGCGGAGGTGCTGGAGACGTCTTTTGATGCGCACTTTGAATTCTTGGCGATTTTTTGCTAGAGCGAGTGATTGCATCCGCTGCATGTGACTTGTATGTATGCGTGAGTATGTGAGAGCGTGTCAGTGTGTGTGTGTGCAAACATGCTAGTTGCATTTCTGGTTGCAAACGCGCACACACACTCAAACGCGTAATCAAATTGCAATCATGCTTTAGTTTGCTTTGAGGCTGTTGTTGCCACTGTTGTTGTTGTTGTTGTCGCTTGTAGCTGCTGCAATGCAGAAATAGTTGTACGTGCAGCACAAATGCGTTGCTTGTTGCATGTTGCAATTTTGTTGTTGTTGTTGTTGTTGTTGCAAGGCTCGGCAGCAACTACAAGCGCATTTTAACATGTATGTGTGTGTGTGTGTGTGTTTATATAAAAGACATTCTTCGGCAGCAACGTACACATATAACGCAGCTCGAACATGCATATTATATATATTGCATATATGTTCATATATGTATGTATGTATGTATACGTGCGCTTGTATGTGTCACTCATACGCGCACGCATATAGAAAATGCAGTTTTGCTGCATTTCAACGCATTCGAGTCTCGTTTTAAGTGGTAAATTGAATCTTTTATGCCGCATCCATAAAAATCTGCTTTTTTCCAGCAAATTATGGCAAGCATATCACAGCTTGTATCTATGTATGTGTCAATGCACCTACGCGTTTGTGTGTGTGTACGAGTCTTTTAATCGCCATATCGTTGGGAAATTTCAGCGGTTTTAAGAAACGTGTTTTCCCTGCGGCGCTTTTGGCCAAATGCTAAAGTTTATTTCTGGCGGCTATAAAAAAAAATTAATGCCTTATTTTTATATGCTGAAAATTTAATTATTTAATCTAAGTGCTTAAGTCAATCGCTGTGAATTATGGCATGCACTTAAGCGTCAAGTTTGAAAGATTCAATTTATTTTGCTAAATAACTTCAAAAATATTTCAATTAATTGTAAACTGAAAACTTTTTTTGGAACTTGGGGCACAGCTCGTATGCCAGAAGGACACACTTAGATCATGTAGTACATAAGTATAAGCCCATTGTAATACCACAGAGCGGTATTTGGTCAACTTACAGGAAAACTAAAGAGAGTCTAGCTCCAGCAATTAAGAGGGTTGGAGAGTAAACCTCAAATGGTGCTTTTTAGCAATTTATTACAACGTCTTTATTGTTTTCTGCACAGTTTGAGTGCGGCAATTTTAACAAAATTCATAAACATTTTTTTCTCTTACAGTTTTGAGAAAAATGCCTCTTAATTTTTGCATATTTTCCATGCACTTTTTTCACTTATGAATTTATATAAAATCAAAGCATAAGCCAACTAACCAAAAGACAAACAAACTGAATTTTTTACAACAACAAAAAGATTTTTCTAAAAAATGTCTTTTTCCTATAAAACCCACCAATGCATAATGCATAATCATGCTCGTTTTTTAAGATCTTTTAAGTGGAAAAGTGACCTTCCAATCCTAAATTCATAAAAAATGGTAACTAAAAACAAGAATAAAAAATGCAAAGCCACTTTCAATAGCAAGAAATAAACGATGCAACGATTTATTCGATTTGCATAAATATGCCATAAGGAAAACCATAAAAATCGTATTTTTTATAGACTTTTTTATAGATACAAAAATAAGTCACTATTTTTTAAGTCTTTTATAGTGCTCTGCATAGATAAAGCCGTTGCAAGGAATGAGTGCAACAAGTGCATTTTTTCAGCTGACCACAAAACCAGCCAACAAAAAGGTGACTTTATCATTTTATGAGCACAACAACAATTAAATTAAAAAATGCAGAAAATTAGAAGCCATAGCAACCAAAAATAAAGCATGAAAAGCAACAAAGAGCAAAACATAGAAACGGACAAAACCGGTAAACCCTTTTAAGGCGAGTGCCAGCCGCAGCTTGTACGCGCCTGCGACGTGTGGGCGCATTCTAAGCCAAGTTAACTGTTGCTCGGGCACTGCTGCAGCAGGTTCAACGGCTGCCTGCGGTGCGGCGGGGAGGTGCGCTGTCGTTGCCTCACGTTCGGCGGGTTTGCCCGCCACAAAAGCGCGCACTTGCCGTGGCAGCAGTTCGCCAGTTCGCTCAGCCTTATGGCATGCCATGGTCATTATGAGTGGCATGTGTGCAAGAGAATGTGTATGTGTGAGTATGAGTGTGTGTGTGTGTGTGTGTGTCTATCCGCATTACAGCAACAATTGCAAGTGTGACAATTTCTAAATTACGCTCGAAATATGATTATTTCGCATAACTGATGCAGCTTGAACGAGCTGAACTTTATCGCCGCAGCGGCCTCTTACAACAACATAAAAGCAAAAGTGCGGCAACGCGCGATAAATGCACGCACGCGCAAGTCGCTTAAATCGCCCGAATCGCTTGTAAGTTGCCGCCAGTTTTGATAGCCGCGCCATAAAAAAATCGCCTGCCACATTTTATCGTCGCCGCAGGCCTTAACTACACTGGTGAACACAATTGCGAAAAAAAATTTATTCATATTAAAGAGCGCTCAGCAGCGTCTCATATTCAGTTTCTTTGCACTACTTTATATTTTCGTTAGAAATTCCACTGACATTTTTTGCAATTTCCACGCACTTTTCAAAAGTCATGTTTTCCATTATTGCAGCATACTACTAAATCAGCCTTGGACTCGAAACCAAAAAAATAGTTAATTAGCTCATATGTGAGAAATATTCTCAAAGGAGATGAGAAATTTCTCTTCATATTTTTCAACTTTGACAAAAAATAACTAAATATACAGCACATAAATAATTGCAGTGACATTTTTGTTGCTGTCTAGTGTTATTTTGCACATTTCTTTAATTGAATTTTTGCATTATTTATGCATATTTGTTTGTTGAGCATTATCATTGTGCATTTTATTTAATTATTTTAATAAAAATTTCTGCTTTTTTTGCTGCTGCTGCTTTTGAGACGCGCGCGTCTATAATTTCTGCTTGCAGTTGGCATACATATGCAAACTTGTGTGCGAGTGTGTAAGTGTGTGAGTGTCTTTTTAGCTTGCATAGTTGCCAACTGACCGCATGCCTGCCCGGCCACAAGCAGAAATGTCAGCTTTCGCTAAGGTAGGCATTTTATTTTATTAAGCAATTTTGCCTGCTGTTTTATTTTGTGGTCTTCCTTTTTTTTGTTGTTGTTGTTGTTTTTTGCTCACATTCAACCAGTTACGATACGCGATTTGCGGCGGCTAAGACGACCATATTTTTGTTATCTTTGCAGCGTTTTTCGTTCGCTTGTTAATTTGCGCAAACAAAGCAGCGCTTTGTGCAAGAGCTCCATACATCCATCCCTCCCCCCCTCCCCCTCCCCAACAGAAAACTGCCGCTTTCTACGATTGCCCGTTTGAGAGCGAGTTTGAGTAGCGCGCCAAGCAAATATTTTTATTGGCTTTAAGCAAAGGTATTTATAAGATAAACATTGCATGACACTAGTCAACAAAGCTGCATTTTTTCCTGCTTCCGGCCTGTTTAGTTTAATCTTTTCTAGGTATTGAAGTTGCTGCAAACTGCGAAAAATATTCCGCGCCTAAGCTTAAAACTTTTATGAGCAAACAGTTTCATTGATCAGAAACTAGATAGCAAATATCATTAAAGCGTTTTATTTTGAAAGAAATATAGTTTAAGCTAAAAGCTGCCATTTTTGTGTACTTTTTGTTATGCTTGTAAATATTTTCTAAAATTTTCATAAAGAAGTAACAAAAAAGTTAAGTTTTTCTTAAACGAAATGTAAAAAACGCACTTATGCAAAAAAGCAAAACTAGCTCGCTTGATTCCCAAACGTTTAATGCAAATAATATTATTGTGCTGCTGCGCCATTTTGAAGAAAAAATTTTTATTAAAAAAGTCTCCAATGCATGTTGAATTTGAGAAAACGCGCGCATTGCAGGGGCGCCTGGAAAAGACTCTGCGTCAGCTCGTAACCCTGTTACGAGTTGCAATCAAGAAGAAGAAGAAGACGAAGAAGAAGAAAACGAAGAAGAAGACGGAGACGGAGACGGAGACGGAGAAGAAGAATGTAATGTATTGGCAGAAATCTAAACGTGAGCAATTTATGAGCGCTCATTTCTGTTTCATATAGAAATTAATAGATAAAGGTTAATCTGGCTGCCTAAGAAAGGCCACGCATATACCCTATTGGATCCGTAGATATAGAAATGTTGTAAATTACGTATGGCAACTTTACGCTGTTACATGGTGTTATGGCACAATCGCCGGCAACCAGCTCAATTTTAAGCGCGAAACGCTGACGGCTGTGACAAGGCGTTGGTGTGGCGTGGCGTGGTGGCTTGGCGGCGTGTTGGCGGCGCTGCGCTGGCATAGTTCGCATAACTTTATTTAAAACAGCTTTTACTACAACATTTAACGGCTTTTCGCAGTTAGCGCTGCACTCCTCAGCGCCTCACTCCGCTCCAGCTACCAACTTCCATGGCGAATGTGCGATACTTTCGCACAGCGTTACTGAGATACAAAAGCATTTCGCATTCCAGCCACACAATATATGCCGTTGTGCTACGTTTTTTCCATTTTTTCCCCATTGACTTGCTTTTTTTTGCTTTGAGTTGAACCAAGCCAACGCCGCATTCCAAAGACAAAACTTGCGCAAACAAAAATATTTCATTCCATTTCACTTCAATTGAATTCATTTCATTTTTGCATTGGCTTATTTCTTGCTGCGCGTTTTCATTTTGCTTCTTTTTTCATTTTTTTTTAAATTTATTTATTTGGCTTCTTTTTTTTCTTTGTTTATGAGCGGCGGCATTGGAATTCGGAATTTCGCGCTACCGGCACAAATTACGAATTTCAATGAAAATAACAAACAAAGCGAAAATTAAAATGGAAATCGCAAATCAAGAGAATGCAGCAATATGTGCGAATTGATATACAATATACAATAAAATGGAATGATATAAAATTTAATTAATATTTGCGAATAATTTGGCTTTGCTCGGGCGTGAGCTCTTCATTTGCCAAACATATTCATAAGCATTGGCAAAAAAATCACAAAAACCAAGCACGAAAGAATTTCAGTTCGCCTTGGCATATTGAATTTATTAAACCAATTTTGCGCTTTCAATAATAATGAAATTAAAACAAAATTTTCGCTGCGATTCGCTCGATTCGAATAAAAATGGCAGACATTATAAGCTCTATGAAGAGCATTTGAGAAACTGATAGAAAAAAAAGTGGCATACATTGAAATAGCTATGGCTATATCGCAGCTAGACCTAGGAATGCCGATACGAATACGACAAAATTTGTATTCATAAAATAAAGTGCTGAATTTCGAATTTTTGCTTTACGGATCGGAATAGCAATAGCAGAATGTTGATAAAAGTCATTAATACCATATTAAGCTTCATATTAAACTCTCAACAAATCGCTCAAAAACAATTGTGCATTCTTTCTTGGGTGTAAAATTGTACTACAAAAAAAACTTGACAGCTCACTGAATTCAGTTTTATTTTGTAAAGTATTACAATTCATCATATCTGTCACTTTTCGAGACAATAAAATGGAATGTCTCATCCATATCTTTCTTGCTAAAAACACTGTGTTAGCTCATACACATTTTCATTGAAAAAAGTAGATAATTATAGGAAATTTCTTGAGTGCTGAACTGCGAAATTGCGCACTACAGTTGAACAAAGTTCGAGGAATTACTTGCTGCTTATTAAATCAAAAACGAAACCAAGTTTTCCAAACCACTACTTCTACTCGTCAGGTATATTCCAGATACCTTGAGCTACCTGCTGAGTAACTAAACTCACATAAAATGATCAAATTTATTTGGTAAATAGATTATAGCAAAATGATCTTACTATTAAGAAAGTAAGGGCTCTAGTAATCGGTCACTCTGTAATGACTCTAGCGAGCTTCTATTGATCGGTACTATTCTAGTCGACAGCCATTCTCTAATGATCGACTACTCTCAAGTGATCAGTCACTGTAAGCTGTTAGAATTTGCACTTATTGAAAACGCTGATCGTGCGGTTAGTCATGATTTACATATCTTACTTTCCGAAATGCCAAAACTAAGAAATCTAAAGCAAGTCATTGAGTAATGAGAATGCAAGATCGGAACAAATAAGCTGAAATAATGAATAACCGCAGCATAAAGTTGACCGATCGCTAGGAAGTGTCTGATCACTACAGATATTACTTCAAAACAAATTTTTTTTTTAAATGCTAAATAAAATTATTATTCTCCGAGGGCAAAACAAGCTCATCAAAACATTCCAACTTTGATTGTTTTACTGAAGTAGACATATCATAACTAACAAGATTTAAATAAACGCGAAAAAGCCGGCTTCAAAATTCAAAATCAATACACACACACATCAAATTCTTAGAGCATTTCCAATAATATTAATTCCATAAATTCCAAGTGCAAATTTTGAAAACGACAAAATATGGCACTAAAAGCTTAACTAGGTATATCAACAATAGATAAATTGTAAAAAATATGCTTGGCTTTTCAGCGACAAAACAAGTTCAACGAATCAAGTCCACTTCGACGTTCACGCTTAAGGGAGCCAAGTAAACGCAATCAAATTAGAATAAATACAAATAAAGCCGACATGAAATTCTTTTAAAAAAAATTTACACATTAAAATCTGAGCGCGTATATACCAAAATATGAGCTGATGCAAATGTGATTTGGCACTTTGACGCGCGTAGACTAGAATAAAAGGCTTTTGGCCATAGAAAACTGTTGGCTGCTTTAAGCCACTTTGCATTACAAGCCAGCAGCCAGCAGCAAAACAAAAAAAACTGCTTATAAATTCAAAATGCATAAATCGAGCTTAGGCAGAAATCAACTGAGAAAATAACAACGAAAGCAACGACGACTTTGGCCGTTAAGAGCGTCGTCAAGCCAAGCCGGGCGTTTCAAGCGAGGCCAGAGTCTGAAACTGAAATCGCTGCAAATTCTGACTGATTTTAGCATATCAAACTTTGAAGAGCGTTGAACGCGAGCAAAGAAAGAAATGCGGCGCGGAATTATGGGTAATCGTATGAGCTTGTGTGTGTGTATGTGTGTGTGTGCAAGTTGGTGATGTTGCTTTTTCATATTGCCAATTGGCACAAAAATGTGTGGTAGCGAAAAAAGCATGCACAGAGTTTGTGTGAAAAAACGAATATAACAACAACAAAAAAGCAACCAAAAAATGTAGTAGCAAAATGCGCCAATTTGAATGAGCGAGCGAGCGTGGCCACAAGCGAAACGGCCAACATGGGGCATGGCTGTCAAGCGGCGGGCCAGCAGCAACACGCTGACTATGTCAGTCTGGCAGGCAGGCAGGCAGGCAGGCAGGCTGGCAGGCCGAACAGCCACCGGGCAGGCGAGCAGGCTGACAGGCGCACAGCAGCACCGCGCGTCCCCCCCCCCCATGCCCCGCACCATGCCGCGTAATGCCATAAAACAGAGCCGAACGAAATGTGCGATACATTTCCACTTCAGCACAGGCGCACACAGCTACAGAGCAACTCGCTCGCACTCCACACGGATATAGCGTAACGAGCTGAAATGAGGCGACCACCGCACATACGCACACACACTCGCACTCGCACTCACACAAATTGAAATGAAATGAAAATAAGGCGAAAAAATTAAGCTAAACATTCCAATGTGATGATTAAGAGTCCAAGTTTAGCTGAACTCGAATGGAAACTTAAATAACACACATGCACAACAACAATTACATACAACAGCAACAACAACAACAACACGCAAGCAGCAGCGTAGCGGCGCGACAACAAACATGCGCAGCGGAGGTAAGTACACGCCAGAGCAAAAGTTAAATAAAGTAACTGGCCAGCAACAGGCAACAACAAACACAAGCGCAAAAAGATGCAATAAAGCTCGCCAAATGTATCTGCTGGAAATGTATCTCAGCGTAATATGGCCCGACGGATCAGGCAGTACAATTATACATATGTATGTATGTATATAAAGCTAGATAAATAGCATATATGTATATATGCATAGATATGTATCTCAGCGCATATAAATATGTACAAGTATGTGTGCAAAAACGCGCGCGTACAGCAGTTTTAATCGAAGCAACAATTGCCAATGCGAATGCGAGTGCGAATTCCTTGCCGCCGTCGCGGCAGCAGTTTAATGTATAATTGATTTTTTCGATTTATCTATGAATTTTTTTATAAATATTTTATTGCATGATTATTTGTAGCTGTTATAAATTGAAAAACTTTCAGATTTCAGATTTTTAGTTTTTCACAATCTAACCAAAAGAAAATAGTGGCAATAATCAGTTGCTGTTGAAATGAGGAACACGCATCCATACTTAGTATGAAAAGTTGGGTGTGCTAAATTGGCCCAAGCTGCGGGAGGCATGTGGTACAGACAGCTGACTACAAATTGAGAGAATACATTTTACCAGCATGCCAAAATTCTATAAAGATACACAGTTTAATTCCGCAATCGTCACGTCCACCAATGACGAATGAAACCCGACAATATGTCTAAGCCGAATGGGCATCAAGTCGCCTAGTCACGGCGGCCCGAGAGGCCTATTGTTACAGTTCTTCATGTATTTACAGATTCTCGAGGCTGACTTTTTATAGAGCTGCATATTCCGAATATTGTGACCTTCTACATAATGTCAAAATAAGTGAACATTACAGAAAGCAAATCTATATAGACAACATCTCTGTAGGCGTGTTTACTTGAGCAAAAATTTCCCCAACAAAACAAAACGATGCAATGGAATTTAAAGCGACAGTTAGACTGCACTCGAACACGATCACGATCTTGCCGATCTATGGCAGAAATTTATTTACATAGCCACAGTCTAGACTAAGCACGCTCTGTTCCTAGACTTATCGATCACTGTTTATTTTCATGGAATTTTATTTCAGCTTGCTGGAATTCACGATCACTGATCAATGCATTTTCAATGCATGAAGGAAGGCCGTCAATAGAATTTTAAAAAACCAGAAGTGATTATTAACGCAGGACAATCTGTTTTCGCACGCGGGCGACTCAATTAAACGATATTTTTTAATTGCCGGTGATAATAGCATTCGGAGCACATGTTCGCCAATGAGCTCATGTACAAAAATGAAATGCAAAAAAGTGCACAATTTTTTAAATTATTTTGATATAGTAGTTGCAGAAATTCAAAGCAACATAAGTGTTTTTATAAATATATAACGTCGAAATTTTGACAGCACCGATTATTTAAGGTACCAAGCAAGGCGTTCGAAGAGAAAAACAGAGCAATAACAGAGAGCAAAGTTCATCCTTAGATCATTTTCATCGATCGGTCATATGTAAAGATCGTCATATACAGAAGTTGGTTTAAGAAAAAAGAGTAGTGTTGTATACATACCGATCTCTTGGATCCACCCAGGTAGTCTTTTTTGTGTTGTGATCGATGTAATAAATTTTTCCATCGAAATCTTTTGCAATATCCCAACCATCTGGCAGTGGAAAATCACCATGTTGCTGCTGTTGATGTTGATGCTGATGTTGGTATTGCTGTATTTTTGGCATAATTTCAAATTGAAATTCCTGCGCGACGTCAACGAACGAAATTTTATGATCAACCAATGTGTTTGTTGTTGTAGTAGTAGTAGCGGTAGTTGCAATAGCAATGGCCACGACAGCAGCAACTACAAAAATGTTGACGATGTTGAAAAATGCGAACACGCCAAAAATTATAAACGGCAACGATATTGTGTGGTGCAGCAACGTTTCACGGTTGTTGTTGTTTTTTGTTGCTAGTGTTGTTGCTGATGCAGGCAGTACAGCTATTAACGTTAACGACAATGTTGCTGTTGTTGTTGATGATGGTGATGATGTTGATGTTGATGATATAGCTTTAGTTGTTGTTGCTATTGATAATGTTGTTGCTGTTTGTTGTTGTTTGCGCAAAAGCGCGTGCGTGAAATTGTCAAATCGAGAAAAGCCAATTTACAAAAGCATGTCGTATGACAACGCCAATATTGTTGTTGTTACTGGTTCGTGTGTTTGTTGTTGCTGCTGCTGGTGCAGTTAAATTTTTGTTGTTGTATCTTTTACTTTGGTATGCGCGCCGTTGCAGACCGAAAGTAGACAGACGGACGCACGAACGTTTTGCTCGATTTCGGTGAAATGAAATGATAAGATTTTATAGGTATTTTGTTGTTGTTGTTGTTGTTATTGTTTTCGCTGTCGTTTAAGCTTTGTTATTGTTGTAGCACTTGTTATTTTTCACTACTCGTTTGACTCACTTTGCTTTTGCCATTGCTTTTGTAGGGAAACTGTTTGTTGTGCTTGTTTGTTGTTGTTGTTTTGAGTGTTTAAGCGTTTAATTGCAATTTAGCAAAAAATGTTGTTGACAACTTTCAAATGCTCACAGCTGACAGTTGCACATGTTGCTTAATATGCTGCTGCTGTCTTTTTGGCAGTTTATTGCAATTACGAAGATGTCTTCTTCTTCTTCTGCTTTTCGCTATCAAAAAGTGATGCTCTTAATTTTTACGTAATTTCAATTTTAATTTTTCGCTTTAATTTGACAAAAATTTCACAGCACTTCCGCGCTCGCTTGCACAGAAACACATGCACACACACACTCAGCTACAGATAAAGATGCACGCCGTTCAAATTCACAAATATTTCAGTTTCGTCATCGCAAAACTCATATTTTTTTATTTTTATTTAAAATTTTTTTTTGTATTTTTTCGCTTTTGCTTATTTCAGTTGTTCGTCAGCGTTTTGCTGGGCGCGCTCGCTCTGTTTCGGCGTTCGCGTTTATCAGTTTGTCAGTTTTGGGTTTGCCTTTGTCAGCGCAATCAAAAATGATAAAATACCTTATTTATTTGTTATTAAAATGTCCCCCTGCTGCCGTCTGCGCTGCGCTCGAGCGAGGCAGTTCGACTTGAAGGCTGGCTGAGTAGCGCACAAGAGGCACTTCACTACACTCTACCACCTCACTTCAGTGCAGTCAGTTCAGTTTGTTTTAGTTTAGTTCAGCGGCGAGCAGCTCCGACGACCGCGATGGCTGCTTCAGCTTCAGCTGCTGGTGCGGCTGCTTGGTCTGCTGCTGCTGCTGCTGCGGGGCCAACAACTGCGGCTGTGAGTACGGCGAGCGATTTCTTCGTTCGACTCCACTGAACACTGCATCTCGTTTGCACTTACACGTTCCGCGCTTCGCATGCGGCTATCTCTTTCGCTGCATTCCAATCCATTAAAAAAATAAAACCGAAACCAAAGAAAAATAACACGAAAATTAAACTTTTTTGCTCGGCTCGATTTTTACATTTTTCCACAGCGTTCTTGTTTTTCTTTTATATCGTTGTTAATTTTTGGCACTTTTTCGTTTTTATTTCTGTTTTTCTTTTTTGTTGAATTTCAGTTCTTGCAATTTTCACAACGATTTTCCTTGTTTGCAAGCTTCTTCTTCTTCTGCTGTTGCCTTCTTGCCTTCAGTTAATTCAATTAATTTCAATTCAGTGTAGCCTAATTTGAGCAACGCGCTCTGTTGCTGCCTCAGACTGCTGAGCTTTCTATTTTCCGCGTGCGGGTCCGCGTTGGAGCGATGCGATACGTTCAAATCCCGAGCCGTTTTCTATATGAACTGATCGTGGAAATTTTGTTCAGTGCAAGGCAGAGTCGCCAGTTCGATTCAGCCAGCTTACATTTTAGCTGACTGTGAGCGAGAGAGCGCACAACTGTTTGTGTGTGTGAGCGAGCTGTTGTATCTATGTGCGCTACGAAAGCATTGAATACATTTTAGCCAAATGTAAAGCATTGCCACATTCAAACGAATTGGCTTTAACGCTCAAACGCAAGTTGAAAATTCACTTCGCTATTATCTCTGCACATATTGCAGGAACTTACAAAAATCAGATATAGATTAGAATCAAATTGTTAAAATTATACATAATGATCAAACATAATTTTTGTAATTTCACCAATTCGTTACTAAAGCTCTAGAAAGAGCAGAAAATGCACTTTTCTATTACATCTGCATATATCGAAAGAACTACTATAATTTTTTGCAATAATTGCTTTCAAATTTACCTCATATGTATGTATGTATTTATATAGTATAGTACTATCATGAGCATATCTATTTAAGAACCAGACATTTGGCGCATTGCTATGCCTAAATCTTGGACGAGTAATTATTTTCGAAGAATTAAGCTGTTAAACCATTTTGCAAAAGCAAAATGTGATAAAAATCAACTATGAAAAGTGGAAAAATATTAAATTAAGATGATTTGGCAATTCTCCGAGAATATTCCTTGCCATGAAAAGCTTCTCAAACCCGTTCGGATCCGGTTAATGTAGGTCCCGTTAACTTGTGCAAAAATATAACAAGCACACATAAGCTAATGCGAGAAAGCTAGCCCACACGGGCTGTTGTTAATTATTAATTATTAAATTATTTTCATAATTTTTGCTTCATTTCAACAAATTAAGGGTAACAAAAATTTTCCTGGTGTCACACTTTACACTATGTAGCAAATATTATTTAAAATTTTTGTTTTTTTGGCTAATGAGGGTTAAAACATGTTCAATATAAGTATGGCTGTTGATTTATTCCGCTAGTTAACTGGCAACACCACAATGGTGGAGCCCATCACTCTCGCTCTCTCTCCCTCCCGCGCTCTTTTGCTGTATGTGCCCAATGGGGCCACTTCTCACGCTGAATGCCTCCCAAATGGAGCTCTTTTTGAATTCTTTTGCACTTTGGGGCCAACACACACTCGCAGCAGCACCCATACCATAGCACCCAAATACGATATTTCTTCACATGTACATATGTATGTGCAAGATAATTTAGCTTTAAATTCGAATTATAAATGAGCAACAATTTCTCATTTCAAAAGAATGCTGCCTTGAAGCAAAATGGGGAAAATCGCTGGCACGGCGCTGCGCTAGAAAAGGCCGCAGGCGGCAGAAAATGCAGGCGGACAGAGGTCGAATTGTGTACATATGTACATACTGCAAACAAATGTATCTGCAGCGGAGTGTGTGTGTGCATATCTGTAGCTGCTGCCTGCTTGCCTGCTGCCAGTCGTAAAAGTATTATTATCACATTCGCTCGCTGCTGCCGACTGCTGGCTGCATTCCAGCGAGCTTCGCATATTGGCCGCACAATTATGGCTGGCGCTGCAATCGCACGCGCAACAAATACAACAAAACAACAACAGCTACTACAACAATTGCAGCAACAACAACACCGCCGAAGAGCATGTAAAGCCGAAAACGGAACACACAAGCGCAGCGGGGCAGCATTCGTAGCTGAGAGCACACTTTTTGTGGTGAGCAGCGCACATAGATACAAAAGCAAGACTGGCCTGTGTGTGTGCGTGTGCGAGTGTGCGCTCTCACTCAGCCGCTTGCTGCCTACGGCTGACTTGCTAGCTGATTTTGCTGTTGCTGGCTCTGGCTGCTGCTGGTGCTGCTGACTGTGTGACATTCCTTTGGCCAACAACAAAATGTATCTACGAACGCAACAACAACAACGCAGCCGCGGACAGACATACGTAATGTGTTGCTTACATTTTTATATCTCGATCTGTTTAAATTGCATATGCCGATCAAGCGAGCGTTTGGCTGTGTGCGTGTGTACATATGTATGTGTATCTGTTACTCTATATACATATGTATGTATGTATGTATGCACATATGAATGTATGTACCCCTATCTGCCTATCTGCCTGGCTGTGAGTATTTAATTCGAACGCTCGTTTCATGCTTTTCAAGTTGATCATTGAGCTACTTCGATGACTATTTTTTCTAAATTTTCTCATAAATGCTCTTTCCGCTCGGCAGCTGCGCATGAAACGTATGAAAATGTAAAGGTGCGAGTGCTGTGTATCGTTTGCTTGTTATCTCAAAAAGTATCTACAGAAGTTTCGCCAGTCATACGGCGTGTCTTTAGCTGCGTTAACAAAACAATCAGCAATTTATCTGACATTTATATGTGGCCCCGCATTCTTCAGATAAATTCTGATTGATTTGGAATGTTTATTGTGTAACGACGATGAACGAGCGACGAACGACGACTGCGACGACCACAGACGGCCAACAGTGCGCCATGATCAGTAATATCAGTGATCATGAGCGACGACAGCGACGACCGCAGCAACGACGAGCAACAAGCGACCATCGTCGACGCGTCGAGGGAGCCGGAGTCGTTGGCGGCCGCACGGCAGGCGACCTGCGGGTACCGGGGGCGCAGGCCAACATTGCGTGGTGCCAAACACGCTGGGGTACTTTTTTCCTGCCGCGTACGCTTGTGGAATGCAGTGAAGCCGCGCGGCTTATGCTATCTAGAATAATTTGTTGTAGTTGTTATGTGCGTGGATACATATGTATGAACGTCTGCCTGTTCATTCGCCCGCCCGCTTTCAGGAAATACACTCGATTCACACGTTCTTATTCAAATTCGTGCGAAAGTTGTTAATTAGCGCGTTCAACTATTCGCCAGAAACGGCTCGGCATGGATGAGCTGACTGCCTGTCTGTCCGGCTGTCCGTCTTTGCGCTTGAATAAATCTGAGACGCATAAATTTCAATTTACATCGCGCCGGCCGCTCAAAAGCGACGATTATGCGGCACATCTTTTATCTGCTTCCGGTTATTAGGAAGCACTTAACTCCATTAACTCTTTTTAGTTGGCACAATGCAGGGATGGAAGTTGTAATTAATTCATCGGAATCATTTTCAAATTTAAGTGGTTTTTCTGACGAAAAAAAGAGCTGCCGGCGCAACTGCTTCTATGACTATTTTAAACTAAGCACGACCAGAAAATGCTTGTGATTATTTTTAAGCAAAAAAACTGTCAACTTAATTTAGAAAGATCCTAACTTAAAGTTTTTTCAAATTTAAGTTTCTTGCTGATTCAACATATTAAACATATTTTCTTCCTGCAAAAAACGTGCCAATTTCTTTCATTAACTTTCTAAGAAAATCTGTGTCTCCTTTTTTTTAAGGACTCTGCAACTACTCAACTTCAATGAAAGGAAAAATCTGAAAGCGATCTTTTGCACAATATGTTTCTATACGATAAAGTAAGTTAGTAAGTACTAAGGTCATGTCAAATGCAACAAAGTGATCAAGTATATACATATATGTATCTATATATACATATGTATGTATGTACATATGTACTCAAGATTGTATGCATGTGTAATATTCTGCTAAAAAATTTGTCCAACAATTTTTATTAATTCTTTCAATTTTCTTTATATTGGGTGAGCACATAATTTGAGTGCCCACTGTAAGCACCCAGTTACAATAAGTGGAATGGCATACTGAGGAATAGCAATTTATTCGTATTAGCATATGAAATATGAGCCGCGGTGGCTCAGTGGTCTAAGTGTTTGGACGCTGACGCGGAGGACCTGGGTTCAGCTCCCGGTCCGGTAACATCTAATAAAAAAGAAAATTTGTTTCTATGCACGGCGTCTCGCGGTGAATTGGCAATTCTCCGAGAATAATCTTTTGCCATGAAAAGCTTCTCAAGCCCGTTCGGATTCGGTAAAATAGTAGGTCCCGTTAACTTGTGCAAAAATATAACAAGCACACACAAGTTAATGCGAGAAAGCTAGGCCTAAGGCCACACGGGCTGTTGTGCCAGTCAATTAATTAATTAATAGGAAATCGGAATGCATAACTTTTCGTCAACGAACTCTGGAATAGCCATAATCATTAACTTAAAGCAAAACAATTATAGGTTTTTTAAATCAACACTCGAATGGAAATAAAAAGTATTCAGCTGGGAACTTTTGTAACATTGCCATTGCATGAACATGATAATGTTTCGTCTTCCCCGTCCGTCCGTGAGCTATGCGATATAAACATGTTTAAAAAAAAGACACACATTGTTTTGAGGAAGCAAATAATGAAAGAATTTATTTGAACATCTGCTTAAGTCGAACTTATTTGATATTTTGTATGCATTAATCTTATGAAAAGTACGATTAAATTGGTTTCAATTTAAGTTCGAAGCATTAAAACTGAAGTCAGTGTGGTAATAAAGTATAACTTAGAAGTGATAATCCCAAATCCAATATCCTTGTGCCATTATGGTGAATTGGAAATGTCCATGTTGTCAGATTTTTCGACGCTTACAGATTTGCGCGACTTGGAGTCCGCGCTCGAACGAGTGTTTTTCACCTCAGAATCTTCGACAATGGCCTTCAATCTGCGATCGGGTGTGCGCGAACGACGCTTCGTGGACGAAGTGGATTTGGAGATAGGTGGAGGAATATCCTTAGTGCGGCTGGAGTGTGAACGTGACGAAGGCGATGCCGAGTGCCGCTTGCTGTGCGAGCGGGAGGAGCGTACGCGTTTCTCCTCCCGTACACGATGTGCTCGTTTGCGCTCACCACGCGAGCGAGACCGCTTTGGGCGCGAGCGTGAACGACGAGGACGCGACGAGCTGCGACGATGACGAGAACGGGAGCGCTTTGTGCGCTTCTCGCGGGAGCGAGTTCGGTGCTTGGAACGAGAACGGCTCTTGCGGCGTGAGCGCGAACGCTTACGAGAGCTCTTACGGGAACGTGAACGCCTAGAATGCGATCTAGAAGAGCGCCGTTTGGATTTGCTGCGGGACCGTTTATGGGTACGCGACCGGGTACGACGTCTAGAGCGAGAGCGATGGGAACGAGAACGGCTGGTGCGACGGTCACGGGAGCGCGACCTTGAGCGTGAACGGCGACGCTTGTCCTTGGCCAGCATGCCGATGACGGGATCAATGGCGGCGGATATCATATTTTGCGCCTCCTTTACAATTGTCATTGCCTCTTCAATTTCCGCTTGTGCCGCTTCGTTAGATTTCGCCTCTGGCTTCGTAATGGAATCCGTAGCATGGTAAATGCTCAAATAGCCGTTCTTAAATTCCTGACCCTGCATTTTCAGTGCATGTATAATACTCGGCTGCTCACAGAATTCAATCATACAATAGGTCTTGTTTTCCTTCTCCGCCCAGCGCGCATACTTCACCTCGCCAGCTCGTTGGAAACATTCCATGAGGTCATCGAGCCGCCACTCGTTCTTTACGTCAACAACAATAATAGTACGGCGAATTTCCTCGATTTTCCGTCCGTCGTAGAATGAGGGCAACGCCGGGTACTCTGGCAGATTGTATTCAACCAATTTGGGATCATAAGTTTTAATAACCTGTAAAGATGTCATAAATTAGTTAAACAATAACTGCATGGTATATGTTTGGTATTAAGCTCACCTGCTGCGGCGACTGGCCCTCAATGCGATTAACTACCTCCGGGGGCAGTTTCGAGTCAGGTCGCTGCAATCCCGGCACAATGGTGCCATTCTTGGACATCTCCAGGGCTCGGTACTCCTCCGGAATAGCGAGCACAGGTATGACAATCAGCGCGCGGTCAATAAAAACGGTATTCGTGAGGTGCTGCGCCACCGGGACACAAGTGCTCTCAGCATACCTCACATAGCATATGCGCGACTGCACGGGGCAAGATACGTCACGCACCGTGGGATACAAGCGGATCTCTTCGATTTTTCCAATATTACCGAACAGTGTCTGCATCTGATCCTTCGTCGTCTGCGGAGCAATGTTGGTGACTTGAATAACGCGCGGAGCATTTCCACCAGCCATTGTGGCGGCGATGCGGCGGCGTAAACTTATCGATGCAAGAATTGGGTTAAGCAGCGTAGTTAAATGGTTGCGTTGGTGAGAACCGAATAGTAAGTTGCCTTTGCTATGCGCAAAGTTCTTTTCTTAACAACAAAAACTCGAAATCAATTGATTTTCTGCACAAAAAATTTCACTTGAATTTCTGCAAACGCCATCTTCTATCAGCGACAGAAAACGATTCCACTGAACTGTAATTAGCGAAAACCAGGGCTGCAAAGGAAAGGCTCGAAATACGATAGTCCTTGAAAGGTACAACCGTGTTTAATATGTATACTCTGGATTTCTGGATTTCTCGTGAATATAAATTTCACATACCTTACAACGTATTAATAATTATAGTATATATGTAGCTTTAAATAGAAATAAACAGTAATAGTTCGAAAATATGGCTCAGAGGCAGATTTAGATTAATCACTCGTATGAATATTTAAACATTTCATTTTCACACATTTTTACATAATGACTTAATTTTCGACATTTTGAAGTAAACAAGTCCGCTTTTACACGATGCGACTCGGCCCCGGCGATTTTTTCGCATTCCGCTTTGAAATCGCGCATAGCTTTTACACGATGCGACTCGCTCCACTCCACATATTGACACTAGAGTCTGCAGCTGGTTTTATTTCTGTAATTTGTAAACATTTAAAGCACTTATTCCACTCTTTGCTCATTTTTTTCTTTATATTTACTTTTATGCGTAAAGTTCTGTAAATTTTTCAGTTTATTTGCAATACGTATTCACTCGATTTCAAGTTTTAATTTACAGTCGACAGCGCGAAGCGCGAAAACGAATAAAGAGGAACGTCAGAAAATCAGAAAATCGCAGCACAATCGCTGCCCGAGCGATTTTGCGCGTTCCCCTGTCGTTTCACCCCTCTTTACTACATTCTTCCGTGTCTCCGGGGCCGAGTCGCATCGTGTAAAAGCGGACCAATTGAACACTTTCATAAATAATAATAATTTATTAATTGATTGGCGCAGGCTTAGCCCGTGTGGGCTAATGCCTAGCTTTCTCGCATTTAACTTGTGTGTGCTTGTCATATTTTTTTCACAAATTAACGGAACCTAAATACATTAACCGGATCCGAACGGCTTTGAGAAGCTTTCCATGGCAAAGATTATTCTCTGCACAAAAAATACAGTACTTCACAGTACTGTACTGTACAGTATACTGAACACAACACTATTAAAGTAGTCTACACTGTAGTACTGTACAGTTCACCGTACACAGTGTACAGTAGTAGTACAGTAGTAATGTACAGTAGTGTACAATGGTGTAGCAGTACTGTACAGTAGTGTAGTGTACAATGGTGTAGTAGTACTGTACAGTAGTTTCGTATAAATGTATAAACGTGGTATTTGTTGCTATTGAGCTAAGCCGCCGGCGTGGACTTCCGCGTACGACGTCTGAGCGTTTTTGTTGTCGGCTGGGAATTCTGCTTGTGATTGTTGCACTGCCTCGTGTTTTGAGTTGTCTTTGAAACTGATATCGCATTAAATTCCAAACGATGGCATTAAAAAGATTGAAAAGTAAGATTTATACTTTAATTTTCTTTTTGAAATGAAGAATCATGATTTAACCTTTTGCAGCTAAAAGATCCAAGCGGCTGACTGGCAAGATGAAGCACAAGATTGAGAAAAAGGTGCGGGAGCACAATCGAAAAGAGCGGCGCGATGCCAAGAAAAATCCTAAGAAGGGCAGCCGAAAACAGAAGCTCATACAAATACCCAATATATGTCCCTTCAAGGAAGAAATACTGAAGGATGTAGAGGCACACAAAAAACGCCAGGAGGAGGAGCGTGAGAAACGTCGGGAAGCCTTTAAACTGGAGCGGGAGACCAACAAGTTCAAAAGTCTGGAAGCAATGGTGGATGACGCTGATATGCGAGGCACTGTTCACTCGATTATGCACGAGAGCGAAGTAGTCAGCAATGAGGTAAGGCGACGCCAGGTGCTCAAATGCAGATTAACGTGATCATTTCTTCATGCACAGAAAAAATACAAAAGCCTTGGCAGCAAGGAGCAGTCGTTGAAACAGTACTTCAAGGAGTTCAAGAAGGTGCTGGAGAATGCCGACGTTGTGCTTGAAGTTGTGGATGCGCGTGACCCAATTGGTACGCGCTGCGCTGAGGTGGAACGAGCTGTGCGCAGTGCACCGGGCAACAAGCGACTTGTGCTGGTGCTCAACAAAGCGGACTTGGTGCCAAAAGAGAATCTTAACAATTGGATCAAATACTTCCGCCGTTTAGGACCTGTGACCGCTTTCAAGGCCTCCACGCAGGACCAGGCAACAAAGCTGGGACGTCGCAAGTTTCATCAAATGAACTCTGAGAAGGCGATGCAAGGTTCTATGTGTGTAGGCGCGGAGTTGCTCATGTCTATGCTTGCAAATTATTGCCGCAACAAAGGCATCAAAACTTCCATACGCGTAGGCGTTGTCGGCATACCCAACGTGGGCAAGAGTTCCATAATCAACTCATTGGCGCGCGGCAAAACCTGCTCTGTCGGTTGCACACCGGGTGTAACCAAGTAAGCATACCTTTAAGGCAACATGAGGATTTTTCTAGCAACATTTAAGGCAACATGAGGATTTTTCTAGCAACATTTAAGGCAACATGAGGATTTTTCTAGCAACATTTAAGGCAACATGAGGATTTTTCTAGCAACATTTAAGGCAACATGAGGATTTTATAGATATTTATATATTTTATTTTATATCCTAAGCTTATTTTTTTACATATGTATTTGGAGGAGGTAATGATAATATGATAAAACTCAACAAGCTGAATAAGCAAGTTAAAGTACCGCAAAAGCGGGGCAGAGAGAAAGTTAAGAAACTGGTGGCGATGTGGCCCTTTGTTGTTGGACACTGAAGCGATTATTTGCCAAGCTAAAGTATATTCATTACAGATCAATGCAGGAGGTCGAGTTGGATTCCAAAATCAAGCTTATCGACTGCCCTGGCATCGTGTTTACAAATGCCAACAAAAGCGACTCAATGCCAGCCGTGCTGAAGAATGCCCAGCGTGTTGGAGATGTAAAGGATCCTTTTACCATAGCCGAAAGTGTGCTGAAACGTGCGAGCAAAGAGTACTTTTGCAAGTTGTACGACATAACAGAGTACGATACCTTCGAGGAGTTCTTTGCGAAGAAAGCTGCGCGCATGGGTGAGTTTAAATGCTAATTGATTAGATCTGCATAAATTATGACAATCCAGCTTTTCATTCAAATTCCTAAACTTGTGAATTTATCTTTTTGCAGGAAAATTCCTTAGGAAAGGCGTGCCAGATGTGGTCGCTGCAGCACGCAGCGTGCTCAACGATTGGAACACTGGCAAAATAAAGTACTGCACGCAGCCTCCCGAACAGCCTGCTGAGGACAATGTGCACATCAGCGCGGCCATTGTACACGAGCAGGCACGTGAGTTCGATGTAGAAAACTTCGAGGCAATGGAAACAGAAATTTTGGACAAGTGCGATGTTAAACAAGAAGAAGCCATGGAGCTCGCTCCAAGCAGTCCAGTGGAATACAAACCACCAAGTGGTGATGATGATGAAGAGGACGTTGCAGAAATAGCACCAAATACAATAATTGATGAAACGGAACTGCCGCAGAAAAGCAAAAAGCGAAAAATCGAAGGCAACGAGAGAAAACCCAAAACAGATCCCACTATGGACTTGGAAGGTAATAATTACTGCGACAAAATTTGTTACTTCTTATTGACAACTCCTTCGCATTTCTAGGCAATCAATCACTGAACAAAAGCAGAAAGGAGCAGCTTAAGAAGAAAAAGAAGCAGGCCGCACGCAGCGAGAAGAAGGTGGCTAAAATCGCCGACGTGCTGGACAATTTCAGTTTGAACACTGCTAGTGAAGAGAAATATGATTTTGATCAGGATTACGTTGTTGACTAGTTTAACGTTTTTATGCTTTATACCTTAAGACAGATATACACCTTAACTTTTAGACCTTTGTGCTTTGAACCCAACCCTTCAAATGGTATATATATTTACCATACTATACAAGTTTAGTCATTAAAAACCTGCACTTGTCGGCTGAGCAACCTTGGAGATATTCGTTTGATTGAGATTGGTGAAGAGAACGAATGTTTTATTTTATAGCAAAAAGTTTTCGTGCCTTTTTGGCCACATCGTATCGTAATCTTTATTGCATTTTGTATGCACGACAGGGCAAGGGTAATTGGTCCTGCAAACGTTTTATTTGTAGCTTGTTATGTGGATTTTTCTTCGCTTGGCTGATTTGGCGGCTGCTAATGGCGAACTTTTTGATTTCGCAGCAGTTGCAATGGATTATGTTGATCGCAGTTATGATTATAATCGGTAAGGAAAGAAGAAGAGCACGTCTCACGAATTAGTGGAAATAGCATATGGGTAATTACAGGGATTGGTTATGCGCTCACTCCCAGCATCAAGTGCATTACACTGCTTATCTTTGTGGCAATGGTGGGCAAGTCCGGACGCAGTTATTTGCGCGCGCTGAGTTTTGCAATAATCATCGCAGGCAAGTGACTAAACGTCATGTTTGCGACTGAATTTCGCTTTCACCACATACTTTAGGGCCTGTTGAGAATCTGTCGGCGAATGGCGAAGAGGTGGTGCGCGTCTTCACCTGCTCCGCCATACTCACTTACAACTTGACCAAGACACGTCTCGACCTGATGACGAAACCCTTCCAGAACACGCTGGCTCACATGAAGGACGATATCAAAGAGGTGCAGCACACATTCGCGGAGGTGGAGCGCGTGCTGATACCCATACGCAGCGAGGTCGAAGGTGACGCCGATGAGGAAGAGGGCAACGATGATGACGTCGGACCTGCTGAACACGAACAGTTGACGCGTGACGCTTCATCAGCATCATCGGCGGAGCGCATACAAAAGAAATACAAGGAAAAGTTTGCCAAGCGCTGCAAGCAGCAGCTGGAGAAAGGCAAGCAGCGCTGTCGCGAGGCCTTCTCCAAGGCGCACCAGGGATGCCAGGCCAAGTTTCCGCGCATCGTCAAGTCGCTGCTCTGCTGGCCGCTCCGTGTGGATTTCGTGTGCAAAATGAATTTGCTAGGCAATCCCGACGAGCTGTGCGATCCCACCGATGCCATACCGAGCAATTTTGGCGAGAACTACGCCGATCTAGAGGCGACAAAGAAGGATTTATTCGATAATGGCTCAAAAGTGAAGGTCAGCTACAAATTGCACAACGGCACCCTACCACCAGCACTTAAGTAAGTTAAATTGGGTGCGGTTGAGGAAGGCATTGCATTTTGTAAACCTTTGCCTTCAGAGATGCTGATAAAACTGCGAAGGTGGTGATGGCGGAGTTCGACAAGCGGAAGCGCGTCTTCGATCACATCATGAATATGATGAAGGGATTTCTCTCATTCCTTTTCATACGCATAATTATCGGTAAGAGCAAGGGTATCATGATAGTCGCATTTTTGCCCACTTCCATGAAAGCAAACAAATTTTAAAATTTTTCTACAGCATCTGTGTTTTATTACTGGAACTACCGAAGAAAGATTGACTTCGACAATCTTTACATAACGGAATACTTTAAGCATGTGGATGAGCGCAGGAAACAGTCCGGAAAAAGAAACGTATTACCACTAAAGCAGGTACAACACGCCATCTATTATGCTACTAAATTCGCACTCCTTTCCAACAATTCGTTGACATGTTGCTGTTGTAGGTCGAGGCAGTCAAGCTGGTCGATTTGGCACACATATGCTCCAAGACAAAAGCGGAATCGAAGGAACAATTGTTTCATCTGCTGCTGTTTTCGCTGGAGGTCATAACGGCGTGCTTCTTTCTGCTCTTGGATCACATCATAGTTTCGCTGCTGGAGATAGTGCGTCTACGCTCGGAAATATCCTATGTGCAGGAGGGCGAACACACCATACACTTTAAGGTGCGCCAATGAATGATAGTGGGCGCTTTCATAAATGGCTTATATGCTTCCTTACAGATCGAAGGCGCCGGCTTGATGGCTCGACTGCTGCGCTCCACTCTGCGCAACTTCAATATGCATGAGCACGTCTCCACGTACCTCTCGAACGAAGCCTGTCTGCCGAGACCGAGCGCACTGCCGCAGAGGTCCTTAGCATCAGTTTATATAGCACAATTATGTCTGTAAGATCTGAAGACGCAATTCTTCTTCTTCTTCCGTAGCTTCTACATAAAACTAATGGCAATGTATGCGGGCATAGTATTTCTTATCTATAAGAGCACCATGTTCCGGCGACTGCGTCGTTTCATCTGCAGCTACTTCTATCGCCGCCGTGAGAAACAGCGGGTCCTCTATCTCTACAACAATCTGCTGAAGCAGCGACGAGTGCTCTTCGAGACTCTGCTGAAGAACGCGCAGGCGAATGTGGCCAACCGGCAGCTGCACAAGCAGCTCAACTTTCTGGTGGTGAGCTTTCCCAATCCAAACTTTATACGGAAGCTTTAATTGAAAATCTCCGCTTTAGAGAGCGCGCCTCAAATGGCCGCAATGCTGCGACTGGCTGAAGTGCGTCAGATATGCGCGCCATAAGTGCCTCGTTTGCGGCAGTCTCGAAGGTATATTTAGGCTGCCGACGCATGCATTAGACATGTACTCTAAATATTGTTGTTCTTTCACAGATGAGCATTTTACCATCTGCCGCAATGCGTCGTGCGGCATGGCCTATTGTCGGGAGTGCTGGCGGGAAATGGGCACCGTTTGTTTAGTTTGCAAAACGCGTAATGAAAATAGTTATACATTTGAATTTGAGAAATATTTTGAATTTGTACCAATTTCCGCTTATACGAGCAAGAAATAAATTAAAAACAGAAAAGAAAACTTTTTTTTATTTTTATCAAGTGAGTTTGAAAAAAGTTTGAAAATACCGGAGCTAAGGCCTAGCAATCATTTATCAATTTACCAAGTGTGTTAAATGAACGCACTTGGCAAAGTGTTTGTGCAAATGGTGTTTGGCGTCAAAAAGAAAAACCTAAAATGCCGAGAATCAGTGAAAAAGTAAAGATTAATGTTGGAGCTATTTGGAAAAAATTACTGTAACCATTTTGCGTTTATTTTGATTGTTCAATACTAAACTTTTATCATAATGTTAAAGATCATAGCTAAGCAGTGTTGCATTCGTTGCCGTCTTAGTTTACAAACATCGTTTGCACAGCGAAATCATTGGTCAAATTTATCACATTTGTGCAAATAAACTTTCATACAAATTTCGACAGTTCGTTTATCAGGTGATCAATTTATCAGGCATTTGCGCGTTTAAATGAATACCCTATTGCCTCGATTGGAGCGAAAGGGTTAAAATGTTCATATGCCCAATGGCGGGGCCCGAGAACATTTTTTACCAGATGTAAATAAATAAAAGGCAACTGTCACATTCTATTGAAAAAATGAAACGGAAATAGATTTTTGAACAATTTTCAAATTTGTGGATTTTTTAATTGCTAATTTCATCCGGTCGTAAAGATTTATATTAAGAGTAACAGAAGTAGATATACTAGTTCGATTGATAAGTAGAATACATATAAAAATATACTTTAAAATGTTGGCATGAATGCTTGTCTTTGAATTCCTAATCAATTTGATATAATTCGTAAACGGATTTTGTAGAAAATGGAACACTGAAGTAGAAACATTTGTTGAAATTGTTATTATTGTCTCCTTGCGCTTATTGTAATGAAATTTGCATAAAAATTTGTTTAAATCATTTTAGAATTGAACACATTTCCCTACTTATTACACATCTAACAAGGCGAAATTAAATTTTCAAACACAGCATAATTTTCAATTAATGAATCGTTATATGACTAAATTTCTACAACAAGTTTAATATACGCATTAGTGAACATTAAAATAAAGGCAATACTATTAAAAATTAAAAAATGCTTCTGCTTTATTTAATTGCTCTCTAATAATAAGTTTAGAAAAATTTTACTTCAAATAGGAAACAATGCATAAACACTTTTAAATGTAAAATAATAATAAAAAATGTCTAATGAACTAATGTCGGTTAAGTCTGGTGTCGGCCACGTTTCGAAAGAAATAGCTCCCTAAGCAGCTCCTTAATTAAATCGTACGTGGAGAAACTAATGCCAACAGCCAAAGGACCCTTGATCCAGTTCATGCTGAGTCCCTTGTAGAAGCCGTTCTTGATGCCCTCCTCTCTGTTTATTAAAGAAAACGTCGATACGTTACTATGTGCATAGAGAGGACACTCTTAGGCACAACTCACGTGTAAATCCTTTTCAAGGTCGAGTAAATGGTGGCATATTTATTGTTGGCATTCTTGTTGACGCCCATCGTTTGCATACGCCTGCGTACGATATCCAATGGGTAGCTCGAAGTTTGGCCCACAACGCCAGCCACTGCTCCAAATGCCAGTGAGATGAGAGTATTTGGTTTGCTATTGCCAGTCAGTTCTGTAAAAGAAACAAAGCAGCGTGAGTGGAGTATTCAAATGCATGCTACCAAAGTGCATACTATAATATTCACGCTTCAGCGTTTCGTAAGTGAAGAAAGAGGTGCCCGCATACGGAATGACGCCCAGTACCGTTGCCCAGTAACCTCTGTACAGCGTGCGGGGACCCTCTTCAACCCAGATCTTTACGAACACTTGCCGCAGGGTTCTGCAAGCAATTTGGAAACACTTGAAATTCAGTGAGAACTGCATGTACGACCACATTCGCGTGGGCTTACCTGTATCCCGTGTACTTGTCCGTCACTGCCATGCGTGCTCTGGCCAAATCCAGCGGATAGGTCATCGATTGCCCGGTTATGCCCGCCAGTGATCCAGCTACGAATCGTTTCAACTTAGTGCTACATGAAAAAAGAGAGAAAGGGGAATCCGATCAGTGTCGCCCAATGCCGTTGCGTTCAGCTCAAACCTACTCGGAGCCGTCCTTGTCCACTTTCAGCAGCTTTCGCCACTGCTCGTGCGCCGTGAACTGTATCGAAGCGTAAGGCACTATGCGCGCCATAGTGGCAGAGTTGCCGCGCCACAGCGCTAACACACCCTCCTTGGCGTAGGTCTGTTTAAGAAAATTCAGGGCAGCGCGCACGGAGTATGGCACATCCTTGCTGTGGGCATTTATAGGTAATGTTAAGCTTCACGCATCTCAAAAACGGATCTAGTCACCTTATTTGAAAATTGATTTTCGTTCGGTCCAGCGGGGCGATCGTGGTTTTTGCCAGGGCGCCAGCAGCCGCACCAGAAACCAGACTGATAAAGACTTCATCGAAGCTGGTGGACACTATAAAACAACAAAGATACACATGTTTACAATGAACCAGCTAAAAAAAAATCAAACTTTGGATCTGTTAATAAAAGGGTAAGCGGGCACAGTAGGCCTTTCAGGCCGCGGTGACTTGAAGACTGGATTCCTACTCCAAATACAATCTTAATCTTACTTTTGAGTCGTACCTTGAGAATGTGTATATAGAAGTATAAACCTGAATTACAATTTAAAATGTCTAGATTCACGATGGAATTTGCCACATACCTTTAACTTGTGGTAGCTGCAGCGGTTGTTGTTGCTGTGTCGTCATAAGATTAGTAACCTCTTCCGGACTGGCATTGCTTGATTGTGTTGTTGTGCTGGATGCGGAGGCGGCTGAAGTCGAAAGCTGGCCACTGGATGACTTGAGGGACATCGCAATATTGGGCTTCTCGATAAAGCGGCTCATTGCAAGCTGAAAGCACAAGATAAAAGAGGAATATGAAGCAACCCATCGAAAAAGGTGAGAGAAAGAGGGAAAGGAGCTTAGAGAAAATGAACTGCATGCGTAATACAAAACGCCTAAGGGCTTCCATCAATTACACTTTAGGGTTTCACTAATCAAGTTCTTCTAGCTAGGCATTTAGTTATTATACTAATTGTAAAAGCAACAATGAGATATGCAAAATTTAACTAAGTTCACGGTGAATTCGTAGTTAATATATGGGTCATAGTGATACAAGCCACTCGTCAGTGTTGCTACGGCGTTCAGGTCTATTCTTCTCCTACACTCAAGCAAACTTGAGAAGCGCTAAGAAACGGTTGAGAATAAATTCAAAACAATTATCAGAAAAAGCAAGTAAAGAAGCATTTGTCGAGTTTACCCAATAGAATAATAATACCCTACATCAAGTAACCGATTGGGGTGATAATCTTCTGAAAGAAATTGCGGTGGACAGCTCACGCCCATATTTTCGTATGAAATGAAGGGCTGATACCTTAGCTTGAATACCAAATTTTATTTCCTTAAAATTTTCGCATAAACTTTATACATATGTACATATACCCTTTTACCATAGGCGTACTTATAAAAAGTATTACATACAAACGACAAACCTTAAATTTGTTGCATCTCCCCTATCTTATATCTCTCACCCCAAAGAGATATAATGACTACGTGCCTGCTGTACTAGTTGACATATTTTAGGTGCAAAAATTAAGGCAACTCATGCAAGCGCCAAGACATTTAGCCACACGCACTTAAACACACACACAGAAAAATTCTATTATCTTACCGAGCGTGGCTGATAAGGAATAGTATGCTAAAGTCCCCATGACTAGATGGTTTTATAAAATTACTATATGCTCTCATAAAATAAAAGCAAAACAGTGGAACACACCCATTTTGACTCTTGACTTGATTTGCACAGGGAAATTAATTACATCTATGTACGACAATCATACGGAGCACCTCAATAACCACAAGGACCAGGTCTATGCATGCCTGTAGTCAATATAAAGTGTTGCCTTCGCTCGGTTACAACTGTTGACTCAAAACTGCGAATGCTTAAATTGAAATTGCTTTCTATATATACATATATAAATTAAGGAAGCAAAAAATATGGTCGGTTGTACCGACTACTACTAATGCACTACACCAGTCATGTTGTAGTACAGTGACAGGATTACGAGTATAGCGACGTCGCTTTTTACCTATTGCTACAGTATATTTTAGTCAAATTTTATTAGTTAAAGGCAGTGCTGGGAAGTAATCGATTACTTTGTAGTTTGTGATTACGATTACATGTAATCGCAATCCGAATGTCCATTGTATATTATTTCATAATTGTAATCGAAAGTTTAGACTACAAGCAATCGTAAACTATGTGATTTTATTTATGGTACAAGGTAGTTCGGCTCTCGAGTTATTGTGAAAAACATTAAAAACATGGTTTTGATGCAATCGCGTATAAACTTTCAGGGATGTGTGAATAGAACTCAAACTGAATTCGCAAATACGAATATTGACAAAAAGGGTAAATAGTCGCCTAGATGTTAATTTGCATTTAACAATATTTGTTAGATCTTGAGGCATAGCAATTTACAAAAAAGTGTCGGACAGATAGCCTGAAACAGCAGACGGTGAGCCTACATCAACAGAGTTTTCGTCGTTGGCTTTTTCTATTCGCTCATCTAATCCACGCTTCTTTTTAGATGTTACAAACATATGCCGAAATTTAACAAGCTCTTACTGCGTGTAGTGTTATAATAACAACAACACAACAAACTGAACGCGTAATTACATTGAATGTCCGATTTTAGAACATTTCTCCTTCCAACATTGTTAAGGTCATGGCTAAATGGCTAAGAGAAAGAGTGCAAACAAACAAAACTGGCTAGCCGCTAGCGTGTAGGCGAGGAGAGGAAGAGTGCGCGCAAATCTCAGCTGGCAAGTGTTCAACAAATGCCGTCTCACATGGAATGATAATGAAAATTTTTAAATGTTTTGAGAATTATTTCGTTTTGCTGCTCTGTATTTTATGATGATTATGCAACTATGTATGTATATATACAATTGTTTACAAGCTATGTATGTATGGCTATGCATGGTGTATGTTTGTATGTACCTATATGTATGTCCATATATATTACGTTTATTAGAATTCATGAAAGAAGCTGCCTACTTTGTATCGAGTTTTGTAGTAGAAAGTGGGCGCACTTGAGTGGGCTCCAGAGGTCGTCGTCGGCGCGTTTTGCTTGAATGGAGAACTGTGCGTAAATTGCAATGCATGCAAGACTGACTGATAAGAAGCAATCGGAAAAGTACTAGCGATAATCAGTGATCTTTGAAAGGGAACTTTTGTGAATGTGGGCAGAGGGGGCCGGTTGCAGTTTGTATACTGCGCGGCAAGTCGCTGAAGCCGTGTTGTTTTTTGAGCACTGTGCATGTAAACAACAAATGTTGTGTAAAAATGTGTGCTGAATAAAAAAACTATTTGCGCGCTGATAATGGAGTTTTATTAATAGAAAATAAGTACATTATATAAAAATGGCTTCTTGCGCTACAGTATGCATACAGCCATAGACAACGGCACTCATTTCAACCCCTGCAAAGCTTTCATAAATCAATTTATATTAAAAGTGGATAAAACAAAAAGTTTCGAATAGGAGGAACATGAGAGTAGTATAAAAGTCACTTATATAAAAACCAAATAATTTCAAAAAACAAAACTTATGTATAGGGTAAATTTAACATGCCTTCGCTCATTGTCCTTTGTATACATATGTATGTACTTATATTTCAGAATTTGAACATTTCTATTTTTTTACTTCCAGATTTACTTTTTTCTGAAAACTTTGTCAACTTTCCAATTTTTATTTCAAACGTATTGCCCAAACATAACCCAAGGTAACGTTATAAAGAAAGGGCCTCACTGAAGTCATGTTCTTGCTTATGCTGATAGATGCGCCTTTCTTTTAGTTTCCGGGTTTGTTGACAGGCATTATAAGATAACTAAAAATTCGCCATGTTAGTGCCAGCACGTCCCACGTGGATGGATTTCGCATCACTATACCAAGCTCTTGGCCACAAGCCAATGCCCGAACACAACTGCTTAATAAATCGCTATTTATAAACAACGCTGAAATATAGTCGAATGCTCTAGTGGCACTTCAGCTGTTCGATGGCGGTACGAGCGCAAAACAAAATATAATTTTATGAAAATTTCCTTGCACATAATATGCGTATGTATGTATGTATGTATGAAATCTGAGCACGTGCAAGTGTTTTTTGTTTGGTTTGTTGAGCTAATATATACGTACATACATACATACATACATATGTATATGTATATGCATGTACGGGCGAATTGCGTATGATAAAAGTGATAAGATACAGATTCAAGATATGAACATGATTGTCGAAAGAAACAACTACAGCTGTTCTTTGCATGTAGACGATCAGACGATCAATCAATTATTTCAATAATTCGTTGGAACCAAACAAAATTTCTTACATACATATTATAAACTAATACATATAGCAAGATCAGAGCGGTCAATTCAATTTAAATATTAGTAATGAAACGTTGAAAATTGTGATTGATTCCACCGTCTCAGCGCAGCCTTCAAATTCGTAAAATGTGCGCGAAATTTATTTGATTGAACAAATTTATAATATAGCACGAATCGAGGTGCTTTAGTTGGAATTTTTCCCTATTGTTACGCTGGCAATAGTTCACAAAATTGCACGATTTAAAATTGCATATAGAATAAATGGCTAAAGCAACAAAGATAAATTTATTTTGAAAATTAGATTTATTAAATTCAACAAAAAATAAAGACAAATGTTAAGATCTTTTGTTTCTTTCAATAAATTCATTGAACCAATGAAAAAATACATACATAGACTCAGCGTACAATAACCACTACAAACTGTTTAAGTATATTATAAAGGATAACATTCCTATGTGGTAAAAGCAAGTAACAAAATTTCTCGACATAAAAATGGTAATTAGCTCTGGACCAAAACATTTGGTAATCGTAAAAAATGACAGTAGTTTTTCGATTTCATTCAAAATTGTAGACAAATATTCTACTTAAACTAGCAAGCATACTTTCGTGTTTAAAGGCTTTACAACTATTTTAGAAAGTAGTGTAAAGTTTCAAGTTGGAGTGGCTGTCTATAGGCAAATTTATTCATGTCAAAATATGGCGCGTACGATCTATTTGAAGGCTCTAGCATTGTCGATGCTTGAATAAACTGTCATAAGTATCACTAATTGTGGCTTTTATTCGTGTTTCTACTGCCCCAATGACAACGACCATAATAGAAAAATTGTCGCAACAACAACAAAAAACAGGCGGGCCTGATTCTAAGCTCGCACAAGTGCACAGCGGTCAATTAAGGCTGTTTGTGTGAAATGAAATGCAAATAAAAAAGCGTAGATGAAAAGCATACATACACTAATGGCACACCAATTAGCACACCTCTGATAAAATATTAATTAGCCAGCTCATTCTTATAACAACAGTTTTTATAAGCCATAGATTGTCATATTCTAGATTGTTTACATGTTTTGCGGTTTTAATAACCAACAAAATTATTATTACATTTGAAAACACTTTGATTCCAGTGGGTGTCGAAGGCCTAGTTGAGGTTGTCATCGTGGCATGGGATTGAGTCCTGATGCGTGGAGTCGTTGGCCTGAATCCCAGCCAGCTCATACCATCTTATAAAATAAATTCGTTTCTGTGCGGCACTGTCTCTCGCGAGTTAGTTGGCGACTCGCCGAGAGTATCTTTCAAATGAAAACAAAAGTTTCTCAATCCCGTTTGGACACGGCTTCGGAAAAAATGTATAGATCCCGTTAATTTGTGCTAAAATATATCGAGCACACACAAAAAAATACAAGAAAGCTAGGCCTAAGCCTCGTTCACGGGCTGTTGTGCCAATTTTTTATTTATTTATAAAAATAAATACGTTTAATCGTGCATTTCAAAAGTTCCCTATGAATACATGTTCAATCCTTTATTAAAGTTTAGTAATTCGTTGGGAAACATTGTCCTTACTATCTTATTCTAGCAACAAATAGCTCAGCTATAACCATAGATACCCCAAACAAAACAAAAGTTTATATCCGTGTAATGAATTAAAATTTGAAATATTTCTTATAATGATTCCGTTCCCTGATTTTGCCGTTTTTGCTCAATGTAATTCAAGTTGGAACAAAATATTTACACTGGGTCATGAGACAACGCAACAGTTGTTTTCGACATTATGCGATACAGGCATCAATATCACAACATGTACTAATTAGCATGCCACCACTGTACACAGATATAGTAAGATGCTGCGATCTGCGAGAAGAATATTCATGAATTACGTCTCGTCAGGGAAATTCCAGCAACAAACAACAGCTGATAAAAATCCGTTCGTGCTACGTGAGCAAGGCGAATGCACCAAGCCCACAGAAGCCGGCCATGCGAAGCAGCAGCTAATATGGGACGGGGGCAGAGCGGGTGCATTTGCCGGCTGGTAAACAAGTTAGCTGCTGCTTTTGTTGTTCAACAAGATACCACACATGCTGTTGTTGCTGTTATTGCGAATGTTGTTGTTGTCATTGTGCGCGGTGGCAATCAGTCCACTCGTTTGTGGAATTAGTTTGTTTTTATTATTTTTCCGCCATAAATAAATTACGAAAGCAGTGCTCCGTGTAGTTTTCGAGATATTCTAATGTGGGCCGGCCTACCGCAGCGCCCGCTCGTGCCACGGCCTGTTTCTGCTTCAAAGCAAATTTCCAGTTTATGCGGTTGAATGTATCTTTCTTCGATTTGTT